>PVHT021183693.1:48969699-48980778 GCA_004024745.2 Catagonus wagneri
AGGGTGGGATTGCACTGGTGGGAAAGAAGGGAGGTAAGGGAGTGGTGCTGATGGCAGAAAGCTTTCCTCCCTTAGAAGGAAAACGTGTTCAAAAGCAGAGAGTGGAGTTCCCATCGTGGCTTAGTGGTTAATGAATCCGACTAGGAACCATGAGTTGCGGGTTCGATCCCTGGCCTTGCTCAGTGGGTTAAGGATCCGGCGTTGCCGTGAGCTGTGGTGTAGGTTGCAGACGTGGTTTGGATCCTGCGTTGCTGTGGCTGTGGCGAAGGCCGGCAGCTACAGTTCCTGTTAGACCCCTAGCCTGGGAAGCTCCATATGCCACTAGTGCGGCCCTAGAAAAGGCAAAGAGACAAAAGAAAAAGAAAAGAAGAAAAAAACAAAAGCAGAGAGCCCTGAACTAGCGTGGAAGGCAGGGAGGCAGAGCACTAAGAGATGAGCCCGGGCGGATGAGGGGTGGATCATGAGGACTGGAGCCTGTAGGTCATTACGTTGGAGTTCCCGCTGTGGTGCAACAGGATCGGCAGCGTCTCGGCAGGACCAGGACGCAGGTTCGACCCCTGGCCCGGATCCAGCATTGCAACAGCTGGGACATAGGTCACAACTGCAGCTGGGATCAAATCCCTGGCCCGGTAATTCCATGTGCCACAGGGCAGCCAAATAAATAAATACACACATATACACACACATATACATACATAAAGACATTATATCCCAGTGTTTTCTAGGGATTCCTATGCTAAACTTTGTCCTTCTTCTTTGGACCTTAAAATGCAATAGTCTCACTCTTCTCTCTGCTGCCTGAGCATCTATGTAAGCATGACGGGCTTACACACACCCTCGCCGTGACTCTCAGAACCGCCCCCGCAACCCCACGCCTGTCTCTACACCAGAGCCCCTACGTTGGAAAGCATTACTTGGAAGGATCATTTAACTTATCATCCAAACTGGTTCAGTTTGGGGAGCGAAAGGGGTCGCTCTGAATAACTGTACCAGGGCAAGGAGCAAGAACTAGGACCATTCTGGGCAAACCAGGTAAACGGTGCAATCAGAGCTGTGTTATTGGAACTGAGTTACTCTCTCACTTTCATTTCTTTACAGAACAAAGGGGGAAAGAGGCTAGGGATGGTTCGGATGGTCCCGGAGGCCCCTTCCGGGGTGGCATTCTTCCCGGATTTATGTCTGTTTGGTAGGCAATTGAATGCTGAGAAGGGGTAAATAAAACCCAACCTCAAGGAAGTCTGGGAGGTGGACTGCAAGTCAACCTAAACCATGAAGATCCATACTCATATCCTGTGTTTTTAGTTGAAACCCAATGAAAGCGCCCAAGAAAAACACTCCCAAGGAAACTCCACTCATCCACCCATCCAGGAAGGGAAAGGCGATGCCCATGAAAACATTCCACTGAAATTAAAGCCCTGCTGCCAATCAAGCTCTCCCCCAAGTCCCAGCCCTCCCTTCTCTTCCTGACTCCAGTAGCAAGCAGGTGAGATGTGAGCGGATCTGTGAAAGGGTGTGAGAATTAAGTGCTCTCGTTAGTGCTGTTGGTTCATCTGCCAAAAGGGTCCTCTCTCACTCTCTCTTTTTCTTTTTTGGCTGCCTTGCAGCATATGGAGTTCCCTCCGCCCAGGGATCAGATCTGAGCTGCAGTCAAGGGCGGCTGCAGCTGCAGCAACTCCGGATCCTTAACCCACTGTACCAGGCTGGGGATCGAATTTTGATCTATACCCCACATCATATTGAAGAAATAACCCCACGTAGATCTTAGTCTAAATCTAAAACCTCTGGAAGAGCTATAGGAGAAAATCCTGTGATCCAGGGTTAGGCAAGGATTTCTTGGACACAACATCAAAAGCATAGTACCTTACAAAAAATTCATAAATTAAACTTCACCATAATTAAGAACTTCCCTTCAAAAGACACTGTTATGCGAACTAAAACAAACAAAAAACACTCTGAAGAAAAAGAGAAAAAAGAATTAGGAAAAATATTTGCAAATCACAGATCTGATAAGAGAACTGTATCCAGATTATATAACCAACTTTCAAAACTCAATGACAGGGAAACAAACCAATTACAAAATGGGCCAAAGAGACACTTCACGCGAGAAGAATATGGACGGCAAACAAGCACATGAAAAGATGTGTATTCTTAAGTCACTAGGGGAGTGGAAATTAAAATCACAATGAGCTCTACCCCCATGACACACCCGTTAAAACTTGTCAACAACTAAAAAGACTAAAGCAAGTGTTGGAAAAAGGACTCACACACCACTAGGGAGAACATAAAATGGTACAACCGCTTTGCAAAATGGGTTTTTAAAAATCTAAACCTGCGCCTAGGGAGTTCCCTTCGTGGCTCAGCCGTTAAGGAACCCAGCTAGGATCCATGAAGATGTGGGTTCCATCCCTAGCCTCGCTCAGTGGGTTAAGGATCCGGCATTGCCGTGAGCTGTGCTGTAGGTCACAGATGCGGCTCAGATCCCACGTGGCTGTGGCTGTGGTGAAGGCCGGCAGCTACAGCTCCAATTCGACCCCTCGCCTGGGAACCTCCATAGGCCACGGGTGCGGCCCTAAAAGGAAAAAAAAAATTTAAACATATGCCTAATGTACGATCCAGCCATTCCACTTCTAGGTATTTACCAAGACATAGGAAAGCATATGTCCTTGCAGAGACTTATCCGTGAATATTCAAGGCAGCTTTATTTGTAATAAGCAAAAACTGGGAACACCACAAATGTCTATCAATAAGTAAATGGATAAACAGATTCTAGTATATCCATACAGTAGATGACTACTCAGCCACAAATGGAATCAATTGTTGATCTATGCAACCTGGATGAATCTCAAAATATTTATGCTGAGTGAAAGAAGTCAGTAAAAGAAGAGTATCTTCTATGATAGCATTTATACAAAATTCTACAAAATGCAAACTAGTCTATAGTGACGTAGGCAAATCAGTGGCTGCCTCGAGATGGAGGCTGCGGGGAGGGGCGGAAAGGATGCTGGAGAGGACCAAGAGGGACCAAAAAGGGAGAAGGGGAAAGTTTTGAGGGTGAGGATATATTCGCTATCTTCCTTGTGGTGTTGGTTTTCTGGGTGTACATCTGTGTCAGAGCTCACCGAACTGCACATTTTTTCATACATTTTTTAATATATTTGTATTAAAAACTTTTATTGGAGTATAGTTGACTTATAATGTTGTAATTATACTTTTCTTTTTGGTCTTTTTAGGGCCACACCCATGGTATATGGAGGTTCCCAGGCTAGGGTTCAAATCGGAGCTGTAGCCACTGGCCTACACCACAGCCACAGCAACGCAGGATCTGAGCCGCATCTGCAACCTACACCACAGCTGACGGCAATGCCAGATCCTTAACCCACTGAGCGAGGCCAGGGATCGAACCCACAACCTCATGGTTCCTAGTCGGATTTGTTTCTGTTGCGCCACAACAGGAACTCCTGTAATCATACATTTTTTAATTGAAGTATAGTTAATTTGCAGTGTTGTGTTAGTTTCAAGTATACAGCAAAATGATTGCTATACACACATATATATTTTTTCATATTATTTTCCATCACAGGTTATTACAAGATATTAGGTCTATTTCCCTGTGCTATGTAGTAGTTCCTTGCTGGTTATCTATTTGATATATAGTAGCATCTATCTGTTAATCCCAAATCCCTAATTTATCCCTCCCCCCACCACATTTCCCCTGTAAGTTTTATTTCAAATCCTGTGCCTCTGTTTCTGTTTTGTAAATAAGTTCGTTTATAGCATTTAAAAATTAGATTCCACATATAGGTGATGTCATATGATACTTGTCTTTCTCTGCCTGACACACTTCACTTAGTGTGATAATCTCTAGGTCCATTCATGTTGCTGCAAACGGCATTACTCTGTTCTTTTTAAGGCTGAGTAATAGTCCACTGTGTACACGTAACGCAGCTTTACCCAGTCCCCTGTGACGGGCATTTACATTCCTTCCATGTCCTGGCTATTGTAAATAGTGCTGCTATGAACCAAATGTTACATTTTCAGTATGATGAGTATTAAGTATCTATGTGTTTTATGTCAAGAACCCCACAACCAAGTTTAGTTTTCAAAAATAGACTTTTTTTTTTGACCCTTGTCTTTTTAGGGCCACACCCATGGCATATGGAGGTTCCTAGGCTAGGGGTCGAATCAGAGCTGAGGTTGCCGGCTTACACCACAGCCAGATCTGAGCCATGCCTTAGGCCTACACCACAGCTCACGGCAACGTCAGATCCTTAGGTCACTGAGTGAGGCCAGGGATCGAACCCGAATCCTCATAGATACTAGTCAGGTTCATTACCACTGAGCCACAATGGGAACTCCCCAAAACAGACATGTTTTTCAAATCTAGTAGTCACGGTCTCACTGAAGAGACAGCACTCAAAAGAGAAAGATCTTCATTTGTCCATTTTGTTTCAACTTCATTAAGTCTAGCATCCGCCACGATCTGGCCCAGCAAACTCACAACGTTCTGCTGTTCCCACTCAGCATCCACCCCAGCTGCTGGATCATCTGCTGAGACGAGGGGTAAATACCTAAATCTGATTTCCTAGGACTTGCACCAGTTGCTTCTGAGCCACAAGTGGTCCGCTAAGATAGGACCGAGGGTCTGGTCTCTGAGGACTTAGAACTGAAAGGGGCCCCTGGGGTCTTCTGGTCCCACCTCCATCCCGCGTGGGAGTCTCTCTACTGTGGAATAACTATCATCTCCCCACTGACAATATCTCCCCAGATGGAAACACCCACCACTGGCGAATACGATGCAACCAGCTACATTCCAACAGGGAGAAACCGGAGGAGGACAACAGGCAGCGGAGAGCTGTCCCTGAAACCCACCAGGATCCCGCACTTTCTTTGCAGTGTGGTTCCTTAGGAATCTTAAATTTGGAAGGAAACCAATATTTTTTCAACAAATACATTCCCGTTGCCCTATGATGGAGGAGAGATGGCAAGAAGGGGAGATAGATGGGTCTGAAAAATGAGATTTGGAGTTCCCTGCTGGTTCTGTGGAAACGAGCCTGACTAGTATCCATGAGGATGTGGGTTCGATCCCTGGCCTTGATCAGTGGGTTAAGGATCCAGTGTTGCCATGAGCTGTGGTGCAGGTTGCACATGCAGCTCAGAATCCGAGTGGCTGTGGGCTGTGGCGGCAGCTGCAACTCTGATTCGACCCCCGGCCTAGGAACTTCCATATGCCAGGGGTGCAGCCCTAAAAATAAAAATTAAAAATAAAAATAAAATAAAATCACTAAAAATAAATAAATGAATGAATGAAAACTGAGACTTAAGTTGCCAACAAATTGTTTTTTTTTAATTGCACTTGAGACATGAGGAAGTTCCCAGGGATCGAACCTGCACCGCAGCAGTGACAATGCCAGATCCTTAACCTGCTGAGCTACTGGGGAACTCTGACAAATTCTTTAGAGAAAGAAAACAATCTGCATTTCTGATACCATGGGCTATTTCCGCTCATTTGGGGCAGTTTCTACGTTAGCTCCAAAGAGCTTTGAGAATGTCTCTTAGTGTTTCGTTGTCGTGGCTTTCCCAGTTCTGCGCATTTAGAAACAAGAGCCTGGGCCTACCTTTCTCCTGCTCAGCAAGGCTCCCAAGAATGCTGGTTCTGAGAAGAGAAAAAAAAAGGTCAGTACAGAAAGACCAGTTCTGTGTCATTTCTATTTCTCCTTGACACCTTTCCAAGCTGGGTGATTTCGGCTGCTTCTCTGAAGGGAGTAATCTTTTAAGCTCTCCATCCAATCTGTTCTCAGACAGGAGCTTAAACTCTCTCCCTTTCGAAGTTTATCAGACAGATCGACAGAGACTTTCCGGGAGGATGTTTACAAAGGACTTTTCGTGTTGCCAAGAAAAGAGACAACGCAGGGTTTCTGAAGGGCAGTTTGGGAGGCGGTGAAGGTAAAACAAAAAAGGACCTTTCTCTCACTAAAAGGTTGTCCTGAGGCCAGTGGGGGGCCAAGCCGCTTGGGACAGGGCCAGATGGTCTCCTCGTTGGAAAGATTCTTGGAGTTTGCCTCTTGGCAGAGCCTTCTTCTCTCTTGCTGTAGAGCTGGAATCGTTCCAGAGTTCCAGTCCTCCCACCCGACTCCTCTGCTTCTTTTGGAGTCACTTTATTTCTCTCCCTCTCTCTCTCTCTTTTTTTTTTTTTTTGTCTTTTCTAGGGCCGTGCTCGTGGCATACGGCAGTTCCCAGGCTAGGGGTCTAACAGGAGCTGTAGCTGCCAGCCTACACCACAGCCACAGCAACGCTGGATCTGAGCCGCATCTGCAACCTGCACCACAGCTCACGGCAACATCAGATCCTTAACCCACTGAGCAAGGCCAGGGATCGAACCCGCAACCTCATGGTTCCTAGTCGGATTCGTTAACCACTGAGCCACGACAGGAACTCCTGGGATCACTTTATTTCTCTGGGAGAATCTTCTTAAAAGGCCACGTCATGCTTGGTAACAGTATCATGCCTGCCTGACTGTGTAGCAGTAACCATGTAAGAACAAATCATCTCCTTTGGGGAGAGGGGAATTCTAGAACATGCTGACCACCATGTCTAATTAATCATGTGATTCAGGCACAGCGCAGCTGGAGTATGGCTGCAGTAATATCAGAATTATTTAGAAATTGTGTATATGTTCAGGTATTTGCAACTCTGAAGGACCCCAGCTGTAGAAATCTAAATTCATTTGGCTTATTAAGTTCGGATTCAGGGAGTTCCCATCATGGCTCAGTGGTTAACGAACCCCACTAGTATCCATGAGAGCGTGGGTTTGAGCTCTGGCCTCGCTCAGTGGGTTGGGGATACGGCGTTGCCATGAGCTGTGGTGTAGGTTGCAGACACAGCTTGGATCCCGTGTTGCTGTGGCTGTGGTGTAGGCCGGCAGCTGCAGCTACAGTTCAACTCCTAGCCTGGGAACCTCCATATGCTGCGGGTGCGGCCCTAAAAACACAAAAAGACAACAAAAAAGTTTAGATTCGTTATGTAGGATATTTTCTCCCATATCAAACATATAATAATACAAAGTTAAGTTTGGAGAATACCTTCATTTAATGTATTAATTTAGGTGCTTTAAAAAAAAATCTGTAGAAGCAAATATTTCTGCAGCCAGTCTCGAAAAATAATTTTTCTCTCTGATCAGGATGACTTCATTTTATCCCAATAAAAGAGAAGTTTTCATCATCGTAATCAAGCAGGAGAGAGAGGATCCCCAGCGAGCTAGACGGCAAGTTGTGTAATTGCAGTTCATTTTCATTAACAAGCTCTGTCCTTGAATCGGTAACCTCCATTTCTCTCATTTTAGTCAAGACTAAAACGAAATGGGTTCCTCCCTCCCCCTTCAATGAACTATTCAAGTGTTTAATGAAAAGAAAATGAATTTATCCCGTTCATCATAAAGCTGAGGTCTTCAGCTACAGGAAGAAAGACCTTGTTATGCACGACACATCCTTGTGAGATGAAAAAGAAAACCTAAAAGACCTTCTAAAGAGCAGCCACCACAAAGCGAGTGGGTGGGAGGGCTGTGTGTTGGGAGAGAGGGGAAGAGGGTTGGCATTCAACAGGAAGTTTCCACGTGGGCTCCATGGACAGGGAAAGCATAATATTAGGTACAGAGCTCTAGCCTTCAAGTCACACAACAGTAACTTGAAGAAAAGTTAGGAACCAAGTTTTATGTTTCACGATAATGTTTTCAACAACAGCATGTGTGCACACGTGCACGCACACACACACACACACACACACTTTTTTTTTGTCATTTTAGGGCCGCACCTGCAGCATGTGGAGGTTCCCAGGCTAGGGGTCTAACAGGAGCTACAGCCGCCGGCCTACACCACAGCCACAGCAACGCGGGATCCGAGCCGCGTCTGCGACCCACACCACAGCTCATGGCAACGCCGGATCCTTAACCCACAGAGCAAGGCCAGGGATCGAACCCGCAACCTCATGGTTCTTAGTCGGATTCGTTAACCACTGCGTCACCACGGGAACTCCACACACACACTTTTTATTAGACTTTATTTCTTAGAGCAGTTTTAAGTTCAGAGTACTTTTTTAAAAGAAGAAAAACCATGGGTCTCCACATATTGCCAAGAAAGACCTCTAAGAACAAACAGTAGCAGTAACGTTATTGAGAATTAAGCAAAAAAATCCTAGAACAGGCTTCATTTATCTACGTTACTTCTACCCACCACTGGGTGGTAGTATGATTGAAACCTTCATTCCCCGGTAAACTGTCCTCAAATTTGCCCCACCCTCCTCAGGTCACTGATGTCACCAGCCGGGAAGAGTGTGTGTGTGTGTGTGTGTGTGTGTGTGTGTGTGTGTGTGTTTCTTTTGAATCAACAGAACGCTGTCCAGACTGAAAGGGATCCGCAGCCATCACGACAGAGGGTTTTGTTCTGCCCTTTTCAATCAACGCTTTTCCATCCCGAGGACACAGAGATGGCTTAGAAAGAGGTCAGCACGGGGCATGTGGCCTACACTATAGTCCTGACACCAGAAGATATGCATAATCAGCCCAAGGCAGGGAGACCAAAGTCTCTCCATTCAGCTCTCATCACGCACATGTGCCCATTCCACTGCGCTGCTGAGAAATGAAAACACCTTCCAGTCGCCTGGCATCAAGAATCTTGAGCTTTCGTCGGTGAGAACCCCTCTGAGCTACAGGTTTTGAAAGATGTTTGCCTATCCACGTGCTACTTTCATTAAAATACAACTCGATTTCATCAATTAAAGCTACTACCAACAACAGCTGCCTTTTAATCCAGGGCTTACCATGGCCCGGCCCCGACGACTCTCCGAGGTGGGTATGATTATGGTCTTTATTTTACAGGCGAGGACACCAAGGTTCGGAGAGATGGAGGTGCTCCGTCGGCGGCATCCGGTTAGGAGGCGGATGAGCACAACTTGACCCCAGCCCTGTCTGCTGTCCAAGCCGGGGTGATCCATCGCAATTCTGTTTGGCCCAGCAGAGCCTCAGGTCTGCACGAGGTCGTCTCCCGTACAACCACACAGCCAAGAGCAAGGGGAGAGGGCATCTTTCTGAGGACACAATCTGCATCCAGGCAAAGGCGGAATGCCCGTCAAGCTCTTTGAAATATTTGAAAATTGCCCACAGGCCTCCTCCCATCTTCCACGTCATTAACACCTTTCGCTGCACCCCAAGTCTGTGGGCTCAGAGATCAGAGCATCACATGTTAGATTCCCTCCCCTCACCCAAGCGACAGTGGAGTGGAAATCTGCGCCAGGACTCGGACAGCGTGCCTCCCGGCCCCCCTCCACTGCCGGAGATCCCTGAGAAAGGAGAAAGGGTATGTGCGCTTAGGCGAGACATTACTCCTGATTTTCCTAATTTTTTGTCCTCTGCAAAATCGCTTCCCCGGAGAAGCTATTCCTCACTGTCCCCCAAAAGTAAAGGCTTCAGCCTTAACTAACAAATATCAGAAAATTCTATTGTTTCGTTTTGTTTAGAATTCCGTCAGTGGTAGGATGTTACAAGCCTGTGATCTGGTGTCTCGAAGTTTTCGAAGATCCCACACGCTGACTGTTGCTGGCCATTTTGAAACAATCTGGGACCTAAACCGGCAGCCCAAGGAATACAAAGAGAGAGCCGGGCCATCAATCATTCGCAGACAGTGCGAAGCTGCTTTCTCACACAGCAGAGGTGGGAGTGGGGCTGGGGCAGAAGAATGGCAGCATTTAAACAGACCTTAGTGGGGCTTAAAAAAAGTGAATTAGTATCATTAGATCTTTGAGCCAAGCCAAGTCGATGATGAAAGTTAATATTCGAGGAATACCGTGAACCCAGCTTCTCTGACAGGAAACACCCTGGGAGCTCCCGTTTCTGTTGACCGATGGCCTCGGGGGGCCTGGCCTGAGCCTATTCAGCTTCTTGTCCCCACAGGGCCTCGCCTACAACTGGGCACACTGGAGCATTAGGAAATGTGGGCTTTATGACTAAAAATAGAGCCCAGAACCTCCGGAGTTGGTACCGGAAGGAGACTGGCTAGGGAGCAAGGTGGGGGTCTGGGGAAGGCAACGTCAAGGAACTTCATTCCACACCCAGGGCTCGCCCTCTCCGTGGAGTGGCCTTAAGCCTACCGGTCCCACCGCCGTGATGGTCTCAGGGTAGGGCCGAACTTCCTTTAAACTGTAGCCCCAATCGTATTTCCAGATGAGGTCTGGAGCCCACTGAGGGGTTGTGGGAACATTAAAAAAAGAAGGAAAAAAAAGACCACACCAAAGAAAGAGAAAACCATGAGAGGAGTTCCCAGTGTGGCTCTGCAGGTTAGGAACCAGACTAGTATCCATGAGGATGCAGGTTCAATCCCTGGCCTTGCTCAGCGGGTTAAGGATCCGGCATTGCCCTGAGTTGTGCAGGTCACAGATGCGGCTCTGATTTGACCCCTAAGCTGGAAACTTCCACACGCAGCAGCTGGGGCCCTAAGAAAGAAAGAAAGAAAGAGAAAACCACAAGAGGGAGGTAGCTGAGAATCTGGCTTTAAAACATGGCTTTGCATATCAACACCTTGCAGGGCCCTGTGGGCCCTTTCCCCCGCCCCTGTGTGACAGAGAATGTATTTCACCCATATTCCCCATCAGGGCCACCCTAAGCCTCCAGAATTCTCTGTGTCTGCTGCCCAAAGACATTCCATGTAAGTGATTCAGAAATTCCAGAAGCGTTACCATCAAATCCGTATTTTTATAATATACTTAGAAATATTTTTTATTTATTTATTTATTTTTTCCTCTTAATGGATTTTATTTCAATTATAGGTGTACATAAATCATCACAAGTCAATTTTACAGATTTTGTATCCCAAACCCCCAGTGCATCCCCCCACCCTCCCCAGATTGTCTTATTTGAAAAACCAAGGTTTTCCAAAGTCTGTGAGTCATTGTCTGTTCTGTAAGAAGGTTCATTGTGTCTTTTAGTTTCCACATGTAAGCGGTATCATTGGGTGTTGCTGTCTAATTGTCTGACTGGTTTCACTTTGCATGATAATTTCTAAGTCCATCCATGTTGCTATAAATGTTGGTAAT
>PVHT021183693.1:48981778-49017798 GCA_004024745.2 Catagonus wagneri
CTGACAGATGGATCTGAGAAGATGTTGCTATCATTTATGTCAGAGAGTGTTTGGCCTATGTTTTCCTCTAAGAGTTTTATAGTATCAGGTCTTATATCCAGATCTTTAATCCATTTTGAGTTTATTTTTGTGCATGGTGTTAGGAAGTGTTCTAGTTTCATTGTTTTACATGTAGCTGTCCAGTTTTCCCAGCACCACTAGAAATATTTTTTAAATGAAAACAAGAAACAATATGCACTTTCCACGGAATTATACTATGTTAACACATCAGAGAGCACTAACAGAAATCTGTAACTCATTTTAGGACCCACCGTAGAATAAAAGTTTCTGCCTTTATGTACTTGAGAAATGTCACTTGACGGCAAAGCTGCCCTCAGAGAAAAGTTCCTTTTTGCAACCTAGAAATGATGTAACAAAATAAATTACAGAGCTTTATCTGATGCAGAGGCTGATAAGACAGCCACTAGCACTCCTATTCTCTAATTTCAAAATTGTATGTTAGTCGAGACGGACAGCCTCTTGCTGAGCTGATAATTAATGTCATACATTGGAACATGGACAGTAAGTTTATGCCAGCTAAACGCCACTTTTATTTGTTTTCTAAATTGGGTTCCACCTTAGATTTTTTTTCTTTTTTTTCTTTTTTTTCTTTTTTTTTGTCTTTTTGCCTTTTCTAGAGCCTCACCCATGGCATATGGAGGTTCCCAGGCTAGGGGTCTAACAGAAGCTGTAGCTGCCGGCCTCCACCACAGCCACAGCAATGCGGGATCCGAGCCGCGTCTGCAACCTACACCACAGCTCATGGCAACGCCGGATCCTTAACCCACTGAGCAAGGCCAGGGATCGAACCCCACAACCTCATGGTTCCTAGTCGGATTCGTTAACCACTGACCAACCACGGGAACTCCGATTTTTTCTTTCTTTAATTTCTCTGTTTCCATAAGTTTGAGAGCCCGTTTCGAGTTCATTAAAGGAAGCTAGCCTTCTCACCTGCTCTCAGGGGTCCTGAGAGCCACCACCCCCCCAGCCTTGTCCCTATGCTTGGAGGAACAAACTGCCAAACCAGATCTCAAGGCAAGTCAACCAGGAGGCACTTGAGAGGGAGGGGGAGGGCTGTGGTGAGTCGGGGGTGGTTCATCAATAAAGCCTGTTGTGACTCCCTGCTTCTCACCCTTATGGTGGTTTTCTGGGGTCTGAGGAACCACCTTCCACTGACCACCAGGGATTGGCTCACATGCCAAACTGAGAGGGAACAGCATCACAAAGCCTTTTTTTTTAATTTTTAATTTTTTTGCTTTTTAGGGCCACACCCATGGCATGTGGAGGTTCCCAGATTAGGGGCTGAATCGGAGCTGTAGCCGCCGGCCTACACCATGGCCACAGCAATGTGGGATCCGGGCCGCATCTGCGACCTACACCACAGCTCAAGGCAACGCCAGATCGTTAGCCCACTGAACAAGGCCAGGGGTCGAACCTGCAACCTCATGGTTCCTAGTTGGATTCAAAAGGCTTTAATGGATGATCTTCTTACACACAACAGCCCAGCGACTGCTGAGATTATGACAAGCTCCGTGCACTGCCCTGCCAGAGGGCCCTTGGGCCTGACCTGGACCAACCCGTCATTTAGAGATGAGGAAACAGAGGGCCAGGGAGGGAAGTGACTTACCCAAGACACACCACGCGGGCTCCCTCTTTCCACAATGCCCTACGCCCTCACTTGCTGTGATGATCAGCTCCGAGGTGAGAGGGTTAACCTTCATTCTGAAAGATGTTGGTAGTGATTTATAGTTTTAAATTTGGCTAATGGTTGAAATAAAATGATAATGAGAAAGCAACACGGGCTTTCAAAGGAACTGTTCACCGAAGCGAACATTAAGCCTGATTTGATGACCCCCATTAGAGATTTCAGCTGAACATTACGGGGATGTTTCTTGGGGACCTGTCTGATGGATACGGCAGGGTCAGCTGCTAGGGATAAAGAACCGATCACCGAAATGTCCAACTAGACAAATTTTTATCAATTACAGATATAGGAGAATTGGAAATGCTATACATAAATCAAATGATTTCTACAAGGAAGCAGTCATTTTTTAAAATTCTTTTTTATAAATGCAAGCCTTTTTACTTTTATCGGCCTGTTTCACAAGGAAAAAGATGTTTGGGGAGGGTAGATTTTACCTATTAACTGATTCAGATGTTGGGTTTTAGAAAATGAGAGACACCAATATGAAGTGCTTGAGGTCTGCAAGGTGACTTAGAGACTATCTGGTCCAACTCCTTCATTTTCCAAATGAGGCAGCTATGGTCCAGAGAGGGGAAGGCACTCTCCCAAGGTCACACAGCAATCAACAGCAGAACCAGCTCTACAAACATGCCTTCAGATCCAGGTCAAGGTGTTATTTGATTAACAGCCAGCAGAGCTCCCTGTACTGTGAGTTGCAGAAACAAGATGACGGTACTGAGTACACAAAGGAACACAGTCTACTTCCTTTATAAATCTTTTTTTTAATTTTTAAGAATTAAATACTTTTACTTACCACAATGTTTAAAAAAATGAAAAACAGTATATAGTAAGACACTTGTAATCAAACAAGGAAGGAAGCGGGGAGAGAGGGAAGGAGCGAGGAAGGAAAAAGGAAGAAAAGAAAGAAAGCAAAAATAAGTATGTGCATGCACTTGGAATACATATTTGAGTGAAATCAAACCTCAAATAAGATGGTCACTAAAACTGATTTAGATCTGAGTTTCCTGGTAATAAAAGTTTGCACTTGCTTACTTATTTCCCCCCAAAAAAAATCTTCAAAAGAGGTGGAACTAGAAATGCTCCCTTTCTCTCCTCTAGTTCATTACATCCCCCTGCACACTAGGCTGAGAGCCGCGGAGCAGAACTGCAGCTGCAGGCTCCTTAGATGCCATCGAGGCCAGCCCTCCAGGTGCCAGAGGGACAAGTGGAAGCTCAGGGAGAGAGGGGGTTTGCCACAGTGATGTTGGAGTCCAGAAAAATCATGTCTGAATTTTAGGGTCAGTGATTTTTTCTTTTCTTTCTTTTTTTTTTTTTTTTTTTTTGCTTTTAGGACCACACCCACAGCATATGGAGGTTCCCAGGCTAGGGGTCCAATCAGAGCTACAGCAGGCCTACGCCACAGCCACAGCAACGCGGGATCCGAGCCGCATCTGCATCCTACACCACAGCTCACAGCAACGCCAGATCCTTAACCCACTGAGCAAGGCCAGGGATCAAACTGCAACCTCATGGTTCCTAGTTGGATTCGTTTCCACTGTGCCACAACGGGAACTCCAATGATTTTTTTTTTTTTTGATATTTTAAACTTGTTTTTACAAATATCCCCAGGCGCATCCCAGATTCCCTTTAGCCACCTCCCCAAGAACTTGAGCTTGACGGTCACGGAACTTTTTTCTATGGTGTTTTAGTTATAATATCCTTTCATGTGGTTCCATGGCACCGCAGCTGATTTCTGTGAGGCAAGAAGACAGAAGAGGAAAAGGGGCCTCGAAGAGTCAGACCTGCCCAAGTCACACAGTTGGGCAGCACAGCTGGTGGATTAGCTCCTGGCAGCAATCCAGGTTGCTAAAGACAAGTCCATGCTTCCCTCTCCATGCTGCAGCCTCTGTGAAAAACCAGCAGACGGTGACAGAGGAACCAAGGCATCCCATGGCCCTCAGACAGAGCCCCAGTTAGGACACTGGGACAGCTAACTGGAGCACCAGCCCTATGGTCCAAGTACCGTCTCTTATATTAGCGTTAAGCATCTAATACAAGAGGATTTAAGTAAAATGGTTGTTTTAAAGGGATTTGGTATCTTTTCTAGGTAAAGCATTCAAGGGCTTTGTTTCAGCTTTGAAGTTTTGCACTACTGTCTGTGTACCTCAACAGACAAATGCAAACCTCATGGCCACCCAGGGGCTTCTGGGCATTAGGTTAATACTATTCTGGGTTTTTGGTTCGTTTGCTTGTTTGCATTTTTAGGGCCACACCCACAGCATATCGAAGTTCCCAGACTAAGGGTTGAATTGGAGCTGCAGCTGCTAGTCTATATACTACAGCCACAGCCACGCAGAATCCGAGGCTCATCTGCGACCTACACCACAGTTCACTGCAATGCTGGATCACCCAACCTGCTGAGCGAGTGAGGCCAGGAATCGAACCCACATCCTTACGGATACTAGTCGGGTTCATTTCCCCTGCACCACAACAGGAACTCCAGGTTAACACTGTTCTTGATTCAAGGGAATTAAGAGAAACTTCCAAATAAGATTCACTGAGTCTTGATGAGGCAAACCAAGGGAGACATAGAAAGGCAAAGCAATTGTCAAGTGTGGGGAAAAAAAAAAAAAGAGGTGGAGTTCCCACTGTGGTGCAGTAGGTTAAGGATCTGGCATTGCTGCAGCTGCAGTTCGGATTCCATCCCTGGCCTAAGAACTTTGATAACTTTCACATGCAATGGATGTGGCCGGAAAAAAAAAAAAAAAAAAGATTGCCTCTATCATCAGGATCCAACCTCTGGACCTGAGCCTTCAGGTTTAAACAATAGTAATAATAGTAGTATTAACTTATAGTAATAACATCGTGATTCAGTTTAAGTATGAAAAGCCAGTGTCCACTGGCAGTGCTGAACTGGACGTATCCCAGACTCACTGTCACAGACACAGGGACACTGGAAGCAGAGAAGGCCCAGCTGGGGCGTCGCCCCCCACCTCAGCCCCTGTTTGACTCTGCAGTGCCCGCGGTTAGATGAAGTGTCTCCATCCTGTAAACACAGCAAATTCGATCTGGAAGTCATTGAGAAAACATAAACACGGAGCCTCACGTGGTCATGTTTACACTGTTCCAGCCCTGGTGAAAGATGAGCCCTGTTATGGAAGCACTGGTTTTTTTCAAAAGCACGTTTCTTTTTAAAATGAAAATCCCAAGTACACATCACCATGAAGCCCAAAGTCCCGACACAGACCAGGAGTGCGCAAACGATGTGGCTTAAGAGCATACCAGATGCAGTGTCACCTTTATGTGTGTCTTCTGCAATGGCAGAAACTCCGGTTTTCTGAAAAGTTACTTATTTTTGAAGTGGAAATTGACAGTCCTGGAGCAGCTTCTAAACTAGATCTTTAGTAAAGAAGATAGTTTCATGACTATTTTATGTTTCCCCAGTCCATTCTAAATTTGCAGTAATGTGGACCAGGAATTTAGCCCAGTTCCTTCAATTTAACCAATAAATAAAACAGAGGCGCAGATGGAGAAAGTGACTTAAGGTTACAGAGCTTGTTGGTGCCAGAAACAAAAATAGGACAGCGATTTCCTGATGTCTCTTGGTTCTTTCAGGATATGTCTTCTTTCAAGTGTTGCTATTTACGTAACATTTTGGTCCAAGGGCATTTATTAGATATTGTGTTCTCTATGGAGCTGGTAATGAGTTTTAATCCACAAACATGGGCATGAGAGAAATGTCCTGTCATTTTTCTAAAAACAAATGAATTTGGATTAGGAGTGTCTAGGTCACTAGGTTGGTGGAGAAATTTACCCCATCAATCATGAGCCAGTGGGGCCCATCCTGGAAATGACCATGAGACACCCACCTGGGGGCCATGGAAGGGCCCAAGGTTTGGAAGTGGAGCTGCTATAAGGGCCTCTGGCTATTGATGTCTTCACAGTCCAAGGTCCCAATAGGCCAGCTGCACATCTGCTCCTGGGCTGTGGCCTGTGCAGAAGATGTAGGTCCCTGAGCCCACCGAGGCTTTGCTTCTACCCTGGGGCCCTGGGACAGAAGGAAATAAGAGCCTGGAAGCCCAAACTGCTTCTCTTTTAGGTCTGGGAGAACCTCTCCAGTCCGCTCTCCCCTCCCCTCCCCCTCTGCTCTCCATCCTCACCCACTGCCTCCTTCTCCTATTAGCACAAGCTTCTCTAAAGCCAGGCCAGAAAGGGAGAGAGAAGGAGCTTAAAGAACTCCTGCTTTCAATCCCACAGTCCAATGACTCCTGAAACAAGGACACCCAAAGGCCTAATTATCTTACCCAGAATGAGACGGAAAAATACAGTAAGAACAAATTCCAAGGAGATATCTCAGGAAACTATCCTGCCATTAGTATGTCATCTTTACCGCACAGCATTCCAGTCCTTTTGTGACGAAAGCAGTAATGCACTCGTAAGACACCTGACGGTCTGCAAGGCACTTCCCACTCACCAGCCCGTTACATCCTTAAACATTGCAAGGTGGGTCTTTGTCACCCCATTTTCCAGATGAGGAGACCAAGGCTCAATGAAACGATGTGATATTTGTGGTTCTTTTTTCCTGGTCCTAGAAGAGGGTGGCAAGCTGTGTTTACCAAATATCCTTTGAACTTGGCCGAACTCTCAGTAAACCCACACTTGTCAATACCGCTCCATGATATATTGCCTCCTTCACTTCCCAACAGCGGATAAACTCGGGTGAAACACCAAATGTGACTTTCAACATTCTTCTGGGGTGAGCTCCATTGTTTTTGTTCACTCGGCTTCAAGGTTAAAAAAAAAAAAAAAGGACCAAAGATCATAAACAATCTCCTTTTTTTCCTCCTTGGCATGTAAAGGTTTTGAAAAGAAATCCAGCAAATGATGAAAAGAATTGTTTTGATTCCCTGGAGCAATCGGGTTGAGGTCTTTGTGCCCTGGTACCAAGACGCATGAGACTGTGTTCCTAATCCCTGTTTCCACAAGCCCAGCCTGATTCGTACCTTTCAATGTGGCTTTGACATTGGCAGGTCTTCTTCCTGGAGAGACAGCCTGCAAACCTATTAGAGCTTCTTCAGTCACTGATATGTTCTGGATGTTTGTGACTCCCAAAGTTCAAGTTGAATCCCTAACCCTCAGGGTGAAGGTCTGAGGAGGTGGGGTCTGTGCGAGGTGATGAGGTCATGAGCGTGCAGCCCCCGTGAGTGGGATTAGTGCCCTGATAAACTGAACCGAGAGAGGTCCCTCGCCCCTTCCTCCGTGTGAGGACACAGCGAGAAGACAGCCATCTGTGATCCAGGTAGCGAGCCCCCACCAGACGCCAAATCTGCTGTTGCCCTGATCTTGAACTTCCAGCCTCCAGAACTGTAGGAAATAAACTTCTGTTGTTTATAAGCTTCCCAGTCTGTGGTATTCTGTTATAGCAGTCAGACCAAACAAAGTTAGCCATTTATAGAATCCGGTCATCCAGCAAGCATGTACCTGGCAGTCTCGATATGCCAGGTATCGTAAGCATGCAGATATGGGCACAGATGAAACCAAGTTCCTGCCCTCATGGAGCTCCTGTTCCGGAGGAAGGAGGGCATGACAGACGGTCAATAGAAATAAATAAATAAACTACCATAGGATCCAGGAATCTCACCCCTGGGCATCTATCCAGAGAAAACCATAATTCCAAAAGATACGTGCACCCCAGTGTTCACTGCAGCACTATTTACTACAATAGCCAAGACATGGAACCAACCTAAATGTCCACTGACAGAGGAATGGATAAAGAAGATGTGGTGCGTATATACAAAGGAATACTACTCAGCCATAAACAGAATGAAACAATGCTGTCTGCAGCAACACGGCTGGACCTAGAGATGATCATACTAAGTGAAGTTAGACAGTGAAAGCCAAAGTCACACGGACATCACTTACAGGCGGAATCCAAAAAAAAAAGGGATACAGATGAACCTATCTGCAGAACAGAAACAGACTCACAGACTTCAAAACAAAATTCCGGTTGCCAAAGGGGACAGGCGGCAGGAGGCGGGATGGACTGAGGGTCGGGACCGGCGTAGGCTCACCGCGGTACACGGAACGCCTGGCCCGTGGGGGCCACCGTACAGCACAGAGAACTCCACCCGGGATTCTATGATAATCTACGTGGGAAAAGAATGTGAAGGAGAATGGATGTGTGCATATGCATAACTGATTCACTGTTTTGGTTCAGCAGAATTATCCCAACCTTGTAAATCAACTCTATTCCAATAAAACTTTAAAAAATGAAAATATAAATAAATAAATAGATAGATAGATACACACCCAGGTGACAACAGAGGCATGAAGATAATACTGCAGTAAGGTTAGGGGGAGCTTTTCGAGAGAATAATGTCTCCGGAAGGGCCTGGGGACACTTATTGCAAGGTGTCAGACCTCATCTCCAGTTGGTGGACCTATGAGCAGGCAAGGAGCATGAACTATCGGTACACATACATCCCAGGAGCTGTACAGGGCTGTTCCCATCCACAAAACCGCCTGGACGCGGAGGCCATCTAGTCTGGGGGCAGGAGGGTGTAGGGGTGCAGCTCCAGGTTGAAGGTCACAGCCGTTTCCCGTCCGCCATCCACCCCTCGGCGTGGCCTTCACCCCGTCGCTTTACCGCTCCGGATCCAAGCATCCTCAGTTTTAAAATGGGCCCAGCTGGTTGAAAGGACTCTCTGCCATTCTTCATTTTTCACTAGCACTGCGTTCTCTGAGATTTTTATTCCACTTTCGGTCATTTAATTTCTGTCATTTTATTTCTGTCATTCATTTAGTTCTAAGTAGTTAATTCCAAAAATGACCCAATGAATAGCCAGTAGGCCTGGTCTAAGATCTGCCCTGGGAAAGGATGGGACATTCCTTCTCCAGCAGAGGATGAAACTGGCCACCTAGAAATCAGAGCCTTCTGCACAGATTTTATCTGAGAGGGACAGTGTATGAAAATAGCCAAGAGAATTTTGAAAAAGAGCAATGGAGAGAAGCTTGTCTCACCAAACATCGCATCACTGGGACATTTTCAACCATTTCCCGTATTGGTGCAGGAACAGGCAGAGACCCATGTACTCAAGTATGGCCATGACAGTTGGTAAACGGCTCCTGACGGAGCCCCTCAGTGTGCCCTGCCCACCCGGCCACCCCCGTCCCCTCACTTGGGACCCGCAGGACTCTGCATCAGTACTGCAGGCTGATGGCTGGCATCTGCATTAATCGGCAGATATTAAACACTCCCAAACTCTGCTGGTGGTGGTTTATCCTTGGGAAAGTACCGTTTCGGTCAAAACAAACATACGAGTACCCTTCAGCCCAGCAATTCCACTTTCAGTTATTTTTTTCTACAGTCTGTCTGGTTCACATTATGAAACACTACAGAGATGTTTATTGTAGCCTTATTTAGAATAACAAACAACAAATAAAACCACTGCAGAAATCATCTCAAAGCCCAACACGAGGAACCTGGTTAAGTAGGAGTCTCCATCCAGGGACTACCAGGCAACTCTTTCAGCGGGAACTCCCACGAACGGCCCTAAACTGTGCAGCATCTAGAAATCACAGCGTTGGCTTATTTAGTGGAAAAGTGCACACGTACGGAGGGTTTCAGATTCTGTTTTTCTATTATTCTCCTAGCTCACTCCCCTCCGGCTGTCCCCTTCATCGTCAGCTGGCTTCTCTCAGAGCCAAGGAAACTTGCTGGCCTTCCTGGGCTTGACATCTGCCCACAGCACACCTCGGAGAGCAGGACAGAGGGGTCGGCTCTTCCTTGCAGCCACCCAGAAATGTGGGAGTGAGCGTGAGCTCCCTGCTGAGACGAACACCAACCAGGGCTCCCCCCAGAACTAGGCATGAGGTCAACCCCACCCAGAAGCCAAGGTTTCTCCCCAACAGGGAAGAGGCAGAGTGGATGGGTGGGAGACCACCGCGGTACCTAACGGGGCAGCCACGACAAAGAAAGATACGCCTCTGCTTGTGCTGACACTGGGAGCTCCTGATACACCGTCAGGTGGGAAGATCAAGGTGCAGAACAGCCTTGCTCTCACTAAAGTAAACATATTACTAATCTATGTATTAACAGACGTACTGATGTATGCATGTCAGGTCCGGAAGGGTATCACCAAACCACTGACAGAGCTGTCATCCGGGAGTGGAGCGAGGAAGGTAAGGTTGCGGTTAGGGTAGAGGAGAGAGAAGGGTGGGGCTTTTGGTTTTCACTTATGTTTTGATGAAACTTTCAAAATTTAAAAAATAATCATATATTGTATAGCTTTAAAATTAAACGAAAAGCAGTATTACTTGGATAGGCCATGGCTGTCTTTTCACTCAAGTTTCGACTCCAGCATCACTCTAGGATGTGACCTTGCCCCACGCTCTAACATTCACTCCCGGACCGCCGTGTTCAGGCAAGCAGGTTGTGCACTGCACAACTCCAGGGGGAACCATCCTCACAGCGAATGTGGGACCCACCCTCTCCAGAAACTCTTCTCTACCACTGACCTCATGCCCTCACCTGCTCGGTATTCACCGTCTCTGAGATACGTAACGTCCTTTTGTCCCCTTTACACACACTGGTCCTTCTCTTAGGAAAGCATCTCCTCACCGTCTTTATCCATGAACTCTTACTCTTTCAAGACCCAGTTCAAATATCTCTCTTCTTCGAAGGTCCACCTGAGTCCCCAGCAGAATTTCTTTTCTTTAAAAAAAAATTTTTTTTGGCCTTTTTGTCTTTTTAAGGCCGCACCTGCAGCATATGGAGGTTCCCAGGCTAGGGATCGAATCGGAGCTACAGCTGCCAGACTACGCCACAGCCACAGCAACACCAGATCCGAGCCGCGTCTGCAACCTACACCACAGCTCACGGCAATGCCAGATCGTTAACCCACTGAGAGATGCCAGGGATCAAACCTGCAACCTCATGGTTTCTAGTCAGATTCGTTTCCACTGAGCCACGATGGGAACTCCCAGAATTTCTTTATTTTGTCCCTGCCACTATGACTTCTCTTACCGTAATGGATTGTAAATTTTCCCAGTGAACTCTTGGGAACAAAAACTTAATGTTATATTCATTTGGTTTCCTCAGAATTTGCTGCATGTTACAGGAACAACGGGCTGAGGGAAGAAACACCAGTGGCAACCCTAGAACCTTGGTTTTGGGGTTGATGGTCCAAAAGGCTTTCACGATTAAACTGATGTTTCTCAAACTGTTAATCTGAGAATGTTGCATTACAATAAGAGTTTCTTTACCTAGTCTCCTTAGAGGTTTTAATATGCTAATAATCATTCTGAATCACCCAGAAGGGGAAATAGGAAACCAGTGCCAAACTAACCTGATCACTGACCTATTTTTTCACAAAGACCTATTCTTCAAGATCTATTGTTATACTGTCTACCTGGGTTCCCCGCTCCCTAACCCAACAAGAGGGAAGCAATGGTTTCATATGTTAGGAAAATTAAAGAAAGAGGGAAGGTGGAGGCAAAGCATCAGAGGACTCGCAATGCCAAGCGAAGGATGGGTTCTATTTGGTTGGCAGTCGGGACGTTAGGGAACTTTGACCATAACCTCCCACTCTGGCAAGGCGCACAGTCACTGCGTGAGCTGTCTTACAACTGGAGGCCCTGATAAGGAACATGGCGCTGCCCAGAAAACTAACCTGGAAAATTTGGGAGGGACCAAAAAAAAAAAAAAAAAGGAGGAGATGACCAACCTCCCAGAATCCTTGGCGCTGGAATTCGTCTCGGCTGAGAGATGCGTGCGCCACCCGGAAGGACCCTGGGTAAGGCCACATATGGGCCAAGCAAGATGACAGGCCAGACGCAACCCAGAAACTAACTCCACTGCCATAAAAACCTGAGGCTCGGAGCCGTGTGGTAGAGACGTTCTCTTGGGTTCCCTTATCCCGCTACTCACCGCCTGTGCACCGCTTCCCAATAAAGTCTTCTGCTCAAACGATTCCTTTCCACGTGTTAGACGAGCCCACCCTCGGGTCCCCTTCCTGCAACAGGGAGACACTGGAAGGTGTCAAGCGGAGGCTTTGTGTTTTGGAACATCACCCTGGAGGAAAAAAAGGACTGCTAGGGAGTGGGGGGGGGGTAGATGAAGCAGGAAGACAACTCAGGAGCCTTTGCTGGGTCCTAGTGTGAAATAATGGTGGCCCCCTGTGGGGTGGTGGCAGCAGAACTGAGAGACAGAGAGACCTTCAGAGAAAGCTGTAAGGTGGAATTAGCTGGATTTAGGACTTGGCCACCAACTAAATTGCACTGGAGAGCTGAGAGGAGTTTAGGTGAAACTGAAATCGGTGTGCAAAACTGAAGTCAAAAAAAAAAAAAACCCTAGTAATCAAGATAAATACTATTTTCACGCCATATTTTTAAAGTAAAAATTAATGCAAAATATTCATGATATATAAAATATGAAAATTTCAATTAAAAGCAGGGTCTATTATGGCATTTTGCCTTTGGCCTCAGTGTGCACTGTTCTGAAGGGCAGAGGACTCCCAGGTCACACACACACAAAAAAAAGGAAGAGAAGGAACTGGTTTGGGGTAGAAGTTGGCGGACATTATTTTGGCTGTTACAGGTATGTTCAGCCTCCTCAAGCTGCAGCTGAGATCCATCCTGTGTAGGAGCAAAAAGCAGCCTCTGAGACTGTGCGGGAGGAGGAGGAGACGAGAACCGGGGCTCTGTATGGAGACCATCACATTCACTCTCTTTTCAGAATGAACCATACCCTTCGCTTTGCTTCCCACCTCACGTAGCACGTGGCTGCGGCAGGAAGGAGCTCCCCGGCAGAGCCCATGCTAGGCAGTGCAAACTGGGCGCCACTCCGGCCCAGGCTCTGCTCTGGGGCCCAAGCCAGGGCTGTGAGCATCACAGTGACACTCTTGTATTCGTTTGGTCACCAATTTCTGCTCTTCCTTTTCTTCCTCGCCCTCCCCTACCCCTGCGAGCCAGCTCTAGAGTAGGAGGTGAGAGAGTTCTCTTGGGGCGCGGCTGGGTTAAGGATCTGGTGCTGTCACTGCAGCAGCTTGGGTTGCCGCTCTGGCGCAAGTTCGACCCCTGGCCCAGGAACTTCCACAAGCCATGGGTGTGGCCAAAAGAAGGAAAAAAAATTAAGGCAGGAGGCAAAGAAGAGGAGGAGGAATGGGAGAGGAAGACAACAACAGTGGAGGATGAAGGGGAGAAACAGACTGGCTGAGAGGAAGAAAGGAGAGAAAAGGAAAGAAGGGAACAAAGAGAAAGTAAGGAAGAGAAGAAAAGATACTACGTAAGGTCACTGGTTTGCTAAATTATAAATAAACCATTTCCGGGAGTTCCCACTGTGGCTCAGCAGAAACTAATCCAACTAGTATCCACGAGGACTCGGGTTCGATCCCTGGCCTCACTCAGTGGGTTAAGGATCCGGCATTGCCGTGAGCTGTGGTGTAGATCATAGACACGGCCTGGATCCTGAGTTGCTGTGGCTGTGCTGTAGGCCGGCGGCTGTAGCTCTGATTCGAACCCTAGCCTGGGAACCTCCATATGCTGTGGGTGTGGCCCTAAAAAGCCAAATAAAAAACAAACAAAATAATAAACTATTTCCTGTGAATGTTACAGTTGAAAACTGCACCCCTGCCCCTACCAACTGCAGAGACAAACTGAAGAGTGATGACAGATTAATTACAACTTTTTTTTCTTTTTTAATAACAAAAGAAGACACAAATCCAGGGCACATACCTGCTCTCGACTGGTGCTTCCAACAAGCACCCTGACTAGAGGGGTCGGAAGGGAGGCGGCTCCTGGGCACAGAATTAGTGCCTGTGTACTCAGCCTCCCAACTCCACGGCTCGGCTATGCAGATGCTCACAAAGTTTCAGCGAATACAACTGTTCTAAGCATTCGTGGCTAAGAGAAATACCTGCTCTCTCTTCTGTGAAAGAGAGAGGGAGAGGAGTTCCCAGCAGTAAAGGATTTGGCGTTATCACTATGGGGGCTCGGGTTCGATCCCTGACCAGGGAACTTTTTGGCACAGACAAAAAAAAAAAAAGGAGAGAGGAAGAAAGGAAGGGAGGGAGGGAAGAAAGAAGAAGGAAAGAAAGAGTTCAGCAGTAATGACATCGCTGCTACTGTGAATCACAAATATAGCTCTGATGACCACGCTGGGACAAAGACTCCAGACAAAGGAAGTGACCTGGAGGTTGCTGAGCCAGATGGAGTGTGTTGGGCAAGGAGCTCAGTTCTTCCACGTGAGGTTTTGGTGACATGAACGTGGTTGCCAGAAGAGGCCATTTCCCTGTGAACCAAGCATGCGGGCCCTCCCCGTCCCTCTGGGGCCAGTCCTCAGCCCTGGAGTCAGAATTGCCCACACACAACAGCTGGGGAAATGTCCCAGTCTTTATGGACCAACAAAGAGAACTTTTCAGGGGATTCTCCGGCCTTGGAAACTCAGTCAGGAGACCCCTGCCGTGAACTTATCAGATGACCTTGGACAGATCACAACCTCTTTCTGGAATTCAGCTTTCACATCTAGACACTGAGGATGATGGGGTGGGAGCAGGTTTATACCTCCTGTGGTTCCCAGATGTATAGCCGCCAAGAAGCCGTATCAGATTCACCAAGGGTAGGACGAGGGGCAGGGACGTTTCAACACGGCTTCCGGGCCAGCCCCCGAGTCTCATTCCACAGGGCCCAGCAGCCTCCAGGCTGGGGTTGATAACTAGCCTCAGCAGGGAACAGCTGGACTTAAATGACCTCTGAGTCCTCGCTGGTCCAGAGGCAACCACTCAAAAAGGTTACTATAAATTACATCAAAGTCAACTGGGGCTGGAACTTCCTCTTAAAGGACATGGACAAAGAGCGCAGGACAGCTCACAGATTTAGGAAGATTTCAAACAATAATGCTCATGATGGGAAATCCGATCCTCATAAATAAACCGAATGGAAAAGGCAGTTTTGAGAAAAACATTTCCCCTCAACCTCAGCTTCTTAAATCTAATCTACGGGTGGTGTAGGAGGGCCAAAGAGGGAGGCAAGTCTCGATCTGGAAAGTGATTTATGGTGGAGGTCACGGCAGCCCCTGTTTGGGCCTGTTACAGTTCGCTAAGCTCCACTAAGCTTAGGTATTAAGGGAGCCTTCATTGGAACATTTGTGCAGAAGGAGGGAGGAGGGGGGCGTTGGAGGGAGGAGACCTTTTTTTTTAAGGCTCTGGAGCTGCCTGAGGCCTCAGCTCAATCTTGGGACCCAAGTCTGTTTGTCTTCCTTTTCTTTCTTTTTTTTTTTGCCTTTGTCATTTTAGGGCCGCACCCGCGGCATGTGGAGGTTCCCAGGCTAGCGGTCTAACAGGAGCTGTAGCCGCCGGCCACAGCCACAGCAATGCGGGATCCGAGCCGCGTCTGCAACCTACACCACAGCTCACGGCAACCACGGATCGTTAACCCACTGAGCAAGGCCAGGGATCGAACCCGCAACCTCATGGTTGCCAGTCGGATTTGTTAACCACCGAGCCACGATGGGAACTCCTGTCTTCCTTTTCTACCCACGTTGTTGCCTATGGCTCAGGCCTTCTCTGCCCCATTGCTCTGTGTTTGTTTATGGCAGTGAAGTAGAAAATTGTAATGTCTGTCATTGTTATTGGTTCTCTGATTGTGTGACCACCTGGTTCGCTGGATCCAGGACAAAGGCGGTGAGCCCCCCTTGAAAGCCCGAGCTGTGCGCTTCAGGAGGAAGAAGAGGGGAAGTGGATGTTTGGATGTCTTTTGTTTGTCTGTGTGTTGTTTCGCAAAGGACCTTCGAAGCTGAAATTATTTTAATTGAAACAATAAAGCTCCCTTAGCACACTCTTCACGGCACATGTCTGTACTAGAAGGCCTTCTTTTTTGAAGGAAAGGCCCCGAAACTGAGGAATTTCTCCATAAACAACTTGATCCTTGATTGGCCACGTTGGAGTTAGATGTGCAGTTTCCAGATGTTTTCCAAAGGGCCCGGTGCCCTCGGGTCCACTCGCTGCTTTGAGACATCCCTCTGGTCTGCAGAGACCCCACAGCTGTTTGAGCAGAAAATTATTTTCTTTTCATTTCATCGAATGCCACAGTCAACATGCACCTTTCATCCAGACAGGCCGCTGGGATGTTCAAAGGATTCAGAATTACCCAGCCACCCCCTGCCCTCTGGAGTCATACACACCAAATATTTAACATCTGTACTGCTGTACCACCCAAAAGTTTTAAATTGAAGGAAGATGTGTTTCTTGCACTAAATTACTGAAGGAATTTTCAGAGCAGAGCTCGGTTACCTAGGCTGGCCAGGATGTCGCTACAGGAAAACGCTTCTGCTTTTCCAAGCATTGCAAGATGGTGAACTGTCAGCCAGACAGCCTGTCCTTCTGCATCTTGCCTAGTGATGGCACCGCAGGCAATACCTCATTGCTAGCATTTAACCGGCTCCTATGGCAATAATAATAATTGGTTTCACTGGGGGCTTACGAACACGCCAGGCCTTGAGTCCAATGCTTAATGTACATGATTTCATTTAATTCTCGGAGCAACACTATTAGGAGGTATAGTAACGGTACCTCCAGAAGAAAAATATATATGAGGCTTCGAGAGTTTGGGTGTCTCGTCAAAGATCACAAAGCAGGTAAGGCAGAGTTTGAATCCAGCTTTGTCTGACTTGATGCTAACGGTCTCAGCCGCCATGCTCTGCTTGTCCTGGAGCTGCAGGGCACAGAGGTGTATAGAGAAGCGTCAGCTGCCTTGTCACTCGGATGCGGTACATCTTACCAAGAACACGCTGTGTGCGGAGCGGTGGGGCAGGGTCAGAAGTCAGGAAGGGAGATGAAGAGCCCACGCCCAGCCCTCGCTAAACTGACCATCAGAGTGACCAAGAGTCTCTCCGTGTGCCTGGGACTGTCCAGTTTCTTTTATTCTCGATGTGACAGGCTGAATTCTAGGAGGGGACCCCCAATTCTAAACCCTGCTATACACATGACCTCACCCAGCTGTTCAATCAAACATTAAATTCAGGTATTGCTGGAGTTCCTTAGGGGTCTAGTGGTTAAGGATCTAGTGTTGTGATCGCTATGGGCATGGCCAAAAAAAATTAGGTATTGCTGTGAGGGGATTTTGCCAGGGTAAATGAGATTAGTTGGGTGGGCCTGACTTTATCAAAGGAGACCTTTAAACCTGGGTCTGGAATCAGAGATGGAGAAGTCGAATTTAAAGTATAAGAGGAGGAGTTCCCGTCGTGGCTCAGTGGTTAACGAATCCAACTAGGAACCACGAGGTTGCGGGTCCGATCTCTGGCCTTGCTCAATGGGTTAAGGATCCGGCGTTGCCGTGAGCTGTGGTGAAGGTTGCAGACGCGGCTCGGATCCCGCGTTGCTGTGGCTGTGGTGAAGGCCGGCAGCTACAGCTCCTGTTAGACCCCTAGCCTGGGAACCTCCATATGCCACGAGTGCGACCCTAGAAATGGCAAAAAGACAAAAAAAAAAAAATACACAGAGAACTATACTCAATGTTTTATAGTAGCCTATAAAGGAAGGGAGCCTGAAGAAGAATACACACACACACACACACACACACACACACACGCATATATATGAAACCAAATGCCTGTACTGTACACCTGAAACTAAACAGTAAAGCTACTATACCTCAATTTTTTTAAGCATTTAAAAAAAATTAAATTAAAAAAACAAAAACAAAAATGAGGATCCAATGAGGCTTTGCAGATGGAGGGGGTTCACATGGCCAGAAATGTGGGTGGCCCCTAGGAGCTGAGTGGCCTCCAGCTGACAACTGGCAAGGAAATGGGGATCTCAGTCCTGCATTGCAAGAAACTGAATTCTGCCAACACTATGAATGAGCTTGAAAACAGGCCTTTACCCAGAGCCTCCAGATGAGAACTCAGCCTGGTCAGCACTTGGATTCAGCCTTTGAGAGTCTGAGCAGAGGACCCAGCCACGCCATGCCTGGATTTCTACCTGCAGAGCTGTAAACTAATATGGGTCTTTGACTAAGCTGCTAAACTTGTGGGGATTTGTTATGCGGCAATAGAAATGCAATAATCCACCAGGAAATGCTTCGGTCCCTGGGCAAACTGGGACAACTGGTCACCCTAGATGAGTGTAGGCCCGCATGACGTGTGTTGCTGGGGGATCTGTTCCGTTTTCATGGAGGAAGTGACCTGTCCTTGGGTAGGATTTAGATGAGGGGGAAGGGACTGAATGGCACTTCAGAAGGAGGACACAGCACAAGAAGAGAGAGAGAGGCGGAAATATGCAAAGCGTGCCAACTGAAATGCCACCAAAGTACCAACTAAATCCTTGAGGGAGTTAATAAGAGTTTGGGGACAGAGACTTTGTAACGTCAACATTTGAAAGGTTCTGCTCCAGGGTCATGAAAATGGCAGTGAGATTAGCAGCCTGTAGTTGTGTGTTTCCGTTTCTGGCACTGCTACAGGTCAACCTCCCTGATGGTAGGGGCGTGGCTTATTCTGCGTGTTACCCCAGCGCCTAATGCAAGGTCTGGCATAGCACTGTGTGCGCAGTCAATGCTAAATAAAGACATAATAAATGGCTTAATGTGGACAAAGCAATACCACTTTCAGCCAAATATGTAGCCACGTCGTCCCTGGAAATACTAAGAGGTTGGCCAGGCTAACCCATCACACTCTCTCCCATCTTCCTCCAGGACCTGACTCTTCTGCCACGTACAGGAGCCTCCCATGTCCTCCTCTGGATCTGGCGCCCTGCTGTCTGACAGCCCATTTCAGTGCTGCTCTACCTCGGCTGTTTGACACTGGGCAAGAAACAACTTTTCTGGGCCTCAGCTTCCTCGTGTGTAAGAAGGGCACACCAGGACCTGCCTCACTAGGTGATCTTAAGGATTAGATGAGTCAATACAACATGCAAAGCCCTGAGCAGAGAGCTCAGCGAAGGCTAAGCTTCCATTAGTTTAGTTCTTACTGTGATACTTTTATTTTCAGTAGTATGACCAAATTCAGGTGGAGACCCTTTCTGTACCCCATCCCAACCCAAGGGCATTTTCATTTTACTAGAAGATTCTTGAAATCAAACCCAACTTTGAACCCCAACGGAAGGACTGCCCAGTGGAGCTGGGTCAGATGGGGCCCTCCTACAGGGAGGAAGCCACGCCCACTACAAGGCAGCTTCTCAAAGCCTAGTCCACGGACCATCAGGGTCCCAGCCCTCCTCCAATTGGCCTGAGCTGGAATCTGTGTTTCCATAAGCTCCCTGAGAGAAGCACTGGTCCAGATGAGCTCCTATCAGCCCTCCTGGCAACACTGCACTTCTCTGCCCTTTCCTTATGATTTGCTTTTGAAAGTTAAGGTCTGGCTTAAGTCAAGCACAGAGGCGGGCCAGACCACAAAACTCTCAGCTGGCAAGAGAGAACCTCATTTCTAGGGACAGTTGGCTCTCTACATGTTTCAACAAACTGGCATTATCCGCAAGCTCTAATGGTCTGAAGTCAGGCTTCAATCTCAGCAAAAATAAACTTTCCAGGAAATTTCTGGCACTCCTACTTTTCAAGCCCATCATCTCAGGAATGTTATCCAAGCAGTGGCCTCTTTCCCCACACGTAATTCCATTTGTCAGTTTAAGACCATTCTTGTTCTGGCCTTGAACTGACAAAATACACACACATACACTGACAAAATACACACACACACAAAGAACAGAAAACAGGGAGGCCACCCTTAGTGTGGGGTTTTAGATAAGTCTTTGGGAAAGTCCATGATCTCATTTTGGCACAATTAGTGCTCTACCTCTTAGTGTAAATATTATTTTTAAGGAATATCTTAAATCTGAGGGCCATCTGCTCCTGGTCACTGGGGTTCAAAGAGGCTTCTTTGTAAGTAAAAGAAGCGGAACCCACAGTCTGCCTTTAAGAGGTCAACAATGCGATGGTCTCCATTTCTTATTTCCCAAGTGAGCAGAACAGGCAAATCTTCCTTGAGGACCAAAATGCAAATCAGAAACATCCTTTGGACCCATTCACAAATATTTATGAATGGACCGTTGTGTGATGGCTGCTCATGTGAGGATGATAAGGCATGGATCCCTTCACCCCAAGAAACTCGCAGCTCAGAGGGAGAGCTGTTTATGTGACATATCCATAGGGTCTGCCCTAATAATCTATTGTTGCATAACAATTCACTCCAACTTTAGCAGCTTGAAACAACAATCATTTTAGTATCTTTCACAGTATCAATGGGACAGAAATTCAAGAAAATCACAGCAAAAATAAACTTTCCAGGGCTCAGCTGGGCAATTCTGGTACAAGGCTCTCTTGTAGTTATACCCAGATAGGGGCTGCTGAAACAGCTCTGGGCTGGCTAGGCATTTCTCCTCCCACGGGGTCTCAGGAATCCTCCACATTCCTTCTGTGGGTGGGCCAGCTTGGGCTTCCCTCACAGCATGGCAGCCTGAGGATCAACTGGTTACATGATGACTCAGGGCTCCAGAGATAAGTGTCCCTGGAGACTCGGGCAGAAGCTGTATCATCTTTTATGATCAGTTCAGAAGTTACAGTGTCATTTCCTCTCAAAGGAGATTCGTCAAAGTCACGTTATAAGATAAGAAGAGCCTGCAGGACAGGAAATAGAATTTTAACTGTCTTTGGAAAATATAATCTGCAAGAGTGTCCTAGCAGAAAACAGATGTCACAGCCAAATTAGGATAATTCAAAGAGGCTTAACAAAGGCACTAGTTATGCAGATACAGGCAGGGCATAGGGAATCAAGAGATTAATGTGGGATCCTGAGGTGGCCGGTGACAAAGAAACTACTACCACCCCTATAAGGAATGAATAAGAAGAATAAGAGGTTATAGGAACTCAGGAGAGAGGAGTTCAAGAAGGGTTCCCTTGAGAGCACAGCAGGGGGAATAAATGCCTTGAACTCACGCTCCCATCCTCCCAGCCAGGGTTTCCCATTGGCTGAACCCAACAGGAATTCCAAAGTCCCACAGTTCACATTGAGCAGCCTCTGGGGAAGACAGCAGAGAGGACATCTGGAGAGGCAAACAGAAGATACCCAGGTAAGGAACACCATAAACACAAGAGAGATTATCATGTGATGTCAGTATGTTACAGGAGTATATCTCTTTCTGCAAGAGAGAATTCCGAGCTGTTTCCATGTAATGCCACTGAAGTATCGATATGGGGAAGGGAAGTTCGCCAGCCGTCCTCTGCATGTCCAGGGTGCCACCCTTTATCCTGGGGCTTCAGAGAGTCGCAGGCAGTGGGAAAAGGAGTCACCCACAGGTGCAGGCCGGACAGGGACTAGACACAGTCCCTGGGCACTGACAGGAGTAGCGCCTGATGCATGGTCCACAGGAAGCGATGGTCCAACCAGAAGGCCAGCTGACGAGGCTCCTCAATACCACAGTGCCGTGCTATGGGGCCGCTGGGATGGAGACCGGGTGCTCTGCGGTACTCTGGCTGCCAGCACCTGTGGCCACCAGAGCAGAGCCCGCCTGACCCCCGGAGACTGAGTCCTCTTCTGTTTGGAGTGCTCTCTCCAGGCCTGGTTCTCTCATCCCAAACCCCATAAACCTCCCTCCCTCCCTGATCAAGTTTCCTCTAACTCTCCCTCCCCCCAACCTGAAGTGACTCTCGGCTCGGGTCACTGCAAAGACACAGGTTCAATCCCTGGCCTGGCTCCGTGGATTAGGAGCCAGTGTTGCCACAGCTGTGGCGAAGGTAGCTGGGGCTCTGATCCCATCCCTGGACTGGGAACTTCCACAGGCCATGGGTGCGGCCATAAAAAAAAAACAAATAAAATAAATAAGTCCAGGTGCTTATAACTCCACATCCTCGACTTTGGAAATTCAAATCCAAAATCTGACCCACTTGCTCTCTGCATTCCTTGAGGCACACAGTGTGGGAGTTCTGGGGGCCGGGCAGGAAACAGGCTCCGTGATGGGGTGTCACAGAGCAGAAGTATTATCACATGTGAACCAAGAGGTCTAAGAACCCAACACATCACGCATCAGGGGGACCAGGAAATATTTCATTTGCTCCTTGGAAGAACAGATACCGTTTCAGCAAGAAGTGGTGGAAGAGCATTCCAAGTAGACGAGAATAAGCAGGAGAATTAAAACAGTTGAGAATACAGAAGAAAAGTAGGGGTATTTGCATGTAGAGGAAATAATTCTAGAAGAGCAAGGCAAGGCCAAGTCATGGAGGACCTGGAAAGAAATCTTTCGGTCTGTGTTAAAAAAAAAAAAAGCCACCGCGGGTTGTGTACATCAGTGGGGTAATTGGGTCTGCGACGTGCTTTAGAAAGATTAAGACAATGACAGCACCCAAGGTGCACAGCCTATGGTCAGGGCCTTAGACACTCCTTTGGGCAAAGACTCATGGCAGCCTCACGCCCCTGGCTTCCATCACCATCCGGTTTGCAAACTGGCATGTTTAGCCGAAAGTCTTCCAGATCCCAGACCTGCGTTCAGAACTCCCCGTAGGGCTTGTCCGCCTGCATGTCCCACAAGCTCGGTCAACTCACCAGAGCTGAACTTGTCATTCCCTCTCCGCCTCCTCCTCCACCCCACGCCCCTTCCCTTCTCTCGGCCACACACACTCCCCCAGAAACACTGTAGCCCCCAGCCCAGAATTCCCATTTCCCCTCCCTCGCTTCCTCCCCCTAACCTCACAGATGCCGCCACTCTGCATACTTAGCCAGAGCCTTCCAAACCTCCCGTCTGTGTTTTCCCCTGTTGAACCCGCCTCCTTTTCATCCTTATTGGAACTGCCCACGATCAAGCCATCAGCACCTCTCCTTCTGACAACTGTCCCAGGGTGGCGACTGGCCTCTCTGCTCAGCAATGCCTGCTACCCTCTCCCCCGCGGTCCGTCCCAAACAGGAAATCTGATCATGGCGTTTCCCCTTTAAAGACTTCCTCTGGCCACCCCTCGGCCTGTGGGATGGAGAAAACACTCATTTAGCAGGTAAAGCCTTCATAAGCTGACCCCGGTTACTTTTTCAACTCTGTCCCGGGCTATTCCCTGCTGACATGTAGGAACCGACGCTTGGCTCTCTGCATTTGTCTGCGACACCCTTCCTGGAAGCAGCGAGTGATGGGAGTAGATCCCAGCTGTTTGGACCAGAGAGGAAGGGCCCGGGGCAGAAGGACAGCCCAGCTGTGTACACGTCTGCTGGAGATGGAGGGGAGGGGAATGAGGATCTAGCAGTCAGTGCTTCAAAAATACTATCCGCCACGTAGTCCAGGAAAGAGGCATAAGCTACCTAAGAAATATCTGCATTGCCTTTTGCTTAAAGACCGGGGCGGTGGTGGGTGGGGTGGGGGGGCAGGGGGAGGTTTTGAGAGAAAAGCAGATTTGGATAAGATCTTATTCTCTGAAGGACTACTCTGGTGAGACCTTTTATAGGCTCTCATCAAGCAACAAAGTAGATTCAAGTTTCTTCCTCTTGCAAGACGCAAAGCTTCAGAGAGAACGGGAGAACAGTGGAGCCCTGATAAGCACTCTTACAGAGAAAAAAAAAAAAGGGGGTCGGGGAGAAGGAATCAGAGGCCTGCAGAAACGGTGAATCATAGCTAATTAAACTGCTTTGTCTTCCTTGATGCGCTGGCTTTATTAAATAAACACAAGCGATCTTAGTAAAATAAGTTTTGGATGACTTTTATGGTGTCCTGTTACCAGCACTGGAGCCAGGAGACCTGGGTTCCAATTTCAGGGACATCCCTAACTAGCTGTGTGATCTTGGGCGACACCCTGGCCCTTCTCTGAGCCCCAGCTTCCCTGTTTATATAACCACAGGACTGAACTCCTTGGCCCAAGTCCCTATATACTCAAGCCTACATTGCTTCAATTTTAGACCAGTAAAATAGTTCCCCCCTTTCTATTTATCTACCCCTGGATTTGACTTTTTGAATTACTTCCATCCTCATCTTCTCTTTATTTTTGCTTCTCATTCTATCTGCGCGGCCAAGCAAGGCATAGTACTTGTCCGGCTGTTTTCCAGGCTCTTGACTTGGGTTTACAGAGTACGTTCTGCCCACTGAATCTGTGCAGGAATGGACTTTTCCTGGCAAAGACCCCAGAGCCAAGAGATCTTGGACCCGTGCCACTTAGGATCCTTCCCAGGCCCGAAGGAGATGAGGCAGAAGGGCCTCGATGCATGCGATGCCATGCTGTTACCCAGCTGTAGCATCCTCCTCCTGCAGTGTTTCCCATTTGAATGATCCTATTTACTAAATTAATTTTTAGTAAGCTGCCTTTAGTAATTTTTGGTAAGCTGCCTTACCAAAAAAAAAAAAAAAAAAAAGACAGTGACCAAGTTAAGGCCGTGGCAGCTGTTCTGATGGGAAGAAAATCATTCAGTCGGTCCCACAGCTCAGCGGTCTTTGCACAGTCTCAACATTCTGTCTACTCTTAGACCCCTTCAAGATAATGAACACCACGAAAAAGACCTTAATATATAACTGTTACCAAAGGATATCTCCTCCGTGAAGCTAAAACATCTGGATGAATGACTGAGTTTTCCACCTAAGAAATGATATCTTGGAGTTCCCTAGCGGCCTAAAGTGACCCAATTGTCACTTCTGTGGCATAAGTTCAATCCTTGGCCCCCTGGCCCAGGGACTTCCACGTGCCAGGGTGCAGACAAAAAAAGTAAAAAAAAAAAAAATTTGATGTCTTGACATCACTTTAGCTCAGATGGAATGATGAATCACCCAACCACAAATCCCCCCCAGGCACTCCTGAAACAATGGCGAGGAGTACATGGTACCCTCTTCTCCATCAACCCGCGAAGATGCTTATGATGTTAAAATGCTGTCAGCGATCAGAGATGGCCAGACAGACACCAGCTAAATTTAGAAGGAGTCAGAAGACAAAACACAAACTGAAAATACCACGTCCAGTGGAGACATGCCACTCTTTTAGCTGTACCTTATCACCAGCCTCAGATGACACAGCAAAGGACCCCTGCAGAAAGTTTTCAGACAGGCTGTTTGAAATCTTTTCCTCCCAGTAAAAGTCCTTCACACGTATATGAGTGTTCGCTTCTATCTGTCAGCCCAGCCATTCACACACCTGAAGACAGAGCTGTCGTCAGCACCTGGGACCTCTTCGCTGGACAATGTTCACTGAGCCTCTGTCGTGTGCCAGGCGCTGAGTCAGGATGGCACCAACCTGGACAAGACGCTGTCCCGACCTGGGCGGCTTCCTGGTCTAGTCAGGGAAAACCACGCTTAACCACAGATGGGCAACTAATGAGAGATGCATGGCAAGCAAACTCAGCCCTTCAAGAAAGCAAAGAGAATGGCTTGGTTTTCTCGATAAACCACAGACTCTTGGTGCCAGGAGGGACGTTACAGATTATCTGTTCCAACCCCTTCGTTTTAAAAGTGAAAAGACAGAGAGGGAAGTGGTCACAGAGTTTTAAAGCCAGGGCCGATAATTAAATTCTTTCTCCTTTTCTGGCTGACAACTTATTGTATATTTCTGAAATAGTTTTTGGAAGGAGATGGAATGAAATCATGCATACACTACTGAAAGAAATCATTTCTGTTTTCCAGCTAAAAATGTACCAGACAGAGCTCATCAGTATTTGTTAAGCAAGAAGAGAATTATTCTCCCAGGATTACTGAACTCATTTACCTTGGCAGTGTATTTTAAAGTCATTCCTTACCCCACCAGCCTACCATGGCTTTAAACCAGCACGGTCCTCTATAGAAAATTCATTATTTTATTTGTGTTCTCTACCTTTGCACAGCACTTTGTAATCTAAAACGTATTTTAAAGCCCACTGTCTCTGTTTCGAAATCACGCTGTAGGCTTGATAGCTTTAAAGGGACATGATAAGTGGGAGATGCTTCAGAATGGAGTTAAGCTTATGATTCGGGTCGGGGAACAAGACCTGCAAAGCCAGGTGACAGGAGCCAGGATGCTGAGACCACTCCTGTGAGGCAGGCAAGCAGAAGAGTGCTGGGGAATGGATTGAGGGCCATGAAGTCTGGTGAACTGGAAAGAAGCAAGTCAATAAACACTTACTGAATAACTCCTGTGTGCAGGGTGCCATGTTAAGCGGATCCAAAGATGAATGAGTAAGGTACCCCCTTCGAAGAGTGTTTGCATTGTCACACAATCTCCTTAAGCCACAGGGCATAGAAGGCATGAGTGAGCAGAAGCCACTGGGCCAAGAGGAGAGGTAGGGGAACCGAATTCCCGGGGCGTGGCCTCAGCTTCTCCACGGGTTCGGATCCGGCCCAGCTAGTGGCACCGGGAAGGAAAAAAGTGGCCGCGGACGTGACCACTGGACACATCTGGGCAGAGGTGGAGGATAATCCGCCGCAGAAATGATAAACCTGAGACCTTCCCGTGAACACCTTATACGTTGACCTTTCGAACAGCACTTCATTTTAAAGCCATTAAGTGGATTCTCTTGAGTGAGTTTCAATTCATTTTGTAGACAATGGGATTTTAATACTGTTTACATACGCTGAGAGGAGCCAAGAGGGCCATCTGTGTGATGCTGAAAACGTGGTGTGTGGGCGCGTGGGGGGCTCCACGGCTGAGGGCTACTGGGGGCACACAGGGCCAGCCAGAGAGAGTGAGCAGATGATCAGAGGTGGAACAGGGAGGCTCCCAAAAGGTTACTAGCCACCTGCAAATCTACAAAGGGCACTAAGACGTCCCCATGGAAGGCAAGTCGGAATGAGAAGGTAATAGCGTAGGAGGTGAGTAGGGGATCTGGGAGCTGGAGCAGAGACTTGTTAGAAACCAACAGTGAAAACAGAAACATCAGAAAGGAGGGATATGTCTGAAACTCGTTTAACAGAGACAGAAAGCTAATGGTTGGAGCTTCAGCCCCACCAAGCTCGCCTGCATCCATATAGACTGCAGGTTCTCCTGGCTCATTTAAACTAGCCCCTGGCAGGAGTTCCCGTGTGGTTCGGTGGGTTAAGGATCCAGCGTTGTCATTACAGTGGCTCGAGTCACTTCCGTGGCATGGGTTCAATCCCTGGACGGGGAAATTCCGGAGCATTTCCACACGTGGAGGGTATGCCCAGAAATAAATCGATAAAAATAAACAAATAAACTAGCCCCTGGCAATGCTCCCCAAATTGGCTGCCCCCTCTTTGCAGATAGCTGGACCCTCCATGGGCTGGTCCCGTCTCACCTCCTGCCCCTGCCCTCTGCCCCGCTGGTTCTTCCCTCCACAGCCTCTCTCTGGATCCCTCCCCAGAGATGCCCCACCCTTCAAGACACAGCTCCTACAAGGTGCCTTTCCAGGTCCTTCCCCCATAGCAAGTCGCCCTTCTCGATGTCACTTTCATTTCATCCTGCATGACAGTAACCCATGCGCTTGTCTGAGGGCCCACCGCCGCCCTTTCTCAGAGAACTTCAAGGGCAGATACCTGGATGCTTTCATCTGTGCACCCAAGCACCAGGAGGAGGACCTAGTATGCCGTCGATCCTGAATTACAGCCAATGGACACCTAGGACAAAGCTCCTGTGGACCTTTAGCGGTTGTGAGGTGGGCTCTGGAGCCAGACAGCTCAGGCTAACACTTGTTCCATCACCAGGTAGGTGAGCTGGGGCAACCTACTTCATCTTGTCTGTGCGTCAGTTTTCTCCTCTGTAAAATGAGCATAATAGGACCTCAAAGGGAGTCTGGGATGGCTCTATAAAGCCCCTGGCATGCTGCCTAGACATTGAGTGCTCAGTAAATGCAGGGAATGATGAGGAACACAGGATAATAGGGGTGCAATCTCCTTTTGACCTCCAAGAAGGCTCTGACTCATTTGCGCTGTATTTCCTGTCTTTGTCCTGTTCAAAGTTCATATCTGCGCGGAGCAGCTCCCTGTCCTGTCCACGCAGGCTCACATGCACAGGAAGGTCAGCAGGCAATTTGTTAACAAAGATTCAAATTAACCAGGTCAAAGAAATTTTGCTCAAAGCAATCTACCAATTCATGCACCCATCTACCATGTACCGCGACGAGCTGGAAAGTCCTACAAAAGGGAAAATGCAATGAACTGGACGAAGTCCCCACTCCCATGCTGTGATGAGACTCTCCGGGGTAAATGTTGTCCAAGTCCAGACAGGGCTATAAAGAGGAGCTGTGAGGTGTTCCCTCTGTGACACAATGGGATCTGCAGCATCTTGGGAGCACTGGGACGCAGGTTCGAACCCCAGCCCAGCACAGTGGGTTAAGGATCTGGCGTTGCCGTGGGCTGCGGTGGTGTAGGTCGCAGATGCAGCTCAGATCCCACGTGACTGTGGCTGTGGCTGTGGTGCAGGCTGGCAGCTATAGTTCTGGTTCGACCCCTAGCCTGGAAACCTCCATATGCCACAAGTTGAGCCCTAAAAAGCCAAACAACAACAAGAGCAAAAACAACAGAAAGATTTCTGCCAAATGAGGTAGGCATCTAGGAGAGACCATCTTATCGCTGAAGTAAATGATCCTTCTTTATTTCTTCCCAAATGATTTGATGGCTCTTTTTCTGAAGTCTATTTCTGATTTCTGTTAGAAAAGCAAGAGCCTTCGGAAAGTCCATTGGATTGACCTTATTCACAAAACAGAAATGGACTCACAGACACAGAAAACAAACTTATGGACACCGATGGGGGAAGGGGGGGAAGGATACACTGCGAGTTTGGGATTAACGGTGCCACACTATTGTGTGTAAAATAGATTTTAAAAAAAGGACTTACTGTAGAGCACAGAACTTTATAGTCAATATATTATAATAACCTATAACAGAAAATAAAATGAATAAGAATATAGATGTAAAACTGAATCACTTTGCTATATTCCTGAATCAAGTAAACTTCTATTTAAAAATAAATAATTTTTGGAGTTCCCATTGTGGCTCAGCGATAATGAACCAGACTAGTATCCATGAGGATTCAGGTTCGATCCCTGGCCTCGCTCAATGGGTTAAGGATTCAGTGTTGCCACGAGCCGTGTTGTTAGGTCACACATGAGGCTCAGATCCTGCGTTGCTGTGTCTGTGGTACAGGCCAGCAGCTGCAGCTCCAATTTGACCCCTGGCCTGGGAACTCTCATATGCCACAGGTTCAGGCCTAAAAAAGCAAAAATAAAAATAAATAATTTAATTTAAAATTTTTTCCCTTTGGTATACAGCAGAAATTGAAGGAACATTGCAAATCAACTATACCTTTTTTTGTGGGTGTGTGTGCTTTTTGGGCCACACCTGCGGCATATGGAGGTTCCCAGGCTAGGGGTCGAATCGGAGCTATAGCCGCTGGCCTTCGCCACAACAACGCCAGATCCGAGCCGTGTCTGCAACCTACACCACAGCTCATGGCAACGCCAGATCCTTAACCCACTGAGCAAGGCCAGGGATTGAACCTGCAACCTCATGGTTCCTAGTCGGATTCGTTAAGCACTGCGCCAAGACGGGAACTCCGTAAATCAACTATACTTTACAACAAATTTTTTTAAGTTTTTTTTTTGCTCTTTAGGGCCATACCCGCGACATATAGAGGTTCCCAGGCTAGGGGTCAAATCAGAGCTACAGCTGCCAACCTACACCACAGCCATAGCAATGCCGGGTCATTAACCCACTGAACAAGGCCAGGGATCGAATCTGCAACTTCATGGTTCCAAGTCAAATTCATTAAGCACTGCACCACAACGGGAACTCCGTAAATCAACTATACTTTAAAAAAAACTTTTTTAAGCTTTTTTTTTTTTTTTAAATAAAGTCCATTGGGAGAGAAAACTCAAAAGCAGCCCAGGATCAGAACTACTTAGTGAGCTGCCCTGAGGAGCACTCTCTTCACATTCTCTAAATGACTCCAGCACATGGAGTGACTACAGTTCTTTAAAGCCAGCAAGGAAATAACTTAGGGCTTCTAAACTCAAGATGGGCAGACACTGAACTCATTGTACCCTGTTTCACTTGTCCCCCCAGGTACCCTCTGAGGACTGTGGAGGGAGGGTGCACTCAGAGGCCGCTTTGCTAAGAGCACAGGTGGAGGAAGAGTCTTGTTGGTGGCTTCCTGGGAGGCTGTTTGACCAAATGCGGTGACCCCGGAACAGAAAACACTACTTTTTCTCTCCAGTGCAGAAAGGACAGGAGACAAAAAGCTGGACGCAGAAAAAAGAATCTCCCTCTCCCTCCCTCCATGTCAAATTAGAAGTAGCTTCCACTTCTTGTGGTGAGAATTGCAATCCTACTGAAATTACAGTGGCAAAGCTGGGGGTCCTGTTACACTGTGCTCTGGCAGGGATGTGTGGCTTCTAGAAGACTAGCTATTCAAGCAGCCTTTACTTGTCCAGAATTTATGATTTGAGAAGTTTTGCTTTTTTTTTTTTCCCTTCGAGAGCACCCTGTTGGGATGAGGATTGTTATTTATTTGATGGTTTTCCTTTTGGTCCCAGGGACTGGGTGGGGCTCGAGACCTGGACCTCTGTCTGCGGTGGGCGATGGGACAGGAGGAATCCTGAGGGCTTTGGCCCTGGTTCCAGTTGTCCTGCTGGCCGGCCCCTCCTACGGTTTCTTGCTCAAGCCAATACCTTCTCTCGGAGACTTTTTTTTTTCCTTTTTAGGGTCACACCTGCGGCATATGGAAGTTCCCAGGACAGGGGTCCAATCGCAGCTGCAGCTGGGGCCTACGCCATAGCCCATAGCCACACAACACCAGATCCAAGCCACATCTGTGAACTACCCCTAGCTTGTGGCAACGCTGGGGCCTTAACCCTCTGAGTCACAGTGGGAACTGAGACTTTAGGTGTGTGTCAAGCCTACAGACTATAGAGTTGTCATTAGACTAACTCACTGAGATTGTGACCGGGGCACACCTTCATCTGAGGGGCCTCCGTTTATTTGAGGGTGAAATGAACGTGGGTGGACAGACTGGAAGGAGGCCTCCATCGTTCACACCTTCTGGAATCCACACCTTGTGTAATCCCCTCCCCTTAAGTGTGGGCGGGGCCTGCGGCTTGCTCCTGGCCAACAGACTATGGCAAACGTGATGGGCGGTCGCTCCTCTGATGACACTGCATAAGACTATGACACTCACCTTACTAGCAGACTCTGTACTGACTGTCTCCCTTGCTGGTTCTGATGGAGTAAGCTGCCATTGAGAGAGGTCCACAGGAGGGTGGCCTCTGGCCAGTGGCCCTCAAGGAGCCCAGGCCCTCAGTCCAACAACCCTCAAGGAATTGAATCCTGTGCACAACCATATGGGTTTGGAGGTGGATCCTTCCCCAGTCAAGCTGCAGATGAGAACCCAGCCCTGGCTGACTCCTGGATTAAAGTTTCATGAGAGACTCTGAAACAGGGAGCCCCGCCAAGCTGTCCTTAGACTTCCGACCCACAGAAACTGTGGAATGACAAACGAATGTTGCTTTATGCCACAAAGTGTGTGGTAATTTGTTATGCAGTAATCGATAACGAATGCAATGAAGCAGCTGGAACCGTCCTTACTGACACCCTGAGAGAATGATAATTATATTCTTCTGCTAGCAGCATCACTCTCCTCCACCATGGCACAGACACACGCTGTAAGATGCTGTCCCTGCGCTGGGGTGAGAATAATTTATCTTCCTAGAACTCCTAGGGTACTTATTCTATATTTAGATTCTCATGTAATCAGGCCTCATTTCCAGGCTTCATGCTGCTGATTGCAAACACCACCCTCACAGGCACAGGCCCACATTCACACACACGGGGCCCACATTACACAGAACCCAGTTAGGGGTCAACCTGAAAGAAAATGGCTCCAGCAAGAAAGAGGACTCCTCTGAGATAGAGCAGAAGGGCATGCAACAGAAGGCTCTGGGAGTCTTATCTGGTAGCGCTGGTTCGAGAGAAAGGGTCAGGTAGAGGAATCTGCCAGAAGGAATTAAGCCCGAGGACGAAATAATCTAGCAGGGGGCCCTCATTTCAGCAACTTAAAAAAAAAAATGACCCCTGGTATTTTAATAGCAGCTAAAGATATTGGGCTTTTTTTTAGGTACAGATTTGATCAGAAAGAGCGTGAACAGAGCCTCGGCAAGTATCAGTTATTTAACCCATTTTGTTCCTGTCTGAGCCTGCTTTTCTGGAAGCTGACATCCTCCACAAATAAAGTCAACATTATGACGGACAGCCTCATTTTGGACTTGAACGAAAGGAGACCAGAGTCTGCCCAGTGCCTGAGGCAGTGGAAGTCGAATGGTCCAGAGTGGTGCTGAGGCAATCCGACCCACACACATCTCTGAGGAGAAGCAAATATGTGCTTCTACCAGCAGGGCCTTCAGGGTTGGTGGGGGAGCCGGACACTCTGTTTGGAGAGAGTTCGGGGGGTTACTGCCACTGTAGCTGTAGGAGTAAGATGTGACAGGGGCCAGGGGAGGTGACAAGGTCCTGAGGTCAGAGCCAGGTGGAGCCGGTGAGAGGTGCTGGGGAAATGTTTTTGAATGAATGAATAAATAAAGCATCAATGCCTGCCCTTAGAGACCTTGAAACTACATTTACCCAGGGTTTCCCCTAACACTTCGTTTGTCACCAAAGGAAGAATAAGATCCACCACTGCCTTTCAAGAAACTTACAGACTGGACAGGCTTACAGTCAAGATTCAGGAAATGGCCAGTTAGAACCCGATACATAGAAACAAGGGAGGGCCCAGTTCCCTGAGCCAGGAGGAATCTGGGGAAACTTCAGGGAATTTCTAGTGATCCCTCCCAGGCTGCAGCAAAAGGCTGAATTTGGCAAGAGGTTTGCGGACATTTCTTGATGAAGTGATTGAAGCTTTAAAAGTCCCCCTGATGCTTGTGACCCCAGCGGAAAGCCCTTGGAGTTCCAGGGTGAAAACTATTGGTGTCTGGGGGGGACGTAACCGGGCCAACATTGGGGCAGCATCGGGGGGTCCAGGGGCTCCGCGGAGGCCAGTCTGCGCCCCGCGCCGCTCCTGGCCGATGGGCCCCGGGTACAGGCAGCAGCGCAGAACCCGAGCAGTCTTTGTGCCGCCGGCTGCCTTTGTGCAGCTTGGGCCCGGGCGCCCCGCCGGGCCGCCTCGGCACGGATCAACCCCGCGGCGCGCTGTACCTGGCCCTTTGTCACCAGCTGCCAAAGAATTCAGAAAATCAAATTTATTTCCCCATTACCGCCCGGGCGCCCCTTTGTGCTGCGAGGTTTCCTTAACCATTGCGCTGCCAGCCGACTTGGCGAGGGCCTTTAAGAAAAGCCGCCGCCTTCCGGCCCCCTGACTCCCAGCCCCCGTGGGAACTCGCTGGCACGGTCTTCTCGCAATAAAGACGCTAATGAGCCCCAAGGCACGGGCTTCTCAAATGCCCTGCCTGTTAACGGGCATAAATCAATAGGCATCTTGAGTTCAGATGATTTTTTCCCTCCTCGGGACTGAGCGGATGGATATTAACTCCACGTATTACCAGCCCAGTACTGTCCTCACCCCGCTGGCAAGTCCAGTTTCACCCTCTGCGTGTTCAACGCTTCCGGCTTCTCGCATTGCCACCTGCTGGAAGCCACAGGCTGATCCCAAAATTCTTCTCTCAGGCGAGATTCTCAAGTGTCTTGGGCACCTGAAGATAAGAGGGAACCATCATTTTCCTTGATTAGGCTGATATTTCCTGAAATGAATACAAAATATTGCCTTGACTTGCCAAGTTTGGGGGAGAGGGCTGTGGGGCTGTGTTTTGTTGTTTGTTTTTCAGTGATGGTGTGCGGAAGGTCTTTTTTTTTTTTTTTTTCCCTAAAGAAAACCAGCTTTGGAGTCCCCATCATGGGTCAGCGGTAGCAAACCCCACTAGTGTCCACGAGGACTCGGAGTCGATCCCTGGCCTCATTCAGTGGGTTAAGGATCTGGCATTGCCCTGACCTGTGGTGTAGGCCGGCAGCTATAGCTCCAATTTGAACCCTAGCCTGGGAATTTCCATATGCCGCGGGGCAGCCCTAAAAAGACAACAAACAAACAAAAATAGTTTTAAAAGGGTAAGGAAGAGCAGGTGCAGGCGCATGCTTATAGCACAGATCGCCCACACTATTTTGTCTGCTCATAAATTAAAGCATAGCAGAGATGGATAAGAACAAATCCACCAACACATCGACACCAGCCCAATAAAACCCTTGAGTGAAAAGTTACAAAATTACGGTACCATAATTCATATTTTCATTATAAAATAATATGTAGTGCTGTAATTTGAATTATATAGTCCGGAAGCAGAGAAAATCATAATATGAGAATCTGGTCCATTGATTGTAAATTATCCATGTTTTAAAGCTTTTACAAACAGTAAAAAAATAGTCATGATATATAGCGCTTAGCAGGAGCCTTTTTTTCCTCTACCTCTTTTTTTTTATTGTGAGAATTTGGAGATGCCACTCAGTTGCGCCACAATGAAAGGACATGCATATAAATCAATGCCACATTTGCTAACAAACAGCATTCCTCTCTTTATACACATCTGTGTGTCTACACACACACACACACACACACACACACACCCAGAAACGACTGGCCCACTCAGCTGCCCCATAATTTCACAAAAGAGTGACTCTAATGTTTCCTGCTTCATAGGGAGCCAGTGGGCACGGAATGAATTGGATACCTACACCAGAGAAGGCCTGAGAGGCGTAATCAAATAAGGGAACCACTTGAACTGAACTCCCAGCAGGAGCAGGAGGGAGGCCTGGAAAGGTTACAGGTACTTTTCAGCCAGCCTCGCAGGAGAGCACCAACTTCCTGCTGCTAGAAATTTGTCTGCAAATTTTTTCCTCATTCAGACAGAGAGCTGGGGTCCAGGAGACACCGGGCTGATATGATAACTTGATTAAGGCTGGGACGGATGACATGGGAGCACCAAGTCGGCTCAAAGAAATCTGTGCTCTCCTCTTTAACCTCTCCTCGGGAGCCTACAAATTATATCTATTAATGTATCAGCCCCCTGGCACCACACAAATTCATTACCCACTCACATGTATGTCAATCATTCAAGGGGCTTTTGTGGAATCCCCAGCACGTTTTTATTTCTCTTCTTCCTTAAAAAACAAAAAAAAAGTTTAACCTGTTGGGTTGTGCAGACAAAGGCTCACAGCCCGCCTCCTCCCGCTACAGTCACTTGGGAGGAGGAAGGCGCGTTGTCAGTCCAGGCTTTCCGAGAATCATTTAAATGGGCCCTGGGCGGCTGGACCGGATCCAGGGGAGGGACACTCCGAGGAGGAAGGATTTGGAAAGCATATTCAGTGAAGCATGAATGGAAAAACCGAGGATTAGCCTGGAGAAGAGGAAAGGCAGAAAGAACTGGAGATCTGAAGAAGTGCTAAACGGAAGAAGGATGAGCATCTTGGGGAGGGAGGGGTGCCCCAGTGCGGGGAGGGGGCGCGCGGGGAGACAGGCATTCCAAAGAGCCAGCAGAGTGCCCGGATGAGAAATGGGCCACGTGCTGGGGCCGCTCCAGGCGGATGGGAGGAAATCTGCAGTGTGGCCAGAGCTGCAGGAATCACAGCTTCCCCTCCCAGGATCTGAGCCAGGAGACGGCCAGCCACTGAGAAGCTGAAAAACCTCAGCTCCAAACACTGGAAGGAGAGGAAGCTAATGGAGGGTAAATCCAGCAAACAGTAAAATGTATAGGTTTTTAAGTGTACAGTTCAATGAGTTTTGACAGATGGAACCAACATAACCACCAGCCCAGTCGCGAAAGAGAACATAAACCACCATCCCAGGAGCAGGGTTCCCTCTGTCTCCTTTTTGGCAAACGGCCCCAGCCCCACTCCCAGGCAATCCCTTTTTTTTCTGATTTCTCTCACTTCGATCAGTTTTAGAACCACTAAATGGAGTTACATTCAGTATGGACTTTTTTGTGTCTGGCTTCTCTCACTTTACATGCTTTTAAGATCCATCCATGTAGTTTGCTCCTTTTTTAATGCTGAGTAGCATTTCCTAGTAAGGATACGACACATTTTGTTTGCCCATTCTCTTGCCGATGGACATCAGAGTGGTTCTGGTTTGAGACTATAAATGTAGTTGCTGCTAACGGCCTCAAACGATTTTTCATTGCTGAGTCAGAGGCTATATTCCAAATGCCATTTCAAGTGGGAGTGCAAAGCAAGGAAAAGCCTGAAGCCGTAAGGCGTGGACTTAAGTCAAGACCGGCAAGAGTTTCTGGCACTTGGCAGTTGCTGGTTTGCACAGCTTCCCCAGAAAGCACAAGCTGTACCCCTCTTCCTGGGCAGGAGGCAGCCACCAGGACTGATCTGGGCAGCCCAGGGTCCTTCCTGAGTAAGAATATCTCAGCAAAATGGACGTTGGCCATCATTTAAGGCTACTTGAAATGTTG
>PVHT021183693.1:49017898-49031837 GCA_004024745.2 Catagonus wagneri
ACTCTTGAGTTCAGCAAACACCCCCGGGTCAGTTGCTGTGCTGGTGAGGACTGAGAAGAGGTATTGAGAGTCCGGATCTGCTGTGTCACCTTGGGACGTGGGACCTGTCCACGCCAGGTGTCCCCATGGCTACGCATCTCCTCTTTCAGATAGTCCTGAAGGTGACGTTGGCGATGAGGCTTTGAAGTTCACATCAAAGCCATCAAAACACAGGATGGTTTTAGTGATGGGTAGCACTTTAGAGTCCATGGTCCACTCTGTCCCAGGGCAGAGGGAAAACTGAGGTCAACGCTAAGAGAGGTTCTTTCCCCAAGATCACAGGAAGAAATGTTTTCCTGCCCAGTACAACCATTATTCCACTGCATCAGCTGGCCGTAATGATAAAGTCCTCACTGTATCGCAGAGAACTATTTATCATGCTGGTATTGATGGGCATGATTAGCACATCTGTTGTGGTCTCCGCGGACTGATCAACCAGACTTGGCCTGTGAGCAACTGTTACATTTGAAAAAGTATATTTGAATCCAGAAGTTATCCAAACTGTATGATAAAAACAGTAGACTGCGTTATGACGGGACCTTTTGTGATTAGGGCTCATCTGTCCTCTGCACCAAGTTGTTTATTTATCTCCTTGCTGGGCTTTTGGTTTATTTCCTTGTCATTTTTCTATGCACAGGTTTGACAGCTGTGTGATCAAGAATACTGTGTAAACTACTTTATATTTTGCTTTTTTGCTTTATTTTCTATAGCGTAAAACTCCCTTACTTTGGCTAAACCACTGAAGCCTTTAAAAATATTGATGTCTATTGTATTACTACAAAGGAGGAAAAAAGCTGTGAAAATACTGAAGTTCCATACTCTTTTCCAAACATTTATTAACAGATTTGTGTAAACGAAATGAGTTTGGATTTAGGCAAACTTGGCAGGAATTCATTCAAAATTCATTTGCGAATCAGAGGGAACAAAGACTGTAGTGTTCATGACTCCCGCTTTGTGGTTTTTAAATAACACAAAAAATTATAAAGTTCTTTATACAGGCGCAATCCCTTACATTTTTCAAAATGTCTTTATGTCCATTCTCTCTGTCTCTCTGTCCCCCCCCCCTTTTTTTTTACTTTTTAGGGCCACACCTGTGGTATACGGAAGTTCCTGGGCCAGGGATCAAATTAGAGCTGCAGCTGCAGGCCACGGCAGCATCATGACCTGCACCACAGCTTGAGGCAACACCAGATCCTTAACCCACTGGGCAAGGTCAGGAATCGAACCTGCAATCTCATGGATACTAGTTGAGTTCTTAACCCACTGAGCCACAACGGCAACTGCTATATCCATTCTTTTACTGGGACCCCTAACCAATGGGCAAGGCATGTGTTACCACTGTATTGCAGATTAAGAACACAGCCTCAATATCTCATAACAACCTATAATGGAAAATAATTTGAAAAAGAATATATATATGTATATATATATATATATATGTAAAACTGAATCACTTTGCTGTACGCTTTAAACTAAAGAAACATTATAAATTAACTGTGCCTCCATAAAAACAATTGATTAATTAAAAAGGAAAACAATGGCCTGGGATAAAACACTTACCCATGTTCACGTACAGAGCACATCCATGACGGCGATGCCTCTTATCACCCTGCCCTCTGCCCACAGAGCACTGCAGTGCAAGCCCAGTCCCCCACGGCACCCCCCAAAACCCATGAGCCTTCGCACCATTAACTGAGCAGTTCTTTTGAGCGACTGTGAGATCTGTGATCACAGAACTCCTTTTTTTTTTTTTAAACCCTGAATATTCACTTTTTCTCTGTCTTCTCCCAGAAACAGAACTGGCTACATAACCAGCAGAACCCAGTGCAAACTGAAAGCCTCGAGCCCCTTGTTCAAAAAGCAGGTGGAAAGTTGCCAGTAAAGATCCTAAAATACAAGCTTTTTCCTTTCTTCTGTGGTCTCGCTCTCAACTCATCACGGTGGTTTTGATTTGCTATTTACTGCCGTTCCAAGTACAGCGAAATTCAATTTTTAAATGACTAGCATGAGTTTTACTGTTCGTCTTTCGATTTTCCAATGCCAGTTTTAAATGCAAATAGAAGAGCCTTTAATTCTTAGGCAGAATCACCAAAATTACAGAATTTTGATTTCATATCCCATACATACATACATACATGTATTTTTTGCTTTTACCACAGCAGAAGTGCCACTCAAAACTAACTCAGCTGTTTTGTTTCTGTTTTTGTCTTTTTAGGGCCGCACCCGTGGCATATGGAGTGTTCCTAGGCTAGGGATCAGATCGGAGCTACAGCCACCGGCCTGCACCAAGTCACCACAATGCCTGATCCAAGCTCCGTCTACAACCTACACCACAGCTCACAGCAATGCTGGATTCTTAACCCACTGAACGATGCCAAGGATTGAACCCTCAACCTCATGGTTGCCAGTCGGATTCGTTTCCGCTGTGCCGCAATGGGAACTCCTAACTCAGCTGTTTTTATTTCACTTCATAATTCACATAATCCCCTGGTGGGGCTCTGCCGTTGGCTCACTGAGAAGGCGACTGCGTAGACAAGTGACTGCATCCTCCTCTTCCTCTCCTTCTGTCATCATGTTCAGTGATTGAGTGGCCAATAGGCGGAAGTCTCATGAGTAAAAAGGGCTATGGTGGGGGCCTCTGGTGAGTGGTGTTTCTTGGAATGCCACCGTCACCTTTCTGCATTCTTCCATTCTGCTTCGAACACAAATTACAGCCTCTTGGGGCCACCAGCACCCCACTTGTTTGGTTGCAGACAGGGCATACTTGCCTTGCTCTGAGTGTCACTGAACCCCCTTGACTGTGGTCCCCAGGGGATTCCGTGCTCCTGAGCCATAGAGTGTGTTCTGTGCGACCGGCAAGCAAGGGATCGCAGTGGATAAGCGTGTTGCCTGCCTCTCCCTTGCTTCACCATCTCATGGACTTCAAAGATGAAATTGTCAAGCACATCAACACAAGGCCAGTGGAGCAGGAAACCAAGCCCAGGGCACTTCTGAGCATGGAGTCCTGTTCAACCGCACAGGTCACATGCGCGTGAAGCTCCTCCCGGTCAGAAGTCAAAGTCGACTTTGATTATTACTGGCGTAGAGGCTTTGAGGGTGTAGATGAGTCTCCAGGGCCTGGACTACAGCTGAACTTCCGGATGAGTTCCAGGGTGGACCCCCTTCCTCACAACATCCTCCACTGACGAGGCTCAGAGAAGCACCGTCCCCTGGGGAAGAGGGGACACCCAGTGCTGTTCCACTGGGCAGCCCTGTGCCTGTAACTGCGTGAGGAAGGAAAGGGGACTACAGATCAGCTGAGCCCAACTAAGGTACAATGAAAGGAGAAGTCATGTCCGGGAAATGCTATCGTAACCAGAAATTAAGGGGGAAATCCAAAACAAAAGTTTTTAAGCAACTCATCACTGAAGGTGTGTCTCTGGCACGTCTACATGATCTCCAGTTCCAGGAACATCTGCGATAGGGTGGAAAAAGCCAGGGAACCCAAGTTCTGGTGACAGCTCTGGTTCCTTCTCGATGCGTGACTACACTGGGGCCACCTGACTTCCCTGCACCTCGGATCTCTTAGCTGTAAAACGAGAGCAGTGGCTCCTCATCCAGCCGTAGGTAGGTTGCTTGTGAGAATTAAACTAGACAGTGGCCGCAGAGTGGGCCGTAAGCTGGAAATCACCGTGTGTGCACGAGGGCACACTGGTATCCCGCGTATAAACGGCGCATGTGGCACACAGACCCCATCAGGAAATTTCACTCTGGGGCAGAGTGATTTGCAAAGCCTGCTCAGAAGTGGAGTCAATTAAGGTCAGCTTTCTATGTTGCTAAACAACAGGGGATTCTGGGTTCAGTAACGTTGAAAGGCAGGCCCAACACACCCCTTGAAACTGGGCTTTTGAGAGGGTTCAAAGGAACGCGAAACAAAAGCCTCTCTTTGTGATGTTTTCACTCTTCCTTCATTGTCCCCTTTTACCCTCCAAGGGCCTTCATGTAAAGAAAGGGGCTGCTAATGTGGCGAGTGGGAGTTTAAAATCGTCCTGGGCCGACAATGTTGGCACATTCTGCCCGGCCTCATTACAGAATCATCTGAAATGCTTGAGAAGTGTTTCCCACTCATTAGCATAAATAGCAGAAAAACTCTTTCACAAACAAAGCAGGTTCCATCTGCCCCCAGTATGTCCTCACCTTGACTTCAAATGGCCAGTCCCTCCCCCAGCACAATACCGGGGGCGCCGGCCTCCGAGGCCCCAAGCGCCCCACTTCAGAACGGCATTCAGTGAAATATCAACACGGTAACCTGCATGTTTATTCATTGGCCGGCCCCCTCCTTTTAATGGAGTCCCTGCCCCATTGTGGCCACTTGATGCTTTCACAGACCTATAGGGAGAGGCTTTCTTTCCAGGCTGTTGGGATCCTTAGCAACCCACACCTTGGGGAGTGGGTCGACCAGGCTAATTAGGTTTGTTCTGCCTTTTTGGCCCAAGCGTATTTTGTCAGGTATTCCGGAGCTGTGGGATTAAAGAGTCATTAATCACCTCCGCCTGCCTCTGACAAGGTGGCTTTTACAATGAAGTCCACTCCCCTGGTGCTGGCTGGAGCCGAGGCCGGATCTGTTTTGCATTTCCCTGGAGAAGCATGTACCAGTTTCTCCCCAGTGAACCTTCTTGCCAAAAATTCGGCCTCTGCCTACTGGGGCCGAACTGAAAAGCAGAGACAGAGTATTGGGTAAAGGAGAAAAAGAGCTTTTATTGCTTTGCCACGCAAAGGGAGCCACACAGGCTTAATGCCTTAAAGACTGTGCCCTCCATTGGAAAGAACTGTGAGGAGTTTTACAGTAAAAAGGAGAAAAACAGGTTTTCAGATAGGACTCAGATGGGACAAACATGCACTCTTTCTTGGGGGGGATCTTAGTGAACAAAGCTGGAATCAGGAGACCACGGTCACGGGGGTGGTCTTCCGGGTTACCCCTAGACCAACGCTATTTATGAAAAGGGCCTATTGATCGGAGATGAGAACAAACTAGGACAGTTCCTGAAAAACAGCGCATGCTAAGAATCTTTAACCCACAGGTAACTGTGATCAGGGTGCCTAATCTTTAGCTTAGGGGTGATTGTGTTCAGGGTGCAAGTAAGCCAGAGAGAAGGACAAGGAAGGACTCTAAGCTGTTCGATTTTAAAGTATTCAGTTCTAAACGAAGGATGAGGAATATAACTTTTGTCTTAGGTGTGTAAGATGCCTACATTATTATGTGTATCCCTTGAGAAGGAACCAGGATCCTGCCTCCAGACTGTACTAGCCTTTCTTTCTTTTTTTTCTTTTGTCATTTTAGGGCTGCACCTGCGGCATGTGGAGGTTCCCAGGCTAGGGGTCTAATCAGAGCTGCAGCCGCCAGCCTAACACCACAGCCACAGCAACACGGGATCCGAGCCGCAGCTGCAACCTACACCACAGCTCACAGCAACGCTGAATCCTTAACCCACTGAGCAAGGCCAGGGATCGAACCTGCAACCTCATGGTTCCTAGTCGGATTCGTTTCTGTCGCGCCACGACGGGAACTCCTTGTACTAGTGTTTCTTGACTGCTCCTCCCTGGTCTCTGCATCCCCTTCCTTCCCTGATCAGCAACTGTCTGAACCTGTTCCTTGGAACCCAGGGAAGGTCACGGAGCCTAAATGAGTCCCATTTCCTAAAAACACAGAAAGGCTTTTGTGCCCAGGAGCCCCACAGGGCTCTGCTCAGGTACAACCTCAAGACACTTACCACAGCCCCAGTCCTATAAGAGGCTGGTGCCAGGGCCAGAGACAGCATTTATCTGGATGCCCACAGCGCTCACAGCAGCTGGGTGGAGCCTGGAGTCGGTTCTGGGAAGGACACTTCACAGCACAAGGCTATGACCGACTTGGGGTGGGGGTGGGGAACCCGAGTCACCATCCACGTAGCCCCACACTTTACTGAAGAAAGCACGAGCCACGCGGAAAGCCAGGGCCAGAAGAGCATCCCACCACCACTTCTGAACCCAGATCTAAGCTTTTTATAACCATTTTCAACACAATTGACACTGCTGTGTTGGGCAATTCAGAGGGCCCTAAGCTCTCAAGAGGAAAACGAAGGGAAGTCCTTTTCATTTACCAAGTGCTACAAAAAGCTAGGCACTGAGCTAGGTATTTTGCATACAAATAGTTCAATTTAATTTAATGTAAATGTCATTTTAATGGAACGACAGGCGAAAGTGCTCAGCAACAGTTAGTTGTCACTCAGCACAACAGTTTTCCTAGCAAAGTATTATCATCTCTGTTTTTTATGAGAAACACAGAGACCCAAAAGGTTAGGTAATTCACTCACCGCCTATATTCTTTCTTCTTTGCCAGATGCCTTTTGAAAAGATGAGAAGAGTTCCCTAAATCCAGGTGTGCGTGTGAATTTTCTCATTACCTGTGTAAACCATAAATTAAAAGTTTAGGTCGGCCATTTAAACATCAGATGATCAGGACTTATTATTTCCCTTTTATCTCTTAGATGTGCGGTAACTTTTTCTCTTCTGATGTTTTCCCGTCTTCCTCTCTTCTTTTATTCCTTCATCAATTCAACAAACATTTATTGAGCATATATGATGCCAAGGGCTGGGGGAGTAAATTCAAAATGCATGGGTGCAGGCCCCCTTTCTCATAAAGTTATTAGAAAATTAGCTCCTCACAAATTCAAGAGAAATCGAAGAAAGAGGAAGACGTGGAAGAGGGGAAGCAGGAACTCCAACCAGGAAGGTCAGTGAAGGGAACCCCAGGGTGTTTCTGGGGTGGGGGGGACACCAGGTGTGGAGCCCCCCCTCCCCCCACCGCAGGTCAGAACTCGGGAGGCTTTGCACTAAGATGAATCTGATAGAAGACCTGATCATTCAAATTCCTGTGGAGGGGGTTTAGGTCCTTGGTGAAGAGTTTGAATTTTGTTGCTTAATACAAAGGAAATAAAGCAAATGAAAAAACAAGACAGTTAACTAACTCTAGGAAAGGAAAAGCAACCAGTTTATCAAAGGGCTGCATTAGAAATATAATTATTTTCATAATGTGGTGAAAAACAAGACAACAGGCCCAAAATGGAGTTGCTTATGCTAAACCCCATGTCGCCAAACTGAGACTTTTTTTTTTATGGCTGCATATTTCATTATTATCATATCTTCTTTTATCCTTTGTGTGTGTTTCAGGGCCACACTCGCAGCATATGGAAGTTCCCAGGCTAGAAGTCAAATCAGAGCTACAGCTGCCAGCCAACACCACAGCCACAGAAACTGGGGATCTCAGTTGAGTCTTCCTCACAGCAACTCCGGATCCTCAACCCACTGAGCGAGGCCAGGGATCGAACCCGCATCCTCATGGATTCAGGTAGGATTCATTTCCTCTGTGCCACAAAGGGAACTCCCCGAGACTTAATTACGGTTTCAGTTCTCCCAGAAATGGAATCCTAAACCAGCCCATCAGGAACTGCCTGCGTAAACTAGATGGGTAATCTGCCTGCTAGACCCCTGCCAGCCCTGAAAGTAGCCTTCCTGGCATAACTTCCTGTTTCCTCTCCTTTCTGCCTCTAAAAGTCTTTCTTTACACATCTCAGAGCTCCTTTCTAGCTGCTGATTCATGAACCATTGAATAAAGCCAGCAAGATCTTTAACATTTGCTGGGCTGAATTTTTTTTTTTTTTTAATAATGTAAACACACAGTTTTGAATAAAGTGCATTAGCATTTTATCTTGCATGTGGGCTGGAAAAGGAGTATGCACGTCAGGGGAGGTAGAGCCCTGGCGAGGGCAGAGGATTACAGAACAAAACTCACCTTGCCTAGCGGGGAGTTCCAGAGTCAAAGCTTAAAACTCAAAAATCGGAAAAGAAACAAGCGTGTTCAAGGCCGTCCTCACAGAACTATCTGACCCTCCAAATTACACGCATGTGAAACCTTGATCAGTATGAAAAAGGAAGAAGTCCTCGACTCATTTAGTATGAAAAATAGCTGTTGTGTTGTTGTCAAGGGGTTAACAATGGCACCGGGGGGCTGTCAGGTGAAGAAATAATCGTTGTACACCTGCTGGCCCCACTGCGCTGCTGAGAGATGGAGAAGGGAGAAGGGCGGGCCAAGGCCTCCAGGGGCTGCAGCTGGAAAAAGCGAGGCGTCCCGAGGGATGGGTTCCATGTGATAGTCTGCAAGTATGAGAAGGAGGTTGAGGTGCTCTAGACCGGACAGTTAGCCTAAGTTTGAATCTCAGCTTCTGTACTTACATGTCCCGTGATTTTGGACAAACTGCTTAACCTCTCTGAGACTCATTTTCTACATCTCTAACAAAGAAAAATAGCCCCCGCCCCCCCAAAAAAACTTGCTGTTGGTCTAAGAACCTCCAGTGGGTTTTAGGATTTCAGTTAAGCAACAGGCTCAGAACAGAAATGTCATATCATGTTCACTCCAAAAACATTTTAAAAAATACTGCCTCGGAGTTCCCGTCATGGCTCAGTGGTAATGAACCTAAATAGTATCCATGAGGATGTGGGTTCAATCCCTGGCCTCGCTCAGTGGGTTAAGGATCCAGCGTTGCCATGAGCTACGGTGTAGGTCGCAGACACAGCTCGGATCTGCTGTTGCTGTTGCCATGGCCGTGGCCAGCAGCTGCAGCTCTCATTCGACCCCTAGCCTGGGAACTTCCATATGCCATGGGTAGAGCCCTAAAAAGCGAAAAATAAAAATAATAAAAATACTGCCTATGTTCTAGCTAATACACCAAATTGCTAGAGTTGGTTTTGTTTTCCTTAGCTGTACAGTTTTGTCGTTTTTTTTTTCTTTTCTTTTTTCATCTTTTTAGGGCCACACCCTCGGCATATGGAGCTTCCCCGGCTAGGGGTCCAATCGGAGCTACAGCTGTCAGCCTACACCACAGCCACAGCAACGCAGGATCCAAGCCACGTCTGTGACCTATACCACAGCTCACAGCAATGCCAGATCCTTAACCCACTGAGCGAGGCCAGGGATCAAACCGGCAACCTCATGGTTCCTGGTCAAATGCATTTCCACTGAGCCACAACGGGAACTCATTTACAGTTTTTTTTTTTCTTTCTAATTATTCCTATTAAATGTCCTTTGACCATATGCTGCAGGTGCAGCTCTAGAAAGCAAAACAAAAGGGAAAGAAACCAGCCTTAAAATGTGTCTAATTCCTGAGTGAAATTTCCTAGGTCTGGCTTTCAGTTGGGAAAGATGCAGTCAGCTCATCCATTAGCGCCATTTTCCTTACACACCATTCTTCTCATGTCAAATATGTTCTCAGTATGAATAACTGGAAAATGGCACAGGCAACCTGGCCTTGTTTTATTTTTCCCAGGCCCTCATCCCCTGGACCTCTGTCTCTCTCTGTCTCGGCCTCTCTCTGCCCTCAGGCTTCCCCTTCTTCCTTCCTTTCCTTCCCTCTGAGGCATGCCCCCCTCCGCCCAAGCTCATGAACAGAAGCCTTGCTTTCCTCCTGGCTCCTTCCTTCTGTCATCGGTGTGTGCACACAGCCTGTGTCACTGTTTGTCCCAGAGACTTGCAGCTGCTTTTCAAAAAGATTTAAGTATTTCCTCAACAAACAAAAATTTGACTTCGCCTTAGGAAAAATTATAATGGGAAGCTGGCCTCCCCAACTTTCAAGGGGTAGAAATGGGCGTCCCAGAGGGAAGGTTGAAAAAAAAAATCAATATAAATGATATTTACTTGCAGTATTTTGGAGGGGGAGAGTGAATAGAGGGAAAGAAAATCTGTCTGAACAAGAAAGATATAATTCAGACGCTGCCATTTGGTAAGCAGGAACCTCCAAAGACAGATCATCATTCTTTATTTGACAAGAAGGTTGATGGGAAAAGTCATGACCAGACCTGCACCTGCTCTTTGAGGAGCAGGAAAAACACAGCCAGTCTCACCAAGCCCCGTTTATGGTCCAGGGAAGGTGGGAAGGGCTTAGCAGCACCAGAAAGACCACCTTCCACAAAACCTGTATATATGTAATCACTAAGCTAGGGGATCATAATTAACAGTATTATTTTATAACCATAACTAACATCATATATTATTAAAACCAGGAGTTCCCTTCGTGGAGCAGAGGAGATGAATCCGGCTAGGAACCATGAGGTTGCAGGTTCGATCCCTGGCTTCGCTCAGTGGTTTAAGGATCCGGCGTTGCCATGAGCTGTGGTGTAGGTCACAGATGCGGCTTGGATCCCGTGTTGCTGTAGCTGTGAAACGGCTATAGTTCCAATTAGATCCCTAGCCTGGGAAACTCCATATGCCGCGGGTGCTGCCCTAAAAAGACAAAAAGACCAAGAAAAAAATATATGTATTATTAAAACCATAGCTAATATTTACTGAGCACTTGCCATGTGCCAGACACTGTACTAGGTATTGTGCACGCGGTGCATTCATTTAATTCTCATAACAATTCCATGAAGGGGGAACGTTCCACTATGATTTTCCCTAATTTACAGATGACAAACGAGGCTTAAAGAAGTGCTGCTTTTCCCAGGTGAGTCAGGACTCTGGCGGATGCAGATGGCAGAGCCCCAGTTTCACAGTAAAACAGTTTTTACAGTTTTCATTTGTATGCATTTTCCCTGAATGTCCACAAGCCCTCCAAGCAGAAGGACAGTCCTGCTTCAGGGGTTTCTGTGGGCCAGTTAAGCAACAAAGCCTGGAAACTGAGTCTCCTGCTGTCTTCTGTACAAGTCCGAGCACAGAGAGATGCCAGCCTGGAGAGGGACCTTTGAATGCTGCAGCCTTGGGGAAGACAGAGGCGAAAACTTTCTCCATCCTTGGAGTCCGGTGCTGTCCCAGCCCTTGGGGAGGTGGCCTAGCCTCCTGCAGGATGGCTGGATGGCGCCCCTGGAAGGCCCAGCCTGGGAGGGCCGGGGGGTCTCAGCCTCCGCTGGAGCCCCTTGGAAAGAGAGGAGGATGTTGTGGTCTCCGTACTCAGGTGAAAAAAGAATTTTCCGGATTTCGACCAAGGTGTAGGAAAGATAAGTCTATTGAGGCAAGAGACAGTGTTAACACAGCCGGCTGACTTCCTGATAATCGGGGGGGCGCCGACGCTGGGCGCATGGCCATGCCTGTTTTTATAGCCCAAAGACAAAGGAGTGAGAGAAGTGGTCTTGCCAACACCTGTTGACCTGCCAACTGGCTGGAGACGAACGGGGCCCTCTGATATACCTGCTGCTTCACTGGGGAAGGATGGGGTCTTTGTATACACTTGCTGGTTAGTCGGGGGCATGTGTTGCCCCCATACGGGTGGGCTAAGGAGGGGGCTACATACCTTTTCTAGCAGGGGGCAGGAAGGAGCAGGCCAAGTTGCTGGGGTGGGCGGTCCTTAGGAACACGGTAACAATCACAGCGAGACAGGTGGGTTGATAAGGGTCTGGCGATTCTTACCTTGGTCGGAAGCTTTTTGAGTCTGATCTCCTTGGAGAGAAGGATTGAAGTCCCACAGAGGAGAGAGTCCAATAATGACGGGGATTGAGTTCTCCCATCCAAAACGATGGGAGCGTGGAGAAGGATTTAGGATCTTTTTTTTTTTGTCCTTTGTCATTTTAGGGCCGCACCCGTGGCATATGGAGGTTCCCAGGCTGGGGGTCTAACAGGAGCCATAGCTGCCGGCCTTCGCCACAGCCACAGCAACGCGGGATCCGAGCCGCATCTGCAACCTACACCACAGCTCACGGCAACGCCGGATCGTTAACCCACTGAGCAAGGCCAGGGATCGAACCTGCAACCTCATGGTTCCTAGTCGGATTCGTTAACCACTGAGCCACGACAGGAACTCCGGATTTAGGATCATTTTAAACAAATAAAAGGGTATTTCTTGTGCAAAGAAATTGCCACACTAAGGTTCATACCCACTGCAAAAGCACACACTGAGTAGAGGAGGACTAGGCAGTCCCCCTACCTCCAACTTCTATTTGTGGCCCACGGGGATTTGGGCAGGCGGGCTCGGGGGCAGTGAAACACCCTGTTTCACCCTCATCTGCTGCACAGAGGAAAACCAGTCTTAACACTGCAGAGAATGCCCCTCCCGCCCCGCCCCCATCCACCTTCAGCCCAGGGAGGACCCACTAGGCGAAGCCTCCTGGCTCCAGGAGGACCCCTCCTGCCGCAGAGCAGGAACCGGGGGACCTGTCACGGCAACGGAGAAGGCATCTGCCCAAGTGCACAGCCCACTGTCAGGGTTGGCCGGACACTTTCCCCAGAGCCACGCAGCCCTTCTCCCAAAGCCTGAATACTTTTGGACTGGGAATTCGGAGTTAATAGATGCAGACTATTGCGTTTAGAATGGATAACCAATGAGATACTGCTGTGTACCACTGGGAACCATATCTAGTCACTTATGAAAAAAAGAATGTATGCATGCATGTGTAACTGGGTCACCCTGCTGTACAGTAGAAAATTGACAGAACACTATAAACCAGCTATAGTGGAAAAATACAAAAATCATTATAAACAAGAATAAAAACAAAGAAAAAAATTACGAAAATACCACTTTTGGAGTTCTCATTGTGGCTCAGCAGAAATGAATCTGATTAGTATCCAACTGTGCCTTGTCCTGGCCTCGCTCAGCAGGTTAAGGATCCGGCGTTGCCGTTAGCTGTGGTGTAGGTTGTAGAGGAAGCTCGGATCCCGCATGGCTGTGGCTGTGGTGTAGGCTGGCAGCTGTAGCTCCAATTTGACCCCTAGCCTGGGAGCCGCCATATGCCGCAGGTGCAACCCTAAAAAAGCAAAATGACAAGAAAAGAAAAGAGAAATACCACCTTGGGGCAGTAGCTCTACTTGACCTTATAGTCCTCACCAGGTGCTCATTTATGAAGTCTCATTGCACCTTTTACTTCTCTTTCCCCAAACAACTGGTATGACGTGTTTGTGGAACTATCTGTCCATCTCTCTTCTATATGAGAAGTTCCGTGAGGAGAGGAACTGTGCCTTGTCCTTGGTTACATTCCTAGCATGTCGCACAGGTTTTGGAACATGATAGGTGCTCGGTTATTGCTTCTGAATGAATGGGGAGCAATCTCCGTTGGCCAAAACTGTAGTGATCATCCGGCCCGGTGCCCTGAGAGGCTAAGGCCCAGACAGGCTGAACCGCTTGCCTGAGATTTCAAACTTAGATGCAAAAAAGCCAGGGACTCCAAGCAGACCTTTGAGTGACTCTTCCTTTTTGATTCTAGCATATTCAGTCCCCAAATTTATTATGGAAGGAGTTCCCATTGTAGCTCAGCAGGTTATGGACCAGACTAGTATCCATGAGGATGTGGGTTCCATCCCTGGCCTCGCCCACTGGACTAAGGATCCGGTGTTGCTGCAAGATGCGGCTCGGATTTGACGTTGCCGTGGCTGTGGCGCAGTCCTGCGGCTGCAGCTCTGATTGTAGCCCTAGTCTGGGGAACCTCTATACGCTGCAGATGTTGTCCTAAAAACAAAAAAAAATTAACTTGAAAAAATAAAAAAAAAATAAACTTATTATGGAAAACCAGATCCTGGACCCCCTGTCCATGCACCCATCCTTGTCTTTCTTTTATGCTCTTAAGCTCACTCATTACAATATTGCCTTAGGCCTCTCCTATCTATATTTTTGGTGCCCTCTGTCCCCTACAGTGTCCCAGTCTTCCCCAGACCTAAAATAAGGTTAACCTTTCTTCTTGCAAAGACTTTTGGCTTTTATTATGAGACTGAAACCTTATTCAACAGATATTCACTGAGTTCCAATAAATATAGATACTTTTCTAGAATAAGGGGTACAGCAATAAGCAATATAAGCCTTCATTGTTCATATATTCCACTGTGAAGACATAGAATAAAGGTCAACTAATGAATAAAATAATTTTAAATAATGACAAGTACTATGAAGCAATTAAACATGGCAAGGAG
>PVHT021183693.1:49040400-49116431 GCA_004024745.2 Catagonus wagneri
AAATCTCCGTTCCAACCCATTACATCAGGCGAGACATGGGACGAAATGAAAACCCGCACTGCTGTGCAGTGTCTGACCTTAGGCGCATCCCTCAACCTCTCTGATCCCCCATTTCCTTGCTTTTGAAATGCACACCCACAACAGCGCCTGGAGGATTACGGAACATGATGAAATGCTAACCAGGAAAGGGGAGTACTTGATGGTTGTTATCACGTCCCCTGGAACCTTTGTGGCCAGCTTATTGATTGACTTTAAGTCTGAGTGCCCCCTTTAGGGCCCTCTCAGTGCTCCCTCGCTTATGAAAGCTGCCCTGACTACCCGGCCCTTGCCACGCTGAACTCCGCCTCTCACTCACTTCAGCTCCTATCTTTTTTTTTTTTTTTTTTTGGTGACTCCTATGGCATAGAGGTGTTCCCAGGCTAGGGACCCAACCCGAGCCACAGCAGTGACAACGCTGGATCCTTAACCTGCTGAGCCACCAGGGAACTCCCATTCTTTTTCTTTTATTTGCTATCCGTAGCCACGTCCTCCTGCCTGGCACTGCTCCCTGCTGTACTTAAGTGCCCTGGCCCCTAGGCTCTCATTTCAACCACCACTGATCTACATTCATGATGCTACAAAATGCAAGCCTAGACTTCTCTGCTAAAAACTCCCCAGCGGTTCACAGCTCTGCCTCGTGCCGTCCCTCAGCCAGGAATGCATTCAGCCTTTTTCGATCTGACTCATCTCTCAAGACTCACCCAAGTCACTATCGCCACTGCTCAGGCAGGACAGTGGCTTCTGCTAAGTACATTTGTGCATCCGCAATCCTTTGCCATAGAATTAGAATCATTTAGTCATTTCTCCACTTGCACTCCAAGGTAAGCTTTTGGGGAACAGGCCTGCACCTTCATTCATTTTTGTACTCCCAGCATGTGACATGGTTAGCAGAGTGCCTGGAATACAGCAGGTACTTAATAAATGCATTGATGCCTTTCAATTGTTATTTGTTTCTCTGCCTAGGCTATCCAGTGAAGTTGAAAGCGTGTGACGAGATGGAGATGTGTCTGATTTCACTTTATACTCTGCACAACGCCGGGAACATAGCAGAGTCTCAAGAAAGAATAGCTTGTTCCCCTGTATCTGGCTCACTTAGCGTTCTTCCCTTAGCGTCCAGAACAGAGTTTTGCCCACGGGTGCTCAATACATACATATTTTGAATGGATGTGCTGGCCAAGAATTGTGGCTCGCCATCTGGTTCTGCAAGAAGGAAGTCACAAGTCATTGCAGTCACCGACCTTCAACACACCCTCAAAGGAGTTCAGGAGTGAGGTACGCTGCACTCTGGGAAAAAGTGGCAGGGCAGGCCTTCCAACAGTTAGATATTTTCAAGAGAAGATTGCATGAGCATGATTTTTTGCATCTTCTCATATCTAAAAAAGCACTAGAATCACTACAGAGACAGCTGCTCCTCGTGACTAGCAGCTAGCCTCTGCCAAAATGTGTGCTTGACGTGGCAGCCCCCCTTCACTAAAATCACGTATATACTGACCTCTCCCCACCCACCACCTCTTTGGAGTAGTGCCTCTGAGCTCTCTCAGAAGCTGGTCCCAGGCTATAGTCCTCATTTTGTCACAAATAAAACTTAACCCACAATTCTTACTTTGTGCTTTTTTTTTTTTTTCAGCCAACAAACAGATCCATAGTGTGGCATTTTAGGAAAAACGCTTGTCCTGCTTAGAAGGCCTGAGTTCTAGTCATACGTAACAAACTCAAACTTCATGAGGCCAAAAGAGAAATTCTGATTTTCTCTAAAACTCCACCCCTCCCCCAAGCCCCAGCAAGCATTCTGCTATCTTGACAGATGGGACCGGCACCCATCCAGTTGCTCAGGCCAAAATCTAGAAGTAATATTTGATTCCTCTGTTGTCTTCATATCTCACATCCAGTTCGCTAACAAGTCGTTCAAGTTCTTCCAAAATATAACCAGGCTTTGACCATCACCTTTATAGACGCCACCCTAATTCAAGCTGCCATCACCTTGACCTTGCAATTGGTCTCCCTGCACTGTCCCCTCCCCACCTTTTTCATTTCATTACCTTGATCTTTGTGATATCACTCCGATGCCTTCCCACTTGACTTAGAATAAAATCCATACTTCTTTTTTTGTCTTTTTGCCTTATCTGGAGCCTCACCCGCGGCATATGGAGGTTCCAGGCTAGGGGTCTAACAGGAGCTGTAGCTGCCGACCTTCGCCACAGCCACAGCAACGCGGGATCCGAGCCGTGTCTGCAACCTACACCACAGCTCATGGCAACGCCGGATCCTTAACACACTGAGCAAGGCCAGGGATCGAACCCGCAACCTCATGGTTCCTAGTCGGATTCGTTAACCACTGAGTCATGACACGAACTCCAGAATAAAATCCAAACTTCTAATCACAATCTACAAACCACACATGACGTGGTCCTGCCTCCATCTCCAGTCCTCCCTCCTTGCTCATCTCCTCCCAACTACACTGGTGCTCCTGCTAGTCATAGAATAATACAGATTATTCTTACTTCAGAAATCATTATTCCCACTGTCTCAAAAGCTCTTCCCTAAATATTCCCACTCTTAGCTCAAATGTCACCACGAGGCCTTCACCAACCCTAGGGGTGATGGTTCATTTTACTTGTCAACCTGAGTAAGGCTAACAGGGCGCCCAGATACTTGCACATTATTCTGGGTGTGTCTGTGAGTGTGTTTGGCTGAGATTCACACATGCACTGGTGACCCAAGTAAAGCAGACTGCCCTCCCTAAGGTGGGTGGCCCTCTTCCAATCAGCCGAAGGCCTGACTAGAACACAAAGGCTGGCTCCCTTGGGTATGAGATATTCCCTCCTACCTGACTTCTTAAGCCTTTTTTTTTTTATCAGTCTTTTCAGCCTGTGACTCAGACTGAAACACTGGCTCTTCTTGGATGCAGAGGCTGCCAGCTTTGGGGCAGGAACTCACACCACCAGCTCTCCTGGTTCCAAGGCCTTCAGACTCAGACTGGAACTATCCATCAGCTCCACTGTGGTCGCCGCTTGCCACCCGTGGGTCTTGGGACATTCCAGCCTCCATAACCTCATGAGCCAATTCCCTAGAGCAAACATATGGTCTAGATATCTTCATGCTGTTTCTCAGGTCAGTTGCCAGACTCATACACTAAGCAAAGCTGTGTCCCTCACATCACCCTGGGCAGTTCTTTTGTGTTTATTCTGTGTCTGGCTCTGTCTCCCCTCGACCAGAATGCAAGCTCCTCGTTCACCCTTGACGGGGATCTCAGGCCCTGTGCCTGGCACAGGGTGGGTAGGAAAGGACTATCAGCTCACCTACATTTTGCCTCATTATCCTCATGAGCCCGGGCAAGGCATTTTATCTCAGAGCTGATTCCTTCACCATTGAAGCAGGGAGGACGTCTCTGCCGGCCACCAGAGCTGTTTGGGAGAAGCCCCAGGAAAAAAGGCCATGCCAGTGCTCCTCACAAATACAAGTTTTCCTTGTACTGAATATGAGTCCTGGGCACCGTGCAACTGTGTACTCTTCATCCTTGAATCCTCTCCACCTCCCCCTTTTTTTTAAGGTCTGCACCTGCTGCATACGGAAGCTCCTAGGCTAGGGATCGAATCAGAGCTGCAGCTGCCAGCCTACGCCACAGCCAACGCTGGATCCTTAACCCACTGAGCGAGGCCAGGGATTGAACCTGCATCCTCATGGATACTACTAGTCAGGTTCGTTACCGTGGAGCCACGATGCGAACGCCCCTCTTCCCTTCCTTTTACTCCCCTGCCCTCTACAGCGCTTTGCACAGAGCAGATGCCCTGTGGATATTTATTTTTAACAATGAGATAACTCATTCTCTGGCCATCTCATTTTCCAGTCAATTACATTAGTTATAGCAACACACACACACGCATACACACATACACACGCACACAAAACTCTACTCATTACTACATATCTTAATACCTGAAAAACATTGGTCAGAAAAGGGTGCATGGCACAGTTGGGGAATACACAGCTGGAATTTGCTTATATCTAGTGTAACAAGATCAACAGGAACCTTTTAAAAAGGTTTGCAGTGTGCAGTGAAATAAGCTCTCATACTTGTTAACAGGCAAAATCAATTTGTACAACAGTTTGGTAATATACATCCAGAGAATCAAAATTGTCATTCCACCTAACGCAGCAAATCATCTTCTAGAAAACAATCCTAGGTGTTTCCATGGGACACAGACTCTGAGACCTGAATATAAGAATTAAAATTATAAAACTTTTAAAAGAAAACATAGGTATAGATCTTTGCAGCCCTGGCCTAAGCAATGGAGTCTTAGATATGATACCAAAAGAATTAGTAACTAAGGGCAAAAATAGATAAACTGGACTTAACTTTTGTGCATCAAAGGATACTATCACCAAAATGAAAAGACAACCCATAGAATGGGAGAAAATACTTGAATTTTCTGCATATATCTGATAAGGAATTTCATCTAGAATATTTTTAAAAATACAGTTAATAATAAAAAGAAAAATAACACCATTTTAAATAGGCGAAGAATTTGAATAGACATTTCTTCAAAGAATATAAACATACAGATGACCAATAGGCACCTGAAAAGATGCTTCACACTTGCTTGGATGGCTAGGAAAACAAACAAACAAACACGCAGAAAATAATAAGAGTTGACAAAGATGTACAGAAACTGGACACCTCACACACTGACGGTGGGAGTGTAGAAGGGAAGAGCCACTTTGGAAAACAGCCTGGCAGGTCCTCAAAAAGTTTAGCACTGAGTTACCATATAACCTAGCAATTCCACTCCTAGGTACATCTCCAAGGTTGTTGAAAATATGTTCACATAGAAACTTATACATGAATGTTCACAGCAGCATTATCTATAATAGAAAAAAAGTGGAAGGAGTTCCCTTTGAGGCGCAGCAGAAACGAATCCGACTAGAAACCATGACTTTGCAGGTTCAATCCCTGGCCTCACTCAGTGGGTTAAGGATCCGGCGTTGCCGTGAGCTGTGGTGTAGGTCACAGATGCAGCTTGGATCTCATGTGGTTGTGGCCATGGTGTAGGCTGGCAGCTGTAGCTCTGATTCGACCCTTAGCCTGAGAACCTCCACATGCTGCGGGTACGGTTCCTAAAAAGCAAAAAAAAAAAGTGGAAATTGCTCAAATGTCTATCAACTGATGAATGGATAAACAAAATGGTATATTTCTATAGTAGAATATGATTTGGCCATAAAAAGGAACGATGCATGCTACCGTGTGGATGAACCTTGAAAATATTATGCTAAGTGAAGCCAGACACAAAAGACCCCATACTCCATTTACATGAAGTATTCAGAAGAGGTAAATCCACAGAAATCGAAAGTAAAACAGTTGTTGCGGGGGCTACAGAAAAGGAGGGTTGAGTACAAGATTTTGGTGGGTGGGTAACGCAAATATACTAGAATTAGTGGTGATGGTTATACAACTGTGAATATGCTGAAAACTACTGAATTGTATACTTTTAAAAGTGAATTTTATAACACATGAACTGTACCTTAATAAAACAGTTATTTTAAAAGTATCCATTATAGTATTATTTATACTACTAAGAGAGGAAATACTCAAAATGTCCTTTTATAAAAGAATGCTAACTTATAATGAATGTATTTGGTAGAATGTTATACACCCATTCAATGCTATCTATACAACTTTATAATATAATATAGAACAATTATGAAATAATACTAAGTAAGATATAATCACACCTACATTTGTTTTCTTTTTATGGCTGCACCCACAGCATATGCAGCCCAGGCTAGGGACCAAATCAGAGCTGAAGCTGCCGGTCTACGCCACAGCTCTCGGCAAGGCTGGATCCTTAACCCACTGAGCAAGGTCAGGGATCAAATCCGCATCCTCATGGATAACAGTTGGGCTGATAACCTGCTGAGCCACAATGGGAACTCGCACAACTACATTTTTTAAAAAATCGTATCATACTGACTTTTTTTTTTTTTTAAGTCTGGAAGGAAAAACCCCAACTTTTAACAAATGTTGGTTTTAGGCAGTAAGATTTGAAAAATTTATTCTTATTTCTTTCTATATTTCCTAAGCTTTCTTCCAATAACACATATTTTTATAATAAAATTAATCTTTTAAAATTCCATAACTGTAGTCACGGCACTCACAGTGTCAGAGCTGCAGCCTCCATGAAGAGTGCACGCGGCACACAGCCCATCTCAGGGAGATCAGCCCAGACGCCCTGCACGTCACACACACTGCCAACATGGATGAGTCCAGACCTGGCTGACAGGGGCCGGGTACCATCTTAACAGGCCAGGAGCCTCTTTTCCTGTCTTACCTTCTGTTATGGTTCTTTTTTTTTTTTTTGGTGGGGGGGTGGTTAGCAGTGTATAGCAAGTGGAAGTTCCTGGGACAGGGACTGAACCCGCACGCCACACAGCAGCGACCCAAGCTGCAGCAGTGACAACGCAGGGTTCTTAAACCACCCCAAAAGAACTTCAGTTGCGGTCCATTTTTAAAACGCCATTGTCATGGCCAAAATGGCGTGACACACTCCCTTGGGTCCCAGGCCTGCATCTTTCCTTTGTCTGCTCCTCCACCCCCGCCCCGCCCCGCCCCGCCCCCGCTATTTATTTCCTTTTCCTTCTAGCGGGGGCTGCCCTTCAGGCAGTGAGGACAACGATGTTGTTACAGGTGTTAGCTCACTCTGGTCTCATTTGCTCTGGCAAGAAGTCTGGTTGGATCAAATGCCCCTGTGGAAACTCAAGCTGAATTGTCTTCATTTTCTATCATTTTATTTTAACATCCCAGCAATCCCCGCCTGTCAGGGTCTCTGCTGGCAATTCTGCCATTCATCAATTTAAAGCATGGCTGTACGGTTCTGGACAGCGTCCAAGTCTACGGAAGAAATAGCTTCTTTCCTTTTCATTTTTCTTTCAAAGCAAGAAAGAATCTGCTTGTCTGGACACAGGGACACTGACTTTTTGAGTCAACTTAGAAAGCTGCTTTTAGGGAGTGATGCTCGATAGTTCAGGTACAGGCTAAAAAATTACCCCGTGTGAGGTACCATTGAGAAACCAGTGAGGTCACCTTTTTGTTTAATAATAATTGTACATGTTTATTGAATTAATCATATTTCTCCCTGAATAATAACAGTAACATTTATTCCATGACAGAAGGACTTTTCTTGTACTGACTCATATAACTCTCCCTATCACCCATAATATTATCCCCATTTTGCAGATGAGGAAATTGAGGCTCAAAGAGGTTCAGTGACTTGCTGAAGTTCACACGGCTAGTATCGGCAGAGGTAGGGTTTGACTCCCAGCAGTCTGGTTCTCAATCACTGCCATCCTCAACCTTTCACTGACAGTCATAGTAAAGTACCATCAGGCCGGGAAAAGAAAAAAAAAAAAACCTTGCCAGACTTGACGATTAAGTGAGCATTAGAACTAAATTAAATACCTTTTCGAGAAGAACGAGTTTTGCTCTCAGGAGTCAGAGTGATTTTGATCCAAGCTGGTTTCACCCCCTGTGGAATTCAGGGATGTGCTGCAGGGGAGCTGAAAAGAGAAAAAGACACGGGATGTCCCTTGTCGGCTAAGTCTAGCCATGGTAGAGAAGACAAGACAATGTCCCGTGAAGGGCCACACTGACACTGACCACCAGGGGAAAGGCCACTGTTTGCTAGAATGTCTCAGCCTTGGAGGACAGAGATGCTGAGCGCGCCAGACAATCAGGTGCCAGTCCCCGTTTCAGGGCGTGGGGAAGACACCCTGGAGGACAGTCCCCTGGTAGACTAGAAGGTGAACGGTGCCCCCTGGGTTGTGCAACGTGGGGTCTTAGCCCTAGGTTTTCTGAAGGAAGTGTCTCCGGCATCCTGTACAGGCAGCTGGGGGCGAAACTGCCTGGTGCACAAACTCCAGGCATTCCTGCCCCTCAGCTTCTAGATACGGCCGCAGCCACGGAGCAGCCAACTTCTCCTCTGCAAGGGAAGCAGAAGGCTGCTGCCCCAGAGCCTCCCATTCTGCGGTGGGTTCTCCTCAGAGAAATCTCCTTGGCATCTGTCATTTCGCATTTCCAGATTTCTCTCATGGTCATAAACAGAGACCAAATGATTCTCCTTGCATTGATGTTTTTCAAAAGGAATCCAAGGCACTATTTCCCAGCCATCATCTCTGGCCCAGTGCTGTGCCATGCTTGACCCCACCTTCTCTACATCTTGAATAGACCAAGAAGCTACTCTGGGGCTTCACTTTCTATGATTTGTATGAGTAACTAAATCAACAAATGTGCTTTTCCACACGCTAGTTGCCCCCCCCGCCCCACACACACACACTCTGAGGCAGCAACCACTGCTAGGCAACTTGTGTCATGGTGTGGTCTTCAGACACCAAGCCTTTCCCCCTGGACACTCCCTGTTCTTCCCACTATGCCTCTGTCTGGAATATTCCACAGTGTAGAGTTAGTTGAGTCACAATTAAAAGTAGCACATTCAAGCCAGCCTGGCTGGTCTCATTTTACAAACATCACACCATTTATAAAAGTGTTAGGATAGGCCCCAAAGTACCAGTGGGAGTCGCCTTGGAGGGCGCCGTGTTTGGTTTAATGCTCTGTTGTCACAACCTTGAAATTCTTGAGAATTTTTGAACAAGTGACCCCACCTTTCTGGATTTTGCAACAAACCCTGCAAATTATGAAGCTGGTTCTGCCACTGCCAGTTGTCACTCACTCTCCACTCCCCGCTCGTCACCCCAACCCCAGCCCCACAGCCCACGTTTCTGGAACAGAGAGGTTTGGCTCCCAGCAAAATTTTAAGGTTGGGTTCTTGACGCTTTCACATGATGTATTGTTATTAGTTCCTTCTCTGATGAGGAGCTTTAGACAAGAGGCCTCCCTGTAAAATACGAAACTCAACATCCCACTTCTGCAGGTGAAACAGAGATTCTGGTTTAGCCACAGCCCCAGGGCTAGGTGGGAGGAGCTCCAATTTCAGGAGCTGCAGAAAAGTGAATTGGTATTCATCAGGTAGTGTGAGGAGTGGATGTTTTGTAAAGTGGCCAAGGAAGAACAGTGCCTAAGAGACGGCCTTTTTAGGAAGGCATCGCTGTGGCCCTCTAGCAACAAGAGAAAGCCAGGGGCTCCGGGCCGATGGGCCACTTCCCCGAATCTAGCTTGCAAAGTACTGCCTGACAAGAGAGCGTAATTCTTGTGTCTACAAGGGGACCTTGAGACAAGCGATCTGGATGTGAGTGGCTGACCCAGAGGCAAACTCCCGAAAAGATAAAAGAGGAATTTGTAGTCGACACACTGTTTTGAGATCATGGAGGGTGAGTCAGAGCGAGAATGCAGCGTTTCACAGCATGCTGACGATACAGACCTGGAAAGGCCCCGAGTCAAATACTCCTGGACACAGGACTATTCTCTCTGGCAAATGCTGGTGAGATGTGGGGCAGGTGATCCCATCCCTCTGGGCCTGGTTCCTCTTTTTCTACATGATAACACTGACTGCACAGAGCTGGCGAAGGATAAAGTCGCTTTTCCATTAAGAGCAATCAAAACAGTGCCTGGCGTTATTGTAAACACGAGGAGTGACAGCTGCTATTACACTGACGGAGGGTCTTCCTGACCCTACAGTGGAGACAAGTAGAGACCCTAAGTGTTCTACATGTTGTCTTGAGCCATTTCCTTTTCAGTTCTGCCCGGTTAGATCCCGGCGTGCATTCCTTCAGGATGGCAGCCCCGATCCTGGGAAGATGAGAGACCGACAGCGAGGGGACTAGAGGGAGGGAGAGAATACTTACTACCTATAAAGTGCTCTTGCCAAAAATAAAGCAAAACAAAAAACTGCATCTGGGCAGCCCTCTAGATAAAACTACCAATTTACAGGAAATCTAGCGGACAGAGGGACCATAACCATAAACAAACCCCAGGGGAGGAGTTCCCGCTGTGGCTCAGCAGTAACGAACCCGACTGGTATCCATGAGAACGTGGGTTCAATCCTGGGTCTCGCTCAGCGGATTAAGGATCTGGTGTTGCTGGGAGCTCTGGCGTAGGTTGAAGACGCGGTTCGGAGCTGGTGTTGCTGTGGCTGTGGCTGTGGCCAGTAGCTATAGAGCTCTGATTCGACCCCTAGCCTGGGAACTTCCATATGCCATGGGTATGGTCCTAAAAAGATCAAAAAAAAAAAAAAAAAACCATAGGGGAGCATTCAGCAAAATCCATCCTGTGGTGAACTCTATAGGGCAAACGACCTAGTCTCTTCAAACAACAATTATGAAGAAAGAAACAAAACATAAGAAAAAAAAATTAGAGGAAGAGGAGTTCCCGCTGTGGCACAGTGGATTAAGAATCTGACTGCAGTGGCTCAGGTTGCTGTGGAGGTGTGAGTTTAATCCCCAGCCCAGTGCAGTGAGTTAAAGGATCTGGCATTGTCACAGCTGTAGCTCAGATTCAGTCCCTGGCCCAGGAACTGCCATTTGCCATAGCTGTGGCCCTAAAAAAAAAAAACAGAGGAATAAACATACAGATTTAAAAAATCTTAAGGTAAAATAAATAAAATAAAAAATCTTAAGGGACTCATCAAACAATTAAACTATATGAACCTTAATTGTATCCCAATTCAAATAAATTTTTCAAATAGCTAATGATGTGGCTATTAAAAATTTTAGGTGACAGTGGTTTCGGGTTCCTGTTTTTAGGCAAATCTCTAGCTCGTAAAAACACACAATGAAATATATATATACCCATGACATCTGGGATTTTCTTCAGAATAAACAAGGGAGAGGAGGAGACAAAGATGAAGCAAATTGGTCATGAGCTGATCACTGACAAAGCTGAGTAATGAGAATTCATGTGACTTTATTCTAATAGTCCTTTTACTTGATGTCTGCTGAATTATTCTACAATAAAAGGAAAAGAAAACCCAGTTGAGCATGTGGGTTTGGTGAAGAGACGCTGCCCCTGAGGAAGGAATCTATCCAGATGGGCCGGTTGCCATGGAAGGTTCGAGAAGCTACTTTACCTCTTTGCCTCTGTTTTCCCATCTGTCAAATGGGGACTGATAATAACACACTCCTCACGGGGCTGCCACGCTCACAACAGAGCCTAGCGTGGGATAAGTGCCATATGACATTTGCTGTCATTATAGCCTATTAAGCTTCCTGAAGTACCTCGCTGCATCAACCGAAACGAAATCTCTACAGAACTTCACAGCTCGCAAAGCACCTGCAGAGACACCACCTCATCTGAGCTTCACGATAGCCCCTGGAGATAAATACTAGTCCTGTTCCCATTGTGCAGACAGGAAAACTAAGGCTCAGGCCACAGTAGGAAGGCAGTTGATGACCAAACTGGCACCAGGGTCAGGTGTTCAGACCCCATTCCGAGTCCTCGTCAGTGTCCTTCAGGGATGAGTCGGAGGAGCAAATGCTCAGAAACTGGTTTTGTCTTTTCGCCCGTAGTGCCCACACCCCCTTCTCCTGGCTGGGGCACGCTAACCACGCTCCTGTGGCGCTAAGGGCTGGCTCGGACCCCAGCCTCGGCAGAAGGAGGACACCGAGCACAGGCAGCCTTTCTGTCTGGCCCAATCAGGCCTCCCTCCTGTGACCAAGGAGCTGGTCACAGCTAAACACGGTGTGGGCCTGAGCATGGGGGCTGCCAGAAGGGCTGAGGAGAGAGCAGGCAGGAGCCACCCCCAGGCCGTAACTCAAGAAGGAGGCCCCCCTTCCATGCCTGGTGGGTCCCAAACACAAGCCCAGGATTTCAAAACTAGCTTCTCTCAGAGGGAGCAGTGCTTGGGCAGCTGTGTGCTTGTCCCTCTTAGGGATTTCTTCCAGAGAACAGGCCTGGGAGTTCTGGGCTCTGCTATTGTATGTTAATCATAATCACAAAATCTACCATGTATTGAGTGCTTGGCGTTGAGCCAAGCACGGCAGACGTATTTCTCATTCAGACACCCCTCGTTCCCAGTATACTGGGAAGCAGGTATTGGTTTTCATTCTGACAGCACAGAAGTTTAGGAAACGAGCCGTGGAAGCCTCCATCCGGATCCAGGTCCCAGATCCTGCCCTCCAGAGCCAGGCACTGTTTGCAGTCTATATTCTCTGCATTTAATCAACACTATATACACACACCCATTTGTGTGCATGCACACATACACACACCTTGTTTGTTTTTATGAAAATAGGATCATGTCTTATTCAGTAACTTGTTTTTTCACATATTCATCTATCTTGCTAATCTCATACATATAAATATGCGGGAGACTATTAGCAAGGCGGTTGACTCAGAATCATACCCCTGGCCCTCCCTCAAAGAGAAATCAGTGACTCTTACCTAAGTTTTAGGAGGAAGCTGCACAAAGAAAAAAAAAAAAGAACAGATTAGAACCAACTAGGCCCCAAATGGCAGAGGATCTGACTTCCAGTGGACTTTGAGCCTTATTATATGCTCACTGCAATGCCTTAGCATGTGAAATGACATACCCACGAGCACCATGACAGTTGACGATTGCCATGACAACAACCAGAAGAGGCCATACAAGGCCCAAACACACCAAAGCACACCAAAGGAACAGCATGACTACTTCTCTCATTCTCTCCATTTCCCTCCTTTCACCCTGATCGTCCTACATATTTGGGGTCTCCATCCGAACTGGGTTAACTTGATTTGCAAACTAGGTTCCCAGTTCTTTGGCCACGGAATATTCCAGTCTCATCATGTTTCCATCATTGGCTACGCAAATTCAATCAGAAAAAGCACCTCCCTGACCAGGACAGGGGGGTCTCAGCCTGAGAGACCTCTCCGTGGGTTTAGCTGACCAATTCAGTGACAAGACCATAAGAAAATCTTGAAGAAGCAAAAAAAAAAAAAAAAAAAACATTACTGGGTGTCTGTAGAGAAAAGTATGTCTTGTTTAGAGCACACTCTTCCAGGTTATCTGATTCCTTCTGCAGCCCTGTAAGTTGTAGGGAACAGAGGTCACTCAGGGATTCTTAACTGGACACGCAAACGAGCTGGGCACCCCCCTGCGCAAAAGCCAGTTCACTTTGTTCATTTGAAAATGCATTTCAAGATTTCTGATTTACACGTGTGTCCGTTTTTAGGATTCTCCCTTGAACCAACTGTAACACCTCTGCAGTTCACGCATTAGCAATAAGTTAAATAAAACCATTCACACATGTTCATTTGTTATCTGTTCGAGGGTTGTAATTCTGGTCTTCAAACACAGGTCTGCTCGCCTCCCCCACGCCCTCCCCGACCCCCACCCTGTTTCCAAACCATCCTGCCCGGATAATTTTAAAGGAATGGGCACAAGATTTCTGTCAGGTACCAATCCAGATATTTCAGGTATGTGAATTCATTTAACCCTCCCCTCAGCCTCTGAAGTGGGTGTGAGCCTTGCTATCCCCACCTCACAAAAGACCGACCTGCAGAGAGAGGTCAGGCAACCCGAGTGGGATGCAGACAGAGCCCGGCACTGAAGCGGCGGCAGCTCTTAGCAGCTGCTTGTCCCTCCCGCCTCTCTTTTCCTCCGTCTGTGTTTTGGTAAACCAAAGCCACCTCAGCTAGTCATGGGGAGGATTGTCTGTAAGGTAACATTGCCAAGACACTTCGGTCTTGAAAGGAGATGGTGTGTTCATTTCCCAGGACTAAGTGCCACAAACTGGGTGGCTTAAACCAATGGAAATTTGGAGTTGTGCCCATGGTGCAGTGGGTTAAGAATCCGACTGCAGCAGCTCGGGTCTTTCCAGGGGTGTGGGTTCGATCCCCGGGCCCCACGGTGGGTTAAAGGATCAAGCGTTGCCACAGCGGTGGCGTGGGTGGCAGTTATGGCTCGGATTCAATCCCTGGCCCAGAGAAAGAAACTTACTCTTTCTCAGTTTGGGAAGCTAGAAGTCTGAGCTCAAGGTTGGGTTGGCCCCGCTCCCTGTGACAGCTCTAGGGGAGAACCCCTCCTGCCTCTTCTGGCTTCTGTCACCTGTGGCCATAAGGTCACATCCCGGGGCACTGCAGGTTTAGGCTTCCATGTCTCTTTCTGATGGGTTTGGGAGAGACACAATTCAACCAGAAAGGGGCAGCATGCTGGAGTTCAGCCTCCAGCCATGTGTGCTCCAGGCAAGCTGTTCTCTTAAGAAGCTCTGTAGAGAAAAACTCCTGTGGTCTCAAAGGCTGGGAAACCCCTGCTGCCTGCAAGCTAGATGCCCTGAGGCTGAATCTCAGAGGTCGTTTGTATGCAAACAGCCTTGGAAAGAGCTGCAGAAGAAGCATGTTGTCTTGAAGTTAGGCTTTCCCAGACTTATGGGGAAGTTTGAGGGTACCATTCTTTTTGTGTTAATAGCAGCCTGTGGAACAAACCTGGGGAAATTCACACTATTCAGAGCTTGACTTTGAAACCAGAGGGGCCTAGGCTTTGCATCAAGACCCTATGAGTACTGAATATGTAACCTTGGGCAATTTGTGTTCCTCTGAGTCTCAGTTTCCTCATCTATAAAATGGGAGCAAAAATTCCTAATTAAGTACTTAGGGTAGGTTCACCACTAAAACACACAGACCCCTGACAGTGCAATGGTTTGGACACAATAAGATACACGTTTACTTTTGCTCAGGACTGGGCACGGAACAGACTGGCTACTCAGTCTTCCTTCACACAGGCATTCAGACCCCCAGGCTGATAGACGTTTTGTCACTTTACACTCTGTGGTCATCTCGAGAGTTGTCCCCCAGTCCGTCTGGGCAGAAGGGGACCGAGGTTGGAGAGAGCTTCCTGGGAGTTTTTTACGGGCCAGTTGCTCTGTAGTGCAGCGACTCATTTCTGCTCACAGCCCTTAGGTCAGAACCCAGTCCTCCAGCTGCAACTCGCTGTAAAGGGGGTTGGGAAATGTGGTCCACGAATGAGCAGCTCCTGCCTAGCAACAACTCAACCCTCAGGACAGGGATGTAGGGACTTCCGGTTTGAAGGCAAGCCCTCTCTGCCACACTCACCTTGCAGGTGTATTCTGAGGCAGAAAGGAGGCTTTAGGCATAGGCAAGGTCCCTAGTATCCCAGACAACCAAGTAAATGGTAACCGTTTTAAAAGGAAAAAGATAGGAAAGGGAGCTGCCCTGCAGGATGAAACCAGAGACAGGCCCTGGGACAGATGTGCGGCCCCCTCCTCCTCTTTCTTCCCAAGGCAGCCTGGTGGCCGCTGTCTGGTGTGTGGCGGGGAGGGGGGACCTCAAGTCCTGGGGGTGTCATTCAACCCAGAGCAGCTTCTCCCGCTCCCACTTCCTTTCCAGCCAGATGGAGCAGCGTGTGCTCTGGAGCCTTGACAGCCTCACGGCTTCCCCACGGAGGCCCCCGAGACTGCAAAGCCCACCTTCCCGAGGTTGCAGAGCCAGCTGAGGGATGGGCAGCACGCCAGGCCTCCTCAGCAGCCCCTGGAGCGCACGCCAGTTGCAGGCTCTCAGGATGCTGGCGGGGGTGGGGGGGTGGCTCTCACCAGATCGCCGTGACCATGGCCTCCCTTGCAAAGGCCTCCAGATACTGAAGACTCACGACTTCCTCCTGCTCCTGGCTCCCCTGGCTACCCGGCCACAGAGCACAGGCGAGAACCCTCTCCATCTCTGGGCTCCAAGTGGACCAAAAGGGATCAGCAGAGCAACACTTCTGCCTCCCAAGAATTTGTACTTTAAGACCCCATTAATTATTAAAGCAACGGCACCTCGAGGCACATCCCCAGCCCTTCAACACAAACACGGTTCCAACAGATGTCTTCCAGCGGCCCCCTCCCCACCCTGCTCGCATGTAAATAAGCTTTCAGGGCTGCCATCAATGTGTACATACAACTCTGCCTTCGACTCTTCTGCTCTGCTTTGTATACACTTTCCCACGGATCTGAGTCACCCTGGTGTTGAATATTTCACAGGGCTGCGAGATATAGGGAAGGCATACTTTGTTTTAGAATCTTCACACCCCAAACATCTGGGTGATACTCCGACAACTGGAGAGATTCTTGCTGATGCTGCAAATCTCCAAATCCTCGCCCCCTTGCAGACAGAAGACGCTGTGTTTTGCATCTGTGCATACGCACATGACTTTTCTCCAGCACAGCAGACTGCGGGATGTGACAGTTAGCAATTTCTTCCCCGGAAGTGGCATGACCTGCAGGAGTTACCTATGGCTGGGGTTGCGAGTGCAGCCCAGATTTATTGGTTTTGATCCCTACACCGTTCCCCACGTAAATTAAAATGTGACATTATTACACCCTCCAACAGCCCACCAGCGACCTTTAGCACTCTTCCCCCGCCTCCCAGCCATTATTCAGCATAATTTGACCGGTTTGAGGCAAGTTGGGAGACTGGGGAGGGTTGGGTGGGGGCAGGGGAGGGCAGAGTCCAAATTAGAAACAGATTTAAGGAGCATTTGCAAGGAATTAGGCAGTGCGCCAGGAGCGCTCGCTGGCAGCATGTGGAACCCCTCTTTAGGGACTGTCAGCTCCTCCTAGGTTTCCACAGCGGATGTTTCCTGGCCAGAGCGCAGCTGGGTTTCAGTTGTCAAACCCACAGCCAAGACATCTGAGAAGGGGGCGATGCCTGTGTGCAGCGGGTGTACGAGGCCGGCCTACATTCACGCCTGCGACCCCAAGGATGCGCCCCCATGTGGTTCCACCCAACCACACCTGCAAAGGCACCCCCTGAATCGTCAGCGCACCCCCCACCCCCAGACATGCAAAGCCATGGATAGACAGCGGTGAAAATCGGACACGTGTGCACGGCCAGACTTGGGCTGTGCCCCTGCCCCATGCCCACGCCGTTTAGGAGGAATTCCAGAGCTGCTTTTTCGATCCATAGCATCACCACAGCCGCCCCCCACCCCCCGCAAGGCCGGCTGTGTGACCTCAGGTTAGCCCTTCAACCTCTCTGAACTTCCGCGTCTTCAACTATGAGGTGTAAATAACGGCAGCTGTGGTGATCACAGTGAGATAATAAAGGTGAACAGCCGGGTAAGCAGATGTGGGAAGCGGCGGGCGGGGGGCGGCGGCAACTGCGGTGAAGATCACTAACCTTTGCTTCACAGCCTTTCTGGAGGAGACGTACCGCACTTGGCTGACTTGATTCTTCGATAAGAAGGGTGGGAGGCCCTTTACATCACCCGGGGAGAGTGAAGTCCCTGCGGCCGACGAGAGGGGCGTGCTCGCAGCTCCCGTAGGCACAGCTCCATGGCACGTGCCACGGAGCTGTGCCTGCGGGAGCTGCGAGCACGCCCCTCTCGTGTCTCACCTGGCACCGAGGTGTGTCTCACCTGGCACCGAGGCTGGCAACTTGGCTCGCCCATCGCCCGCCCTACACCTTGTGTTCTGCTGCTCTTTCTGCCACGCTGTCTCTTCCTTCACCTACACTCTCAGTGAGAAATATTTCACCACCTCACCTGCAGGGCTTCCCTCCAGTCGTCCCAATTCCTAGAGCCCTACTCCTCCCTGAACCCCTCCAGCTTCTCGTCCACCCAAGGGAGCCATCTGCCTTTTCCTGGGAACCCACTGTGTGCAAACAAGCCCTTATTCTGGGTGCTGCAGACATGGGGGAGGGCAGTGAGACAATTAGATGTCGCCCCTGCCTGGGGCGGGGGGGGGGGGCTCACAGCCCAGTGAAGGGACCAGCCCAGCACAGAACACTATAGGAGACCCAGTCAGAAAATGCCAGAAGGGGACATCAGATAGACTCTGGGAGGTCAGGACCAGCGAAGCACATCCTACTTACGGTGCAGGTCAGGTCACTAAACAAAGCGCCCCAATATCAGGCGAGAACCAGGAGGGGTGATGCCAGTGCCCTGATACACGTTGCCAGGGCAGCTGGTCTCCAGGCTCTTAGACCTCCCTGCCCTTCAGAGTGACCAGTGCCAAAGCCCAGACGGATGGGGTGGGGGGCTGGGGGAGACATTAGGGTGGCAAGGGGTTAGGTGGGGAAGTAGGCATTTCTAGATCTTCATTTAGTACCCCGGCAACACAGGATTGGAGCTGTGTCTGCGACCTACACCACAGCTCACGACAACGCCGGATCCTTAACCCACTGAGCGAGGCCAGGGATCAAATCCGCAACCTCATGGTTACAGATCAGATTTGTTTCTGCTGCACCACAAAGGAAACTCACTAGTCCACAAATACTTAAGGAGCACCTCCTGTGTGCAGAGTGCTGGGAAGACAGGGACTAATAAAACACAGATGCTACTTCATGGAACTTAGTGTCAAGTGAGAAAAATTAATACACAGTGTAACAGGCGATTCTAGGGCAGTGGGATACGAGATCACAGAAATGGGCTGGGTGTGTGGTGCGGGGCTCTGAGGCACAGAGCAGCCATCTCACTCAGATGGGAAGACAGGAGAAGGCTTCTGGAAGAGATGGATAGCCTGGGAGCCAGAAGGAGTTCAGGACAGGTGCCAAGAGGGAGAAGAGAGATGAGACGAGACAGATCGCCATGGAAGGTCTACACTGGCTTACTCACTTTCACTTACTGAGTCAACGAATATTATAAGCAAGCACGTGAAAGGTTCTATACCAGGTGCTGAGTCTGCGATGGTGAGCAAGACAGATACAGGCGGTTGAACCAAGGTTGTGACATGGGAGTGGAGAGAGGTCAGCAGTTTTGAGAGGGAGAGAATCCATTGTAACTGTATGGCACGGCGGGGAGGGAACGATTCAGCTGGCTGGCAGGTCTGCAGCAGGTGCTGAGTGGGGGTGGTGCCCTGGCCCACAGGAGGGCCACGCAGATGGAAATAGGTTGAGGGGGCTGAGGAGTGACGACTCCACACCGGTCTCGCCCGTCTGCAGGGCCCGTTGGACAGTGGCAACACCCAGCATCTAAGCTGGGCTGCACAAGGAAAGCTGGTGACCATCCAGACTGGAGTGGAACCCCAGCTGAAGACACGGGGAGCATTCAAGGAGGGAGCAAGAGATGAGCCGACTGTCAAGGTTCGGAAGAGTAGGGTTTCGGAGACAGTTCTAGTCCTAGAGGGGAACTGGGGGATTAAAGGCAAGACGTCAGCTCGATCCAAGTGCTACAGACACTGGGATTGCAGTAGCAACACTAGGGCCAGCCCCCTTCTGCTGGTGGACTGGTCAGCCGGGCGCCCCCAACCCCCTGGAGGGAGCTGAGAAGGAGGCAGCAGCTCTCATGTGGTATGTCTGCCCCCGACGGCACGCAGCACAGAGCTGGTCACATAGTAAGTATTCAAGAAATACCCTCCCAGGACCATGTGGCCCCTCTTTGGAAAGCAGGAGACTTGCCACGATGAATGCAGTTCTGGGCCCCTCCTGGGCCCTCACTGAGTTCTTGTCTTGTATTGGAGCTGCTGGCCCCTTCTGGATGCATTAGGAGAATAATCCCATTTGCTTAATATCCCCCATAAAGATGGCAGCTTTTAGTGCCAATTTTTAACCCTTCTAGAACGTAGGCCAGAGGCATAAAGCTTACACTCTTTGAAATCCCAAGTGTTAGTCTACAACTTCATTCTCTAAAATATGGCCATTTTGATGAAGTCCAGGCTGACCGCTTCAAATACCCTGACATCACAAATCGGGCTGAGGTTTAAGGCCTGAAATAAAGGAGAACAAAATGTCAACCAAAGATGCAAAGACAGAATTTTCAGTTGCTAAAGCCCTTAAGATGGGCCTCCTCTGAAGAGGTTAAGTTTCCACTTTGTGCCCAAGAAAGATGGTTTCATCAGCAAATAAGGCAGGGTACAACGCCAGCCTGGAGTGACTGAATTCAGTTTTTATTTTTGGTTTTCTTGGTTTTTTTGATAAAAAGTATTGGAAGCTCACAACCTGGGAGTGATCTCACCCAGCTGCACCGCAGGACAGAGGTTATGGATGGTTTAAACACATATTCCCTCAATAAAAACATACTGCATAGCACAAGGACCCCTCCTCAATATTCTGTGATAACCTACATGGTAAAAGAATCTGCAAAAGAATGGATATATGCCTATGTATAACTGACTCACTTTGCTGTACACCTGAAACTAACATAACCTTGTAAATCAACTATTCTTCAATTAAAAAAAAAAATTTTTTTTTTAAGGCGTGCTCCCCTACACATCATGGATATGACCTGGGCTGACCTGAGCCCCTCTGGCAATTTGCCACGGCATGGGGCACTAGGGCCAGGGCCTTGCCTGTAATCCCAAAGCCATCTTTAGTGACAGGGCTCAGCTCAGCTGATCCCTAATGCCAGAGAAGAGACAGCTGAGAGGGAGGTGACTTGCCCAAGCTCTCCAGCTCAACGGTGGCAAAGCTGAGGATGGAGCCTAGGTCTCTGGCTCCAGCTCTGAAGCTTCTCCTCACCTGTGCTGTGAACATGAACTCTGAACAAACTCAACCTCATCTGCTCGCATTTCCCTTCTTATACAAAAACATCTTCTTGCTCATGTCTTTTATTCACCAAGAAGTAGATTAAATCAGAAGCAATGACAATAACACATTTTGCATCTACGAAAAGGCTATGAGAGAAATGCCAATACACACAGGCATGGATTCCCTCAAGTAAGTGCATCACACTTCTGGTTCACAGCTCATCAAAGTTGGGCTCAATTAAATTTACGTTAAGAGAAAAACTGATTTTGTAATGGACACTCTATTGACTGCAATGCAGACGATCTGTCTTTAAAGAGATTTTTAGGAAAAATAAGTTCTTTTACCATCACATACTTGGAGTCTGAAATAGATCTGCATTAAAATAGCAAATTTAATATGCTGTAGACAGTGAACAATAATAAAGCAAATGGGGAAAGTATGAAAAAGAACAAACTGCAAAAATATCTCCCTATCTCTTCCCAGATGTTGCATCAGGAAGATCTCCATTAGAACCTGCGGTTGTCATGGAGATACAAATTGTGAGGAAACCGTAAACAGCTAAGAAAAAGACTGACTGCAGTGGATCCTAGACCTAAAGTGCGCAGCCCTGGCTCCCATCACCCGCCTGAAGGGTGTGTGGTCCCTGCCGGCCTGAGAATAGATCCAGCCGCCACCGGGATGGGAGTGGGCTGGCGGACTTCCTGCCTTTTGGTCAGACAGACTGCCTTCCTGAATTACTAGGTCTAGGAAGCGGTGGTGACAGGGGTGGGGGCGGGGGCGGAGAAGTTACACGTGTCCCGTACCAGCCCCACGTGGCCCTCCCTCTAGCTACTGCCTCACTTCCCCTCTTACAGGCCAGTCACCTAATCTGCAACACATGCCGAGACTGTATCCAGGAGCTCTAGGCTCTGAAATGCCACGATTCGAGAATTCAGACACCAGACCAGTTGGTAAAAGACAGGCGAGGGCCCAGCCCTAGTGCTCTGTGTCTTAAGTGACCCACCGAGATGGGGGTCCAGGACTCACCAACAACTGCTGCGCATGGAGCCCTTAGCCTGCAGTCCATGTGCATCCCGGCTCGCGCTCACATGGGCAGTACCAGCACCGCTGGGAAGACGCAGCCTACACAGGCTGGCCCACCACGTGTCTAACCCCAAACCCCAGTCTCTCCTCCTCTCCCCACGCTGGACACTGGCTCCCACTGGAGGTGGAAGCCTGGGCAAACCTAGCCTTTATCCCCACACACCTGCGTGCACTGGCCGCACTGGGAGAACACACTGCCACCTCCCTTCTCCCTGGGGCGGAAGATTTATCCGATGGAAAGTTTGGGAGAAGAACCTGTACTCCCAGAGGGCATCCTTCTGGACTGGGTCAATATGGCTAAAGGATCATTGCTTTTCTTTTCTTTTTTGAATTTTATGGCCATACTCAAGGCATACAGAAGTTCCCAGACTGGGGATTGAATCCGAGTCACAGCTGTGACCTGAGATCTCTTAACCCACTGCACCGATCTGGGGATCAAACCCGCACCTCTACAGCAACACAAGCTGCTGCAGTCAGATTCTTAACCTACTGTGCCAGGGCAGGAACTCCTCCAAGATCATTTCTATATGTGCTCAAAATCCACAGGTGCCTAGTGGCTGAACAGTGCAATCTTAAAGGCTGAACGACTGACCCGTGTCCCAGCTTGGAGACCCAAGGGAGGAGAGGTCACCCCACTTTGGAATCACTCTAGTTACCTGGTGGGCACCTCTGACTAATAAAAACATCTTCACATCAAGCTGAAGTCCGAATCCTTATAATGTGCCACTTCTCGAGTCTAGACAGAATACACTTTCCCAGTTCTCCAGGCTCTTCACAGGTCTAACAGCCCCTGTTACTTCTCTGCTGCTCACCTGACCTAGTGTCTTGGTCCCCCATGGGCTCACCTTTCACTGGACCCTGGTCCTCCACTCAACCTGCCTCCATCTCTCTGAGAGATGGTCAGAACGGAGCGCGTGCCCCCAGAAAGCTTCTCTGTCTTTTTCTAAATACCAACCAGCTGCCCCTGAGTCAGTACCCGGCACCGGCATTCTTGGTTCCCGTTTTGGTCCTCACTTGTGAACACGAGATTTATGACAGTCGCGGACACCCGTTGTGTTTTAACCACCCAGTATCAGACAGTCTTCCTAATATAGAGGACTACCCAGAAGTTCCCGTTGTGGCTCAGCGGTAACAAGCCTGACTAGTATCCACGAAGATGTGGGTTTGATCCCTGGCGTCGCTCAGTGGGTTAGGGATCGGGCATTGCCACAAGGTGAACTCTAGTGTAGGTTGTAGACACAGTTCGGATCCTGCACTGCTGTGGCTGTGGCAGTGGCAGCTGTAGCTCCAATTCGGACACCTAGCCTGGGAACTTCCATATGCCACAGGAGCAACCCTAAAAAGACCAAAAAAAAAAAAAAAAGACGAAGAAGAAGAATCCCCAAATAGGTGAGAGCTAGGGCCCTGCCTGGTGATGGAGGCTGAAAGGGAACAGCGTCCACTTTCCACACCACAGGTTCACACCAGAGGCGATGGCATGAGGTCCTCCCCAGCCGCGATTTTTGAGTTTTTCCTACATTCTTTTTGATGATTAAGAGATGTGACTGAAAGTCCAATGCAGAGAGGTCCAGAACATCAGACAAACTTCCCACTATCGGTTCTTCTAAACAGTCCTCCAAATTTTATCCCCATACCCACCTTGAAGCTCTAAACTCAGAATGATTCTCCAAAACTGAGACCAAGTCAGAGGCAAAAGACTGGTGGCCCTCTCGGCTGTCACCAGGGACTCCTGTTTCTATGGCCACCTTGGAGAGGTGCCCTGATGCCCTGGATGTGGGTGTTGGCAGGGAACAGCATGGGACCTGGAGTCAGGACAACCTGGCTTCATCCCAGCTCAAACCCTGATGCTGAAGGACGCAGGCAAATAAATGGCTTTCCTACCCTGGGTCTTGGCTTTTCCACATGGAAAAGAAGGCATTGAGTGTTTTTTAAGGTTCTTTTTCATTATGATTCTCTGAGACTCTGAACTCTGTAGGGAGTTGTTATTTCCTTGAGTTCCTACTTGTTTTTCCCTTTCTTTCTGGCTTTTTTAATGAACACTTTGCAAATTTACAAACAGATAAACAAAATGTGATATACCGGTACCATGAAATATTATTAATCCATAAAAAAAGAATAAAATACTGATATAGGCTGTGAAAGAGATGAACCTTGAAAACCATAGAGGTGAAAGAAGCCAATTGCTAAAGACCATAGATGGTATGCTTCCTTTATATGAAATGTTAAGTCTAGGCAGATCTTGGCATTGCCATGAGCTGTGGTGTAGGCTGCAGATGCAGCTCGGATCCTGAGTTGCTGTGGCTGGCAGCTGTAGCTCCAGTTCAACCCCTAGCCTGGGAACGTCCATATGCTGCAGGTGCAGCCCTAAAAAGCAAAAAAAAAAAAAAAAAAAAAAAAAAAAAAAAAAAAGACGAGGCAGATCTATCAGCGCATAAAGCAACCAGTGGTTGACTAGGACTAGCAGGAAATGGCGAGTGACTGCCAAAAGGTACAGGGTTTCTTTAAGGGTGATAAAAACATTCTGAAATTAACTTTAGGTGATGGTTGCCCAAGTCTTTTTTTTTTTTTTTTTTTTTAAGGACACATTCGCACCATATGGAAGTTCCCAGGCTAGGGGTCGAATCAGAGTTACAGCTGCCAGCCTACACCCCACCAACAGGCATGCCAGATCCGAGCCGTGTCTGCGACCTACACCACAGCTCATGGCAATGCCAGATCGTTAATCCACTGAGCAAGGCCAAGAATCGAACCCACAGCCTCATGGTTCCTAGCCAGATTCGTTAACTGCTGAGCCACAACGGGAACTCCACAACTCTTTAAATATACAAAAAACCTTGAATCGTGCAACTGAAATCAGTGAACTGTATGTCATATGGCTTATATCTCCATAAGCTGTGAAAAAGTCAGGCCACAAGTTTATGAGCAATCTAATGTATTTTCAAGCTGTGTTAATGGCATGGGAGGATAGCCTTGAAAATTAAATCCACTCATAACTCAACAATTCTGTTTTTGGAGCGTTCTTTTTTGGGGGGGGTGGCTGCACCTACAGCATGTGGAAGTTTCCAGGTCAGTGACTGAACCCATGCCACAGCAGTGACCCGAGCTGCTGCAGTGACAACGCCAGATCCTTAACCTGTTGCACCACAAAGGAACTCCTATTAACCAATAATTCTACGTTGTTTGGTTTTGAAGATCTCTCCCTTGATCAACTAACCAAAATTAATTTTGTTGAAATGTAACTCCTATAAAATTGCCCTTTCTTAGAAGGTCTAATTAACAGTCTAACGATCTCAGGAAAAGGAAAGAATGGGGTCTGACAGGTTTCCACACTTGATTCCAGAATGTTCACTGGGTAGCATCTCTTTTCTCTAGATTTTTATTGGGTTCTAATGGAAGTCATCATCTGAAGAAGCATTATAGAATAGTGCATGTCATCATTTGATGTGCACACAAATCACCTGGGGATCTTACATTCTAATTTAGTAGGTCTGAGGTGGGGCCTGACCTGCATTTCTAACAAGCTCCCCAGCGTTGCTGATGCTGGCCCATGGACCACACTTCAAGTTGCCAGGCTCCAGGCCTGTACCAGTACCATGTGGCTATTGAGTGGCTGCAATGTACTGATCTGAACTGAGATGTGAGGTGAGTGAACAAGGAACTGTAAGTGATGTAAGTGTAAAAGAGACATTGGACTTCAAAGGCTTAGTAACAAAATAAAAGAAAGTGAAATAATAATTGTTACATTTGTTGCACATTGGAAAAATAATATTTTAAATATATCTAATTAAATAAAATGTATTTATCTACTTTAATTTGCTTCTTTGTTTACTTTCTGTTTGTTTTGGGCCACAACTATGGCAAGGCCCAGTATGTGAAAAGTTCCTGAGTCCTATGCTACAGCTGTAACCAGAGCCACAGTAGTGACAAGGCTGGATCCTTAACCCACTGAGCCACCAGGGAACTCCATAAAATGTACTTTTTTAATTACAGGTTTTATCTGTGGGAGATACCTATAGTGGCCTGCCCCACCCCCCACCATTCCTTGCCCCCTTCTTCCTTAATAACAGACTTTCAGCTGGGCACATGGTGATGACCAGGAATAAAGACTACATTTTCCAGCTTCCCTTGCAGCTAAGTGGGACCACATGACTAATCACTGCATGGAATGTAGGGAAAAGAGTCACGTGACTTCCGAGAACCTTTCTTAAGAGATTACATAGATGCACTCTTTGCCTTCTTCTTCTTCATTCCTTCCTCCGTCCTGCTGCCTAGAATGCAAAGATCGTGTCATCTCAGACCATGAGGTCAAGGCATGACCAGTAGGGCCACAAAATGTAAAGTCTACAACGGCAAAGATTTTTGTCTGTCTTTTTCTTTTGCTTCCCCTACTTCTGTAATGCCAGTGCCCAACTGGCGCTTAAATATTTACTAACTGATTAAATGAATGAATAAATGAAGTGATATCAACCTCAGACCACCCACCTAAACTTTTACATGAGAGAGAAACAAACTTCTACTTGCCTAAACCCAACTTAATCCTAATCAATACAATACTGAAAAGTCCTTATACTGCTTTGTGCCATAGAAGGTTTACTTAAAATGTTAAGCTAAACCTCAGTAAATCTAATGACACTTTAAATGCATTGTGATATTCATCTTTTCAATGCCGTGGATTATTTTACCGTGCCAAAATCCATTCATTTGTTTGTTTAATAAGTTGAGGTTTCAGTATTTCAGGTTTCTAAAACCAAGATATGCCTCTCACAGTACTTTCTTACTAGCAAGTCAAAGCACTGTAGAAATTCAAGCCAGCAATGTTTTTCCTAACAGCCTAAGGGTATAGGTGAGTTAGCATCAAAAAAGAGCATTTTTATAAGATAGAAACGTGGAAAGTTTTTAAAGGAAAAATTTTCCTGATTAAGGGAAATTTTTCCAAATCATATTCTGCCCATCACATTTCACTACTTCTAAACCAAACAGAAATTTTACATCAGTGAAGCTAGTAATATCAGATCTTAAGCAAAAGCAAATGTCTTTGTCTTATTTTTAAGAAAACACTTCATTGCCTTCACCCAAGTTTTCAGCCTCATGTTTCCTGTTAGAGAGGTGATCCATAAGCCCAATGCATAGATGTGTCTTCTCTAGATATACCAGGGAAGCTTTTAGACAGAAAGCATCTGATATATAATTTCCCTTTTAGCTGAGGAAAAAAAAAAAAAAATATATATATATATATGTATTTCTTAAATATGCCATTGGTAAAGATTTTCCCAGAGCACAGTTCCAAACTAGAACTGAGAGAAATACTTTAAAAAAAAAAACTGTTTAAAATCTCCAGAGCCTCAGTATACTATTTAATGACTTACTTGTGACATTTTGGTGAGGATGGAAACTCTGGGGTTGAGGAGGAGGCAGCAGGTAACAACCTTAAAAAATGTAAGAGAGGAGAACACAGACTGAAGGAGGAGCATAGAATGAAGTTCCTCTGTGAGGCTGGACCATGTGGCAAGCAAAGGATGCTAAGAGATGAGGCTGGGGAGTCAGGTGGAGAACAGTCCTAGAACCGGACTTTGGCCTGCTATGAACGCAGAGGCACTGAAGATCTTAGAAGCTGAGTAGGACAGGGCTAGGCTGGTAATTTGAAACATAAGCCTAGTAGCATAGAGGTTCAATGGATGGACCTGAAAGCCACTGGAAGCAGCTACTGCAATGGCACAGGTGAGGACAGTGACCAGGCAGGGCCATGCGGAGGAGGGGACGGCAGCAGCTTTGGCAGCTGCTGGTCTCAGGGTAGGAGGGAGAAAGCCTCATTCACGGATGACCTTCACTTTCTGACTTGGGATCTGGAGAGCTGGAGAAGGAAGAGCAGTTTGGAAGGCAGAGGACAGAAATGAAGAGGTTTGTTTTGGACAGTGAGTGTGGGATGGTGACAGGAGAGCCACATGGAGAGACTCCTGCAAAGCTGCCTGCAACTCCATGACCCCCCTTTTCCAGGCTAAGGGCTATCTTCCTATTCATCCTCATAATATCCCCTCTGTATGTCAGGGAAGATGCTGAGGCTGACCCTGAGCACAAAGAGACTTTCAGCAGTGACACTACTTTCTTCCAAGAGCAGCTGCCACCATTTCTTCAGCGCTTACTGTGTGTCCAGCCCTGGGCCCCCAGCTTTTCATGCACTGTCTACTTATCCCACAGCACGATCTGAGGTAGTCTGCACCCTACCTCTCATACAGGTAAGCTAAGGACTAAGACTGAAAAAAGTGACTTGCCCAAGTTTTCACACCTAGAAAATAGCAGAATTGGTGTTTAAACCAGGCCTGCAAATTACCCCCCAATGAGCTTATTCGCAGCTAGGTCATACTGCTTCCAGATGAGAACCTGAATTGAAATCTAACTGGTTGTGTAATGGTTTCATTTGCAAATTCATTCATTCATGAATTCACTTGTTGAATTAACACTGGACACCTATTAAGCACAAAGTATAAACAAAGTCAAGGCAACGTGGGTGCTGAGGATAGGGAGAGTGCTTGTGGTTGTATAAGACCCAATGAGTCTTTGTCTTCAAGGAATTTTAAAGTAGAGGTCAGCCAACTACAACCTGGGCACCAGTTCCAGCTCACTGCCTGTTTTTGTGAATAAAGTTTTATTAGAACACAGCCACCCCCCCCCCTTTGTTCACATGTTGTCTATGGCTTTTGCACAAGCAACTGCAAAGTTGAGCAGCTGCAACAGAGACCAAAAGGCCCACAAACAAAGTACTTACTATCTAGCCCTTTGCAGAAAAAGTTGCCAACCCCTGGTCTAGAATCAGAATCACAGAAGCCATGACCATGATAAAATCCAGATTATTAAAATGGCACAGATAAAGAGTTGTGGAGATGCCAAGGAGATGACTAGAGCCACAGGCAGGATTTACCCAGGAGGAGGTTTTCAAAACAGGTTTTGACAAAATGATGGGATGTTAGCAGCCCATGCCAGCCCAGAGCGCACACACACACCTTCCCAGCCCCCCTTCCCCCAACTTCCAGCCCCCCTCCATGTGCTCGTGCTTGAATGCACACAGTCCAGAATAAGGTAGGAGACAAAGAAATGGTTGGGCACTTGGAAAGTCATCATCCAAGTTCTCTTTCTGGAGCACCAGAAGTCATGGCAGTGTTTCTGGTTCTGCTATTGCTGAACTGCAGGACCTTGAGCAAATCTATTTACCTCCTGGGCCTCAGATACCATCTCTTAGCAGACTATCAGATTGTGCAAGGCAGATGTGGGGTGGGGGATGGGGGGCAATCTCTAAGTGACTGGTGAAAAATTTAAGCACTCAGTCCTGCTGTATAGCACTGGGAACTATTATATCTAGTTACTTATGATGGAGCACGATGCAGGGTAATGAGAGAAAAAGAATGTATATGTGTATGTGTGACTGGGTCACTTTGCTGTACAGTAGAAAACTGACAGAACACTGTAAACCAGGTATAATGGAAAAAAAATAAATATCATTTAAAAAAAAATTTAAAGAGTTCCCGTCGTGGCGCAGCAGTTAACGAATCCAACTAGGAACCATGAGGTTGTGGGTTCGATCCCTGGCCTTGCTCAGTGGGTTAACGATCTGGCGTTGCCGTGAGCTGTGGTGTAGGTCGCAGATGCGGCTCGGATCCCACGTTGCTGTGGCTGTGGCGAAGGCCGGCAGCTACAGCTCCTGTTAGACCCCTAGCCTGGGAACCTCCACATGCCGCGCGGATGCGGCCCTACAATGACAAAAGGAAAAAAAAAAAAACTAAAAAAAAATTAAGCACTCTGCAAATCCTGGGGGTCTTTCGGATGGTTGTATGCACACACAGACTACCTTGAAGATAGTCGCACGTAGCTCTCAGAAACAAAACTCTCAGCCCTGAATGCAAAGTTGCCTTTGTCCCCAGATGAGCACGTTCTATTTTCTATTAATTCACTCACAATGCAGCTGGGTAGGTTATAAAAGAGCCTTTCCTTGAGAGGAGTCATTTTCAAGCTGGGAACACGCGGACACTCCACCCCAGGAGATAACAGTGTGTTTTTCCTGGAGGTGGAGGCAGCCTGGAGATTGGAGCTGGTCTAGGTTTATGCCGGAGGTCTGAACCCAAGGGAACACGTTTTTGTCTGGAAGGGGTCTTTGAGGAGCCTCAGCCAGCTGGCCCAGCTCTGCTAGACGCCGTGTTCCCTGCTCCCTCACCCTTCCTCCAGGAAGCACCTCTTCTGGCCGGCCTCGATGATGCTTTTCCGCGCACGCCCTTCAAGCCACATCCCCCAGCCACCGGCCGGCCGAGGGGGAGCCTGCCCGCGCTGTCAGTGCCGCCCGCGGCACCTGGCTCGCCTCCCTCCACGCTTGGCCAAAGCCTCAGACGCAGAAGAAACCAGAGCTGGCTCAGCTGGCCAGCGCCCCGGCTTCCTGTCCAAGTGTTTGCGGCCGGGCTTCCTGCTGACGGAAGGGCAGTGCTCCTCTGACATCCCAAGTGCTGGCTCCCAGGGCCCCGGCCGCCGAGCACATCCAGCTGGCACCCGGCGCAGGAGCCATGGCTGCGCTCCGTGCAGCTGTCAGATGACATTCACAGGGACGCTGGGGTCAGGCCTGGAGAGCTATAAAGGGGATCCCTTTGGGGAGGGAGGAAGCTGTGAATCAGACCAGAAACCCGGGAGTTCAGGCTCGTCCTGGGCAGCCGGCCAGACCATGCCTCACAGGCGCCCCCCCACTCCCCTCTGACAGACCCCCTTGCTTCACGTGGGGCCACCACCTTCGCCACCTGCACTCCTTCCCAGTGAGAGCCTCCAGCACGCGGCTTCCCTCCGCCCCAGGTGGACTGGGAACGGGGCCCAAGCACCCAGATGATGGCCCACCCGGGCTCTGACCTTGTGCCCTTGAGGAATTTAACTTCACGGAGAATCAGCTTCCCCTTCACAAGTGGAAACTGGAGAGTGAGAATACTTTCAGTGCATTCCGTGTTTATTTTCCCACGTTTTAAGGGCGGCGACATAGGAAACGGGGTCAGACTTGTTCTCTCCAGCTCCGGAGGTCAGGACAAGCATTCTGCGGAGGCAGAATTCAGTTTTAAATACGGGAAAATGAAACCACGGAACAGGCTGTCCCCTAAGTAGTGAGCACCCTGTTATGAGAGGTATTCAGCAGAAACCGTTTGCAGAGACTTCCAAGTGCTAGACTGTAAGCTCTGTGAGGGTCCCTATCTGTCTCCATTCCTGCCGTAGGACCAAACCAGCACAGTGCCTGCCTAAGAGCAAGTGCTCCAAATCTTTGTGGAAGAGAGGAAGGAAGAGAGAGGGAAAAAACAAGGAGGGGAGTTCCCATTGCCGCTCATCAGTAACAAATCTGACTAGTGTCCATGAGGACTCAGGTTTGATCCCTGGCCTTGCTCTGTGGATTAAGGATCCAACATTGCCATGAGCTGCAGCATGGATCACAGACGTGGCTCAGATCCCGTGTTGCTGTGGCTGTGGCGTAGGCCAGCAGCTGCAGCTCCCATTCGACCCTTAGCCTGGGAATGTCCCTATGCCACAATGCAGTCCTAAAAAGAAAAGAAAAACAAAAAACCAGGAGGGAAAGAGGGATGGAAAGAGGGAAGAAGAGAGAGAGAGAGGAAAGGAGAAAAAAGGGAAAGGATCATCTTCAAGAATTTTCGAGAGGATTCCTCCTTTTTGAGAGTTTGGACAAGCTGACTGCAACTGTCTTTTGGACTCGATGATTTTAAGACAGGATTTTAAGCACCCACTCTGAGGGGACATATCAACTCCAAAACCAGGCTGAGCAATTCTCTCGTGACGGTGTGTGTTCACAGGCACAGGCCTGGCCATCCGAGCACTCTGTCGTCCACACCCGCCCCCACCCCCACACACACACACTTGCACACGCATGCATGCACACACACACAAAGTTGTCCCTCACTTCTGCAGAATCCTAGAAAACAGACTCCGCCTCTGAAAAACGTGGAGCCAGAGGTTCAAAGATGGCATGTGACTTGTCTGAGCTGAGACTTAGCCCCAGGTCTCCTGACCCTGAGTCCAGCAATAAGCAGGTTAGTCTCCTTATTGCTGCCAAAGAGCTGCCTGTCCCTGAAGACAGGTATCATGGTCTAAAACGAAACATGGCGCTTCATTAAAAGCACCAGAGATTACCCTATCCTTTGAAAAAATGTAGAGGAAACAGATCTTCCTTAAAAAACAAAAAAAAAAAACAAACAACAACAACAAAAAAAACTTCCCCACTCCCCTTTCCCTGCCTGGCTCCCAGCAGGATAAGGCTTGGGCATGACCACTAATTGCAGCAACCAGCAGAGGATCTGGGACCCTTTCCAGAGGCAAGTTTACTTTCTAGGGCCAGCCCTCCTGATCGCTGGTTGGAAAGATGTGTTCTTTTCCAAAGGTCTGACCGGCTGGAGATGAGGGAGGGCATTTGCCTCTTCCCTCCCTCTGTGTTCCCCTCTCTGTCAGGGGGAGGACTCCGTAGGCTGCATTCCCCACCAAGACTGGTTTCTACCCTCGTCTCCCCCGCCCCTGGGGACAGACGCAGGCTAGAAACCGGTCTCTCTCCCTGTCTCCCTCTTTATCTGGCGGATCACCTCTGGGGTCCCAGTTCCCGCCAGGGGACCTCTGCCAGGGTCCCCACTCTCTCTGGGTTCTGCTGGAAACACAACCTCGTCTCTGTCCTTCCACCAGGAATGGGGCCGTTTTCCCGGGGCTGCTACTCTCAAGGGTGCCTTTCACCCGAGTCTGCTGTTTCCTCTCTTCCGATGCCTTCATGACCAGTTTCCCTCTGCTGAGGTTTCCGGACAGGGCTACGTTTCCTGCCTGGACTCTGACTGACTCTGTGTCAGTGTGGGTGGGTTGAGACCCAGCCCAGAGACGGTTAAATCGATGGAAATATGGGACAGTTCTATCTGGGCCACCCTGGAGAGAGTCAGGTAGGCAGGCCAGGAGGCTCCTGAGGATGTTTCAAGTCTGTGGCTACCTGGGAAGGAGGGGGCAGGCCAGGTCCACCTCGGCTGTGCATGGGGACCAGAGGATCTGGAGTCAGCCCACTGTCCCGTCGCAGGCCCCTTCCCCTCTCACAAGGCCCCACCTGCCCAGCATCCTTCAAAGCTAGGACACAATCCGTGCTTCTCACACAGGTGGGCCAGACGGCACGACTCAGCCTCTCACAGCTCTGAGCAAGCTAAGCTTCTAGGTCCAAAAGCTTCTAGGTCACGGCCATCGAAGCAGAAAGAAGGGCTCCTTCCGCAAAGAAAGCAGGCGTCTTTCCTCCCCACTCCCAAACTCATGGCATCTGGGACCCAAAGACAAGAGTCATGGTCTCTTCCTTTTCCTGCCCCCACCTCACCTCCAAGGCCCCTCACTCCCTTAGGCTGAGGTCTGATAGGGACTTTTAAGAGTCCTGCCTAGGCAGAGACCCCAGGGAAGGCTGCGTTCTCTGAAACGTATTCATGAACACAGATACATCATGTAAAAAGGAAGAACGCTGAGCCTCACCTTTAGATTTAGGTGGCCCTACTACATGCTTGTCACTGAGATAGGTACTTCCACGTATCCTGTGTCATTTCATCAGTCTATAAAAGGGGAGAATAAGACCCCCCCAAAATGCACCAGCCTCCGTTCAATGTATCTTTATTGGGTACCTGCCAGGTACTAGGCATTCTGCAAGGATGAGCGGACTATAGTTCCTTCCTTCTAGGAAAGTTAAGAATCTGGGGTCTGGAATCAGCTAGACCCACCTGTGTTTGAACCCAGACTCCAGCAATTAGTACTTACGTGACCTTGAGCAAGTAACTTGTGCCCCTGAGTCTCAGATTCTGAATCTATGAAAAGGGCATAATGAGAATCTTGACTCATTAAGCTGCTGAAGGATTCATGTAGGTTAACAAGCTTAGCGAGTGCTCAGCACATGGTAAACACTCTTCAAACAAGTGGTAACTTTTTTTTTTTTGGATTAGTAAATCTAGGATATATGACAGCATCCGCGTTGAAAAGCATTTTTGAAGGCTGCCCAAAGCCTTCTAACTCCAGAATTGGATGAAACATGGCTGTTCCTTTCTCAGTCTGACCCCAGAGGCAGCCCACATGCCCTCAGTCCCCTTGGCAGGCTGGCCGCCACCCCTCCAAGCTGCCGGATGTCCGCTGAGGGCCAAGGTTTGGAGAGTTTCGGGGACTGGCCGGTCACGCTGCAGCTGGGCCGTGCCTGGCAGCCCCACCCTTCCTGGCAGCCAGGCCTCCTCCTGGGTCCCTGAAAGCCTGCCAACAGGGGTGGGGGACAGAGGGAGAGGAAGGTCCTGCTCAGACGTTTGCCCTGAGGGAAGCTGCAGGGAGGGGGGGGATGGGAGGGGGGGTGGCTAGAGGACTCACGCCCTCGCCGCCCCGCAAAGAGAATCCAGACTCTGGAAGTGCCAAGTGCTCCTCCTAGTGGAGAAGGGATGACGTGAGATTCCCATTGAGCCTCCTCTCCCTCCTCTCCCATCACCTGACCCAAAAGACGGGGTGCCTTCACCAGGCCCATCACTTCAAGTCCCATTCTATAGCTCCTCACAGCTGAAAAAGCCCCTTCACATCCACTTCCCATACATGGGGACTTTTTTTCCCCAGGGGGGCACATTTGTAATACCCCATTTCACAGATTAGAACATTGAGTCTGTCCCTGGGTGTCTTTGGCAGAGCTGGTACTAGAACCCAGGTCTTTTCATTCTCCCTTCTGCAGGCTTTTGTCAGCGCACTGGCCTCAAAGAGGGAGATGTGGCCACCTCCTTGTCCACAGGACACACCTTCCACCCCCACTCCTCCTACAAGCATCGCACCATCTTGAGAACAGCACTGGATCTTTTCTTGGCTCTCAGTCACAAGAACCTCAGTGCCCAGTGGCAGCCTGATTAAAGCCACTTCTTTGCTACAAGCTCATCCTGCGTTTTCATAACTACACATCTCGGTGTCAGCCTTCCCCTGCACCAGCAGGCCTACCCCACGGCTCTCCAGGAAAAAAAGGCTCTCTGCTCACTGTGGTCAGACGCAGGGCACAGCAGGTCTCCTGGGGACCCACCACCCACAAGCTGTGCCAAGCTTTCGTGGCACAAAGACTGAGCAGTGGGAGCAGCGAGAGGGACTCCAGCCTGGTCAACCCTGTGCCCTGGCAGAGACCGGCTGGAGAAGGCCACCCTGGAGGGGTAGACGACCTCTGCCCTGCCTTCTTCCCTGAAAACCAAGTCTCTCCTTGGAGTGCTCCAGAGGCGCCCCTACCCCCACTCTGAATGCAGCCACATGGGTCCTTGAGACCCACAGTTGTTCCCATGGACAGCCCCGGAGGTCTGGCTTGGAGACCCGGCCACTGGCGAGTCTCCTACAGAGCAGGGCTGGAGAGGTGGCCCGGGTCCCCATCCCAGAGGGAAGGTCTCCTGGGACCGAAAGCCGGTTCTCCCCCAGCTCGGGAAGTGGCGTGGTTCACTGCAGATCCCGCCGCGGGACAGAGCTGGGCCCGGGCTCGAGGACAGGCCAGGCAGACAGTGAACTGCGTTTTCTGGGAAGGCGGCCAGCCCTCGTGCCCTCAGGCTTCCGGGCATTGAGGAGAGCGGCAGTGCAGGCCACCCACCACCACCCCGGTAGCCCCACGCAGCCCGGCCCGTCTCTGAGCCAGAGCACTGCCGCAGGAGGGCCCCCGAGGGCCAGCCCTGCCCCTCGGCCGCTGCTTCGCCAACTAAAGGGCCCTTCACTGAGGAGAGAAGAGGCATGACCTGAGGCTCAGCCCCTCCCCCACCCCATGCCCTCGTCCTTGGGTGTCTCCCCATGAGCAAACCAGAGCTCCCCTGCTAGGCTGAGCTGCTCCAGGGCAGGGAAGGGCCTCTGATCTGGCGTCAAAAGCCATGGCTCCTCTCATCCCGCAGGGCGATGGCCACACCATTTCACCCCCTGAGCTGCACTCGGGGATGTAATGCCTGCTGGGCCCAGGTCCCCGGTTGCTGGAGCCTTGGAGTTAAACGCCTGAGGCACATACTCCACGCTGGCTTCTTGTATTAACATCTTATTTACCTGGTTTAGAACTTGCATTTTCCGCTGGAGGGGAAAATGAAGGGAAACGAACAACGGGTTAGTGTGAGCAGACCCGGGCCTTCCTCAACCATTTCCTCTGAGGCCCACAGAGCGTCCACTCCAGGGCCCTGCCTGGCTGGCACAGTGGGCACCTGCCAGCCTGAGGGCAGGAGGCAGAAGTGACCCCCAGTGGAACCCCAGTGTGTGACTTGGGGGCCTGGAGCCCACCGCCATTCCTCACTTGGTAGAAGGGCCCGCCTGACGCTCAGAGGAAGCGGGGGGCTCTCCCGCCCCCTTCCTGGGCTGCTCAATGAGCACCTGGGGTTCACACTTCTAGGGAAGTAAGTGGGGCCTGCACAGACACTGGGGGTTGGGGGTGGGGGTGGGGGTCAAAACCAGGTCGGAGGAGAAACAGCTGAAGGGACTCAGGCAGTTCAACCCAGTCGGGGATAAGTATCTCCCACCAGCAGTCATGGAGCGGGAGCTGAATTCATCTGACCCCAAAGGGCCCTAGGGTGGACATACTTGGAAGGCTGACTTGCACTACTCTAAAAAAGCACTTTCGGAGTTCCCGTCGTGGCTCAGTGGAAACAAATCTGACTAGTTTCCATGAGGAGGTAGGTTCCAGCCCTGGCCTCGCTCAGTGGGTTAAGGATTCGGCCTTACCGTGATCAGTGGCGTAGGTCACAGATCTGACATTGCTGTGGCCGTGGCACAGGCCGGCGGCTACAGCTCCAATTCGACCCATAGCCTGGGAACTTCCATATGCCTCAGGTGTGGCCTTAAAAAGACACACACACACACACAAAAATTGAAAAACCCCTTTCTACAAGCTGAACCATTGCAGGGACAATAGGTGAGTTCATAGGCAGTGAATTCTTAGTCCCTGAAGGTGTTCTGTCCTCAGCGTGGACAGCTGATGGGAGGCGACTCTATAAAGGGGACATTAAGGACCGCCCCCCCTTCCCAGGGACCCCGGGATTCTCGGGTCACCGAGGGCTGCAAGCTTCTGCCTGGTCTGAATTCGCCGGCGCTGTGAAGAGCATTATTCAGAACTGAAGTGCTATGGGGATAGGCAGTTTAACGGGTTGTAAATGGTCCGGTTGCCCTCTATCCTTCTGTTGATACAAAAAAATATATCTCTCCTTTCACTCTGTCAACAGAGCCCACAGAGGCTCCTCAACTCACTGCCACAAGGCACGTGGCCTTCCTGGCACCAGGAAAAACAAGTTCGTGCATGAGAATAACCCACCCTGACACGTGGCAAGCTGACTGTTCAAGGCTGGGTGGTCCCCTGGTTGCCTACCACTCGCAAGTTTGATGCGTGGCCTCCACCCCCTCAAAATCCACACTGCAGACCCACTGAGCCAGGAGGGAGGTGCTGGGCGGTGGCCCATTTCTCAGGAGGCTGGAACCCCCCGTGGCTGCCACAGAGCTTCCTGTCAACCCAGGCACCCCATTAGTCCCAAGCCCAGCTGCAGACCAGCTGTTGGCAGGAGGAAAGCCTGCAGCCAAGAGTCACCACGGTGGAGGAGCAATCTTCACCTTAAGAGGGGACCCCCCCGCCCAGACACCCAGGAAAGGGTGACTCTTCATGGAAGGGTGCTGCGTTCCTTCAGGCAAATTAATATCAAAGGAGCAGATGACATATCTCTTGTTTCCATCTACAGCACAGCATACGCGCCTGGGAATGGCCTGCCTTTTCAGGGCGGGGATGGTCTGACGTCCCCCAGAGTGAAGCTGAGAACCAAAGAGAGACTGAGAGTGCCTGCCCCAGGTCCGTCTCATGAGAAGTCAGGAGCAGGGGCAGAGCCAGATCTAGCACCCACCTCCTGAACGCATTCTTTTTCCACCAAGCCCCACTTTGTGTGAATCACAGAACTGAGGAGGAAATATCATCTGACCCTTGCCACATCTGTGACCCACCTCATGGAGTCCTTGCCTTCCCTCCCTCTCTCTTCAGATCTTGAACCCATCATGACTGCTCCAACTACACATGTCCATGCCCTCAGCCTAGAGTGCCATTCCCCAGCATCTGTGGCTGGACTCAGCTCAAAAGTTGCCTCCTCCAGGAAGCCTTCCCTGACCTGCCGAGGGTTAATTCTTGTTTATTTACACATGGGTGTATGTAGGTATTTATGTGTTTAATCTGTCTCCTTTCAATAAAATTTAAATATCAGGAGAGCAGGAACCAGACAGAGTTTAATAAATATGGTTCAACGACTGACAGAATTTCATTTTTAATCGCTGAAAGCCCCAGAGCTGGTGGAGATATTGAATACCTGTGGACACATTGCTGAACCATATGTTCTGAATAATGCAGGAGTTTTCCTCAGGTGGCTCACAGGGTCCCTGTACCCTGAGCCAGAACCTGCAATGTAACTGAGATGCTTCACGCTCACAGACTCTGATGCCTCATAGTGAAAGAAGGACATGCCACTTTCCTGGTCCCTTAAGGAGAAAATGGGATCTTCTGACAATAACCTTCCTCTGCTTTCCTTCTCACTTGCAGAAGAAAAGCTCAGGAGATGGGGTTGACAGCCCCATCCCTCCCACCCCCTCTCATAATTGTTTCCCTCCCTTCCTCCTCTCCCATTCTGAGTATTTGTTTGTGGCAAACTGCTTGTCACCTTTGAAAGCCAAGAACGGTTGCTAACCAAGAGAGGCCTGGAAGTTTTTACAAGAAAGGGATGCTTAGAGATAGAAATGCTGTTGATTTCTTCCCCCAGCAACGGCATCATCGAATTCATTCCACTATGCATTTGTGGGCAGCCTGGGAGGCCAGCACAGCCCAGATTGTCCTGGTGATGCAGAGACAGGCCCTGCCTGGGAAGAGCTCTCAGGCCAGTAAGAAAGATGATTTTGACACAATAAATGTTTCTTTTTCTTCCTTCCCTTCTTCCCCTTCTTCTTCTTCTTCCCCTTCTTCTTCTTCTTCCTCTTCTTCCTCTTCTTCCTCTTCTTCCTCTTCTTCTCCTTCTCCTTCTCCTTCTTCTTCTTTTTGTTTTGTCTTTTTAGGGCCCCACCCACAGCATAGGGAAGTTTCCAGGCTAGGGATTGAAACAGAGTTGCAGCCGCCAGCCCATGCCACAGCCACAGCAATGCGGGATTCCAGCCACGTCTGTGACCTACACCACTGCTCACAGCAACACCAGACTCTTAACCCGCTGAGTGAGGCCAGGGATTAAACCCAAGTTCTCATGGATACTAGTCGGGTTCATTACTCGCTGAGCCACAATGGGAACTCCAATAAAAGTTTTTTTTTCTTGCTTTTTAGGGCCGTACCCACGGCATATGGAGGTTTCCCAGGCTAGAGGCTGAATCGGAGCTACAGCTGCCAGCCTACGCCACAGCCTCAGCAACGCCGGATCCTCAACCCACTGAGCGAGGCCAGGGATCGAACCAACAACCACATGGTTCCTAGTCAGATTCGTTAACCACTGCACCACAACAGGAACTCCAAATAAATGTTTTCTTAAGCATTTACTAAATGCTAGACACTTGGCGGCCTACAATAAATGAGGAATAGGCCTGCCCTTGAGCAGTTCATCAACTCTTGGAGGAGAGAGTCCTGGCAATTTCTACACTCTGTTTGAGGTTCTGTGGAGGAGAAGTGCAGGTGAAGAGATGGGCAGCAGGCGCCGAAGGAGCAGACCTGTAAGTCAGGCATCCAGGGGAGGTGAGAATGCACCAGGACGAGGTGGGGGCTAGTCAGCCAGAAAGGGCTTCAGGCAGCGGGACAGTGGGCGCAGAGGCCTGTGATTGCTGGGTCCAAGGGCTGAAAGGAGGTCATGTGGCCGGACTGGGCAGGGGGGGCGGGGAGGTGGGCTTGCAGAGGCATCAGGGAAAGCCAGGAGGGGCAGAAGGCCCGGGAAGGCTTGCAGAAAGGTGAGTGGTCTACTGCAACAAAAAGATAGGGAGAGTATATGGGGGCAGTAAAAGAGTTTAGATCTTATCACGGAAACAGCAGGGAGCCCAGGCGGAAGTGGGGAGATCCAGTGTAGAGGCTGTTGCCAGGGTGAAAGACACATGACAAGGGCCAAAGTGGCGGCGGGGGTGTGTGTGTGACAGCTACCATGATAGTAACATAGTCTTTCCACTCCCCCCACCACTACACGAAACCCCCACTTAAGAGCCCTCTCAGACCCTATCCCCAGACCCTCTCCTCCACTCTGCCCCCTTGCCGTGCTGCTCCCCACTGGAGATGGCATCAGAAGATAAGAGCTTCTAGAAAATCTGTGCATTCAGATATGGTCTGAGGAGCTGGAACGGCTCATCCTGAAAACAGACGTCCGTGAGGCGCCTCCCTGACCCAAAAGACTCCCCCCGGCACCTGTGTTCACACATGCGCACGGGGGATCGTTTTACCTGAATTTCCAGCAACTGGAAATCCACCGGGAGAACAAAATCCTCTCCCAGAAACTCTCTCCTGGTTTACACCCGGGAAAGGGGAGACCTCGGCACCGGGAGAAACAGTCGATCGCGAAGCACTTTTTCTCTGTGAGAAGGTGCACCTCCCGCTCTGATCAGCGGGAGCACAACCCGTGGGGGCGTCAGTGCACAGGGACACCCTGACTCGCTTGGTTTGGTGCGAGGCAGCAGGGGGGTGGGAGGGACACAGGGCTCAGCGGCCGCGAAGCAGAACCAGGCTCTGCTACTTCACGGGTTCCCTCCCTCTCTGGGCCTCTGTCTCCCAGCCTGTAAAAGAGGCATTCAGAGCAGCTGACGGTGAGGGGGCTGTGGCCTCTGACCTCTCTTCCCTGGGTGTGCGTGTGCCCGGCACCCGGCTACCCTACCAGGACTGCGGAATGTGTTCCACTTCTGCCCTGGAGCCAGGCCTTCCCATCAACTCCATCTGTCTCTTAACACCGTGCTCCAAAGGAACAAACGCCAGGTACAGCCGCCCGCCAACAAGTAGCTCATTGGCAGGGCGGCGGGCGCATCCGATGGATGGGCGGGTGAGAGCCTCTTCCCAACCGGCCTCGCATCCATCAGCGCCCTCAGCAGGGGCCCAGGTAAGGGTTCAGTGGCTGCTGGTGGCAGCCGCCCCCACCCCCTCCAAAGCGCTCTCGTCTGTTCTATGCCCTCATCCTCTTCTAACTGGGCCTTGGACGGCTTTCAGGTTTCTCAGCTCTCGGCATGCTCACTGTCCAGGCCTCCACCCAGCCTGCAACCTATGCCAGGGAGGCCAGCACCACTGGCCAACAGGCAGCAGGGGAGGGGGGAGCACGGCCCAGGCCCAGACCAGTCACTGGGGAGGGTGAAGAGCACCGAGAGGGCTGCCTCGGGGGCTTTGCCCGGGAGGATCTGGGCTGGAGGGGAGCTGAGCAGGGCGGGAAACAGCGGTGGGGAACAAGTCACCTGGCCAGAGAAATAAGGAAGGTTAAGCAGAAGGAGGCGGAGCCGGCTCTGCGACAGGATGGAACAGGATGGAACAGGATGGAAAGCGGGAGGCGGATGACCTTCCGCCCCCCCACCCACAGTGGGAGCCGCGGGGGCCGGGAGGGTGGGCAGGGCACTGACCCCTGGACGACGCACTGGCCCCAGGCCCGGCTGGTTGGCTGCAGCCCTTCTTGGCTCTGAAGGACTCCACTGGAGACAACCCCAGGGCGCCTCACGTCTTCCGTCTGGCTAACAAAGGAGTTGGAGCTATTGGCTAGAATTCTTTTTTTTTTTTCAACCTTGCTCCCTCCTTTTTTCTGCAGCTTAAAAAAAAAAAGTTTTGAACCATGACATAGTGCAAAGGCTTTTACACTTCTTAAAGCTGCTTTAAGAAGACAGTGGTGCCCACGGTAAAACGGCGGTGACCCCAGTGTTTGCACAGCACTTCAGCGTGTATAAAATCCTCACGTGGATATTTGCTACGGCCCAGAGCGGCTGTTATGCTCCCCATGCCCAGGGGTAGAAGGGGCTGCCCCGGGTCACATGCTGATCAGGTAAGGACCAGGGACCCAGATTATGCCAGAAAAGACCCTGGGGCAAGTTTCCTTTGGGGGGGGCTCCCGAGGGAAGGAAGCCCAGCTACCTACCAGTCAAACTTCCCTCTGATTTTTGACCTGGGCAACCTCACTAACAGCAACTGTGTGACACAGGTATGTATTCAGAGCTGCAGAAATGCTGCGTGGTCCCCAGCAGATAAGGGACAATCTTTTCTTTTTTTTTTTGTCTTTTTGCCTTATCTAGGGCCACACTCACGGCATATGGACGTTCCCAGGCTAGGGGTCTAACAGGAGCTGTAGCCGCCGGCCTTCACCACAGCCACAGGGATCCGAGCCGCGTCTGCAACATACACCACAGCTCACGGCAACGCCGGATCCTTAACCCACTGAGCAAGGCCAGGGATCGAAGCCGCACCCTCACGGTTCCTAGTCGGATTCGTTAACCACTGAGCCACGACAGGAACTCCGATAAGGGACAATCTTTATCTCCCTCCCTGACCAAGAAGGAAGGGTAGTGACTGTCTGTACCTTTTTTGAGCATCTACTGTGTGCTCAAGCATCTGCCATCATGACCTCGTTTTCAAAACAACAGCAGCTTTGCAGGGTGGATATTAAGCCCCCTTTTACAAATAAAAGTGTAGACCAAATAGATGAAGTCACTGCCAAGGCAATACATAGGAGGCGAACTCTGCTCTTTCCTGACTTAGAAGCTCTTTTACACCCCCTGTGCCGCTACCTCCCAAACACACCTGGCTTCTGCGCGCAGTGTCTCCTGCAAAGGGAGAAGCCACAGGGCGCAGAGGAGGAGAAGGCTCCAGGTGGCTCTGAGCAAACTCCTCCGGGATGCTTAAAGGCCAGGCCCCACCTGGGGCTGGACTCACTGTGTGAGCTCAAGGGTCGTCTCGAAGTCAGTCCTGGGACAAATAAGAAAAACAGATTCTATTCGACTCTCAAAATCCTTTACTGAGTCCCTTCAACATGCCTCCCACAGAGCTAGGTACTGGGGCGGGCTAAAGCCGTACTTGTCCTCATCGGGCTTCTAACAGGAAGTGAAGGGACTGTGAGGATGACACCTTGGCTTCTTCTGACCTCTGTTGCTGTAGGTGAAAAGAGGACATGGCCAGATGGAAATATGTGGGCCCTCGCTGTTCTCTCTCGTTCAGAGCAGCTTCTTGTGTCTGCTCTGTCCCGGGGTCTATTGCTGCCAGGTGTCTGAGCCGTTCCAGCTTGCATCTCCTCTCTGATTGACACTTCAGCCTGGTTGGGTTTGATGGGACTGGAGCCAGTGGGGGCTGGACCCTTGATTTCTTCTCTGCCTACTGGGGAATGAACCGAGCCTGCAAGGTGGTGGATCCAGGCCCCACTGGGAGGGAAGGAGATCAGATCGCGTCTGGGACAGGATCTAGGCAGCATGGAGAGACCCCTACCTATGGCAGATATTTCAGAATCTCAGATTTCCTCAGAAACCCCCACCCCACCCCATGTTACAGCTGAGGCCACTGAGGCCCAGAGCAGGGACCGGCACTGGCTGTCAGGGAGAAGCAAGGGACAACGTGTGGACCCCAGGCAGGTGAGGGATGGTTTCCTCTGCTTGGAAGAAGCAGCAGACGGACGTGCTGGGAAGGGTGGGAGGATGCTACAAGAGGACACTATGGAGGCTCAGCCCTCCAGCATCGTCCTCAAAGTCAACCCCATGGTCCCTGCTGCAGACCTCCCACTGTGTCACCTGTCTCTCACGTGCAGCGTACATAAAAACAACTCGCAGAGGCCAATTGTGAACTCTGAGCCTTTCCTGTGGCCAGTAATTGTCAGTTCCTTCCTCAGTAAACCATTCTCTAGGCTTCTATCAGGAAGCCCATGGACCAGCATCGGACAATGACATCCTAGCTGCTTCTGACCTCCTGCTGCTCTGGGTGAAAATGGGTCACAGGAAGGAATAAAGGCGGACAGCAAGGAGAAAACCAGGGTGGCAGGAAGACCCAGTCCAGCTGGGGGCTCAGGCTCAGGGAATCGAGGTCTGTTTTGACTGTGTGGAGTTTGCTAAAAATCAGGCCAGTCGAGCGGTTCTGAAGAGCTCAGTGTTGTAAACGTCAGGTGGGAGCAGAGCCCTCGTTCGCAAATTGTCCTGAGTGCCAGCATGGCCTCGGGAGCTCGTAAAAACACACACCTCTCAGCCCCTCTTCCAGATTCAGAAGGACTAGAGGCCAGGCAGCCCTGGGGAGCACGGACCAGCCCACAGTGGCAGCAGAGAGAGTACCCAGACCCAGGCGGAGAGAGTACCCAGACCCAGGCGGAGAGAGTACCCAGACCCCGGCGGAGAGAGTACCCAGACCCCGGTGGAGAGAGTACCCAGACCCAGGCAGAGAGAGTACCCAGACCCAGGCGGAGAGAGTACCCAGACCCAGGCAGAGAGAGTACCTGGACACAGTGTGTTTCAGTGCGTGAGCCAGGCTGACAGGGTTTGCGTGTGAGAGGCGCTGGGGGCAGAGCCCGGGGTCAGAAGCGGAGCTACCCAGAAAGAAGCGGCAGGCAAGGGGCGAGCTGGGCAAAGCAGAAGGTGATCTGGGAAGGCACTGGGCACAGTGGTCCCTGAGCTCCCAAGTCCACAGGGCCTGGGGCAAAACGAACACTCGCTGAGTGAGGAAGGCAAAACTCCAAACAGTCCGCAGAGGCCATTACAGCTGTGCAAAGAACCCTAACAAAGGGAGTTCGGAGAGATGTAAACTAGCTGCGTTGCAGGATCATCGGGTCCCCTTTTTTCCATAAACTTTGCTTAAGTTCATAATAAAAAAAATAAACACAGGCAAATTACACATACTTCACACATTCGTTTCTGTTGGTAAGTGCCGTGTTAAATTCAAAATTCATATATGTGGGTCGAACTTGCCACATCAGCCAAACATGAAAAAGGAGGACAGATGTAGGGACTGTGACCCTCTCACCCTGTCCCCGCCAAACGCTAGGCCACCGTCGCATCCCCTGCTGTGTCCACACCGCTCAGGACAATAATAACAGCACCTGAGCTCAAAGGCAGATGGAGGTTGGCCGGATTAAATCCGTCTCATCCAATCATGGAAAACGGGAGCAAGGGGAAACCTGAGGTAGCAGAAAGTGTACTAGACAGAAAGTCAAAATATTTAAGTACATTTCGAGAACCGACCCCGTCATTTGTGAAAATGGGTACGTGACTTCCCCCAGCCGGGCCTCAGTTCTCCGGATGCACAGTGAGAGAGGGCAGCGGGCGCAGTGCCCCTGGGCGAGCAGCTTCACACACCGGTCACTGTCTCCTGGTTTCTCCGCAATGTCACAGTGGGTAGAATCTGGTCTCTCTGGAGGCTGCAATCAAGACCCCCCCACTCCAGCCCCCACCCCAGAAGCAGAGCGAGACGGACCTGAGACAGAAGCAACCGTTTTTTGATAACCTAACCTTGGGAGTGACATCCCATCAGTTCTGCCATAGTCTACCGTCTAGGGGGCTGGTCACAAGGTCCAGCCCGCACTCAGGAAGAGGGTAAGTGAGGTCTGCCTCTCGAGGGGGGAACATCAGAGAACCTGTGGCTGCCTTTTTAGAACCACCATGGGGAGTTAGAGCCAATGATCCCTAAAGCTCCAGGGCCGTGACTGGCTCTCCTTCCCACAGAGCATCAGGCGTAGTTGACACAAAAGGATCAGAAGTGTCTGCTGACCTTTCTCGCGGCGGTGGCGGCGGCGGGTTGTGTTCCCAGGAGAGGACCTTGGAGAATGAGAGGCCGTGCTCCTCAGGGGGGTGCCCAGATCAGGAGGGCTGTGACCCTCAACGAACCCAGTGCCTTAGAGCAGCTGCTGAAAGAGTTCCGCGGGGGCAGCGGACGCAGCACCTGATGTGGGTGCCCCCCCCTCCCATCCCTGGCTGCAGGCGATGCAGGGTGTCTGACCACCTTGATGGTCTGGAGCCTGGCCCACAGCAGGGACAGACCGGCAGGGACCCCCGTCCCCCCAGGTTTCCTTCATTCCTCCAAAGGGATGGGGAGGAGAGGTGCTGCAGCATCGGGGCGGGGGTGGGGGGTGGACCAGGAGCAAGAGTTAATGCCTCCTACTGACCAAGAAAAGAAAGGAACAGAAACAAACTCGTTAGGAGTCAAGTTCTTGCTGTAGTTAGACAGATCTGGGTTGGCATACTGGTTCTATCCTTACTAACGTCTCCAGTCTTGTTTCCTTATCTATAAAACAGGCATGCCAAGACAGTCTATACCACAGCGCTGTGAAAAGTACATCAGATAATCTATTAGGGCCCTTAAAACAGTGACTGGCACATAATTTGTACTCATAAATAAAACATTATGATTAAGATTAAGATTGCCTAAGACATCAGAGTTCATCCAGTTCAACTGCACGCCTAGCATGGAAATCTCCCTCAACTTATGATGACAGGTGAGGGTTCTCAGGGCGTGACTTGAATGCACTGAAAGCCCAGGGCTGACGATCTGCTCTGGACACCTGCTGAGCCCCGGGTGGACAGCTCACGACAGGCCTGGAGCCAGCCACAGACCACAGTGCCAACCGAGAGGGGACATCTTGGACCAGACCTGGAGCCACAATCAGCCCCTCTGTGGGTGCCCCCTTCACCCCGCCCTCTCCTTTGCACCCCAACAGCCCACAACCGTTTTGAATTTCAAATAGCCCCCTGACAAATCCAAGAAGAAATGAAAGTACACGTTCCTATTTGAACGTAGCCTCATCGACAATGCCCCCACCTTTTTACTTATCCTCACTCGCCTCTTATTTCCTTTTAGAGCTAAGTCATAATGGAAACACTTAGTCTAAAAACCTGTGTGCTAAGGTGATGGGTAAGAAAGACATCTGTCTGTAAGGCTAACTAACAGTTCTGAGTGGGAGTGTGTGGGTGGGTGTGGTATTGGGGGAAGGGGAGTGCTGTGAGTGAGTTTACACCTGGAAGGGTGCGTGTGTGTATGCATACATGGGAGTGTCACGGGTTGTTATGTGATACCTACGTTTGCATGTGCGGGGGCTGGGGACACATACCTGTGGCAGTGGGTGTGGCTGTGGTGTGGTGAGGAGCATCTTGGTGCTCCCCGGCCAGGGTACTACAGTCCCCAGCTGCAGAGCAGTCACACATTTGGGAGCAATTTCTCTCCCTGCCACCCCCCCCCCTCCTCTAGGAAGCTGCACTGTTGGCTGGGATTTGAGATTTCTCTCGTTGAAGCCTCTGGAGAGACATCCATCCCAGTGGCGAACACAGGCCACAAAGTCAAGAAATAAAATCACACCTCGCACTCTTCAGGCACAAGGCAGTGGAGAGTGTGGAAAGCCCCAGGGCAAGATATAGAGGCTCAAAGTTCTGTGACCCACACCACCATTTGGCAAGAGGCAGCTCGGCTCCTCCCCCACTCCCCAAATCCCCAATTTGAATTTTTTAAGGCGTCCTTATATGCAAACATCTGCCACTCTCCGTCTTCTGGGGGAAGGCTGAAGATTGGGGTAAGGCCTCTTGGACATGGAGATTCGATTTCCCTGTTTTGTACACACCCAGAAGTCTGGGCTAAGAGGATTATTTTCCTGGAGCCACATCCTTCCTACAGGCCCCGGTCAAAGGAGCCCCTTGTTAAACAGCATTTTCTCTGATTCCTCCAGCTTTCTTCCTTGCCTCAATGTGCAGACATCGCCCCTGCTCCTAAGTCCACCCAACCCCACAGGCTTCCGGATAAAGACGGTCCGGCCGCCCCACTCTCTTCCCGCCCCTGGCTCCTTAATAAAGCTGAAGATGAACATTAGCGCCTGGTTCAACAGCACCCGAAAGGGAAAGGGCAGCCTCGCCCAACCCTCGCCGCCCCCGGAGAAAAATGTAGCCTTTTCGCCTCTGCTCCAGTGAATGGCTCGCCCAGGGTTTTCATTAGGGCTGGGTCTGCTGGTGCAGAAAGCCGCACAGATGTTGACATTTTTTTCAGCCCTGGGTTAAGATGTCTTCCATAAGCTTTTATTCCCCATTTGTTACTTCTTTATTATCCGGGAGGTTTTGCCGCCTCCCTCCTCTCATTTCTCTGAAGAGAGCAGCGGTAGCTGAGCCTGTCATTATCTCGGCCCTTTTCTCTGGCCTCCAGAGGCAGCCGGGGCCTCGGGCCCCATTGTGGGGGTCAGCGGGGAGCTGAGGCAGGCCGGTCACTCCCCAGACCCTTTTGTGCAGCAGCCCCTCCTCCCCGCAGCCCGGCTCAGGGACCGAAAGGTCAGGGGCACATCAAGCTCCCACACCTGAGCTGTTTGGTCGGGGGGCCGGAGGCAAGTGATTCCAGAAGCCATTTCTTGGAAGGCAAGAAACTAGAGACTTTCTTCTCCTCGCTACTGCTACTGTGCACAGTTGTACCACACCCCTTGGGGCTGGGGGGAAAGGGGACAGGGGACTCATGGAGATCATCTGTCCCCAAATGTCCAGAGGAAAAAAAACTTTCTACCCACTGAATGGCTCAGAAGTGAATTTGAATGGAAGCCTGAGGCCTCTGAGATGCTAAGAAAAATGTGCTGTGAGAGTCGTGCTGGTTTTGACTGTCCTCCGTGCCTGGTCCTGGCAGCCTGCAGCCTCCCTGCAACTCAGTTTCCTCATCTGTCAAATGGGAATAAGACATCTGCCTCTGCTCACTTCATATAGTTAGGCTGGTTACCCCATGGATCTAAAGGGGTCATAAGAAATTATTTTCCCCAACTATAGGACCATACCCAGCACCTGGTTCCTCAGTGGCAAGTTCATCTTGTATCCATGGTGGCTCAGTGGTTAACGAATCTGACTAGGAACCATGAGGTTGAGGGTTTGATCCCTGGCCTTGCTCAGTGGGTTAAGGATCCGGCATTGCCGTGAGCTGTGGTGTAGATCACAGACGCGGCTCGGATCTGGCTTTGCTGTGGCTGTGGTGTAGGTTGCAGACACAGCTCAGATCCCATGTTGCTGTGGCTGTGGCGAAGGCCGGCAGCTACAGCTCCTCTTAGACCCCTAGCCTGGGAACCTCCGTATGCCGCAGGTGCGGCTCTAAAAAACGACGAAAAATGCAAAAAAAAAAACAAAAAACGGAAGAGGAGAGAATCCATTTCAACCGATTTTAGGAGACCAGTATCTCCCTGACACCAAAACCCGACAGAGATCACAAGAAAGAAAACTACAGACCAATATTCCTCGTGAACAAAGGCACAGAAATCAAAATTTTAGATAAAACCTAACAACATGTTTTTAAGGATAATACATCGCGACTGTGTAGATTTAACACAAGAATGCAACACTGGTTTAAATTAAAAAACTCAATCAATATAATTCACTATATTAATAGAATAAATGAGAAAGATATTTGATCATGTCAATAAATAGAGAAAAAGTATTTGACAAAATTCATGATTTAAAAAACTTTCCGAAAAAATAAGAATAGAGTGAACCTCTTCAACTTAATAAATAAGTTGTTCGTTTGTTTTTAATCTACAGCTAAGGTGATTCTTAACGGTGAGAGACTGAATACTTTCCTCCTAAGACTGAGAGCAGTGCAGGAATGGGCGCTCTCACCGTTCTATTCAGCATAGCACTGGAAGGTCTAGTCAGGGCAGTAAGGCAAGAAAAGGAAATAAAAAGCATACAGGTTGCAATGGAAAAAACAGAGGTCTCCCCGTGACATGACTGTATATTAGGAAGTCTAAGAAACCTACAAAAAAGAAAAATACTTAGAAGTAACAAGGGAGTTTAGCAAGATTGTAGGATACAAGATAAACATTAAAGAATAAGTTATATTTCTATATTCTAGCAATGAAGACATGGACAACGAAATTTAAAATATAAAACCATTTATAATCGTGAAGAAAGATAAATACTTAGGGGTAAATCTAACAAAACATACAAAACTTACACGCTAAAAACTTCAAAATACTGATGAAAGAAGTCAAGAAAACCTAAGAAAATGAAAGATATATTACACTCATGGATAGGAAGATGACATAAAATAAGTTAGTTCTCCAGAAATTATAATAAAATAAATAAAATAATAAAATTTCTATCAAAATCCCAGGACAATTTTTTTTGTCTTTTTGCCTTTTTTTAATCTAGGGCCACACCCGCGGCATATGGAGGTTCCCAGGCTAGGGGTCTAACAGGAGCTGTAGCTGCCAGCCTACGCCACATGCCACAGCCACAGCAACGCGGGATCCGAGCCGCGTCTGCGATCTACACCACAGCTCACAGTAACGCAAGATCCTTAACCCACTGAGCAAGGCCAGGGATTGAACCCGCAACCTCATGGTTCCTAGTCGGATTCTTTAACCACTGAACCACGACGGGAACTCCCTAGGAAAATTTCTTGAAGAGACGGACAAGCTTCTTCTAAAATTTATGTGGAAAGGCAGAGTTCCTTTCCATGTGGCTCATCAGGTTAAGGATCCAGCACTGTCACTGCAGTGGCTTGGATCACGGCTGTGGCTCTAATTTGATTCCTGGCCTGGGAACTTCCACATGCTGTGGGTGCAGCACCCACCCCCACAATAAATAAATAAATAAATAAATAAATAAATAAATAAATAAATAAACAAATAAATAAATAGAAAATTTACATGGAAAGGCAAAGGAAGTGGAATAACAAAAACAATTTTGAAAAAGAAAAAAGTGGGAGAAATCATTCTACCTGATTTTTAAATCAGAAGGATAGATACATAGATCAGCAGAAAAAAATATAGAACCCAGAAGGAGGCCCACACAAGCAGAGCCAGCTGATTTTTAACAAAGTTGCAAAAGCAAATCAATGGAAGAAGAATGGTCTTTTTTACATGGACTATGGCAAATGGATATTCAAGGGCAGAAAAAAAAACAACCTAAACTTTACAACTTTCACAAAAATTAATGTAAAACCGATCATAGATTTAAAGGTAAAACATAAGCCATAAAACTTTTAGACAATACCGGAAGAAAATTTTCAAGATCTAGGGCTCGGTGAAGAGTTCTTAGACTAAAAGCATCACCTATAAAATAAAAAACTGATAAACTGGACTTAATCAAAATTAAAAACCTTTGCTCTGCAAAAGCTCCTCTTAAGACAATGAAGAGACTGGGAGAAAACATTTGCAAACCACATACCTGAAAAAAGCTCATATCTAGAAAATATTTTAAAACTCTCAAAATCCACAGTAAAAACCCAAACAATCCAAATAGGAAATGGGCAAAAGACATGAAGAGACATTTCACTGAAGAGGACATACAGATGCAAATAACCAAATGAAAAGACGTTAAATATCACTAGCCATCAGAGATAGGCATAATAAGACCACGATGAGCTATCACATACATCTCTTAAACCTAAAATTTTTAAAATAGACACAACACCAAATGCTGGCAAGGATGCAGAGAAACTAGATCTTTCCTACATTACTGGTGGGAATGTAAAATGATACAGCCACTCTAAAAACAACTTGGCAGTCTCCGTAAAGACTAAACACACGCCTACCATACCTCCTAGCAATTGCACTTGTAGGCATAGATCCCAAGGAAATGAAAACCTATGTCGGCACAAAAACTTATACACGATTTTCTCAGCCACTCTATTTGTTTTTTTGTTTGTTTGTTTGTTTGTTTTGTCTTTTTGCCTTTTTATCTAGAGCCGCAACCGCGGCATATGGAGGTTCCCAGGCTAGGGGTCTAACAGGAGCTGTAGCTGCCAGCCTACGCCACACGCCACAGCCACAGCAACGCGGGATCCGAGCCGCGTCTGCAACCTACACCACAGCTCACGGCAATGCCGGATCCTTAACCCACTGAGCAAGGCCGGGGATTGAACCCGCAACCTCATGGTTCCTAGTCGGATTCATTAACCGCTGCGCCACGAAGGGAACTCCTCAGCCATTCTATTTGTAACATCCCCAAATTGAAAACAACCACAACGTCTCGCAGTAGGTGAATGTTTAAACAAACAGTGGTATATTCATACCATAGAATGCTGCTCAGCAATAAAAGGAAAGATCTATCGATACATGCAACACTTTGATTGATCTCAAGAGCATACACTGAATGAAAAAAAGCCAAGTTCAAAAGATCACATACTGCATGATTCCATGTTTATAACATTCTTAACATCATAAAATTATAGTGATAGAAAACACATTAGTGGCTGCCAGAGGTTAGGGATACTTGGGAGAAGAGGATGCATGTATTTATAAAAGAGTAGCACATGGGAGATCTCTGTGGTGAGGGACTCGTTCTGTGTCTCAATTGTAGTGGCAGTTACATGAATATACACCTATTAAATGATATACACGCATCGTGCCAGTGTCAAATTCCTGGTTTTAATATTGTACTACAGCCAGCGGGGGGAACCGGCGAAGGATACAAGGGTCCTCTGTGCTACCTTGATAATTTCCTGTGAAACTATATTATTTCAAAATAGAAAGCTTAATAAAATAGCTACTGGATCTCTACCTATAAGTCATGAGCAATTGGGAAATAATTTTTTTCTTAAAACAAAACAAACAATATAAAAATACTTAAGAATAAATTTAAAAGAAAAACATGCCAGACCTGTACTCGAAAAACTCCCTTATGCCCACAGGACCACCCGCTGAGGAGGTGCAGGGGAGCAGAGCACCCTGTTACTGTCCATTCCGAGGGAGCAGCCGGGTGTCGGCTCAGAATGAAGAAGCCACTTTCCAGCCAGATCATGTATGACGTGGCATTCAGGTACTCAGGTTCACGAGGCCATGGAATTTCCCCAATGTGCTCATTCAGGCTCCAGGTAAATGGGCAGTAATAGTCCTTTCCAGTTTTGTGTGTGTGTGTGCGTGCGTGCGTGCGTGCACGCGCGCGCGAACGCGTGTCCATGTATGCTGTAAACCTACCTGGCACCTGACTTTTATTTACAAAGCACTTTTTCACCTGTGAACTGGTGGTTTCTATCAACGCTCCCCATTTTACAGGTGGGGAAACAGGCTGGAGCTGCCATGGGCTAAAGTTGATGTCCCCAGTCACAAAGTGGCCACAGGACATGAAAAACGCCTGAATGGAAGGGGAAGAGGAAGAAGCGATTTATTAACCAGGTCTCTGTCCGCTGTTTTAGGGAATGAGCCCCTCATCAAAGTGTCAAGAAGTGCAGTTTCCTGTAGACTTCAGCAAAGTTGACTTTGAGCAGATCAACATGAGCCACAGAGTGTTAAAACTCACAGCTGGCTTTTTCTGCTAGAGACTACGACGTTCACGTCCGACAATCGACTTATTCTCAGGCTGGAACGCCCTTATTCCATGCTAATAAATTAATATGCTCATTAATAACTCTCTCCTCCTATCCCTCTTTGTGACACTGAGTCACAGAGCACCGGTGCTGGAAGGGCCACAGAAGCACTAAGTAACTAAGTAACGTGCCTTTCAAGTTTTTTCATTTACTGATAGGCATCTATCAGCGCACTGACCATCAAGCAGCTAAGAGCCTGGATCACTATCCCCATCTTACAGGTGAAATAACTACAACAAAGAGACCCTGAGCCGCCTCCCCAAGTCACAGAGCCAGGTCTCAAACACAGGTTTCAGGACCCCCGCCGCCCCCGTCGATGTTCCATCTACTACACCAAAACCCCTCTCCCTTCTGCCATATCCCTGAACTTCCCAAACGGAAAACTGCAGCTCTGAGAGGAGCAGAGGCCTGGCTGGACTTGATGGCATTCTGGGGAGCGTCCCGCTTCTTACCCTCCCCAGAGAGAGGGGGAAGCGCGAGCATGTCACCATCGGGGTTGCTGCATGTCTGCCCCCTCCCCATCTTAACCTAAAAATGACCCCAGGCTAATATCAAAAGGAAGGGGAAAGGGTCCACCTACACATTCATGGTAGCTGGCCGCACTGCGCAGTCCTGGCCACTGCCCGCCCACTCCAGGGCATTCTCTGGAAACACATAATAGCATCCCCCACCCCCCACCCCCCGCCCCTCCACCCGGAGTCCTAGCCCCTGCTGACAGGCAGGCTCTGAAGTCAGCAGGCTGCAGCCCGAAGCAGCTCCCAGCAGGAGCTGGAGGAGGCCGACAAGGTTACAGGTGCTTTTCATCCAGCCTTGCAGGAGAGCACCAACTTCCTGCTGCTAGAAATTTGTCTGCAAATTTTTGTCTTCATTCAAATCGATGGATGGAGGCCTGGAGACACCAGGGTGATATGATAACTTGATTAAGCCCCAGGACAGATGACACGCTAGCTCAAAGGCCATGTGCTCTCCTCCTTAACCTCTCCGAGGGAGACTGCAGGCTTTGCTGGTAATTGGCCCATTGTCCCTTCTACCAGGCTTTGTGCAGAAGCTCACTAATCGCCATGGCCCTGGGCTCTCCTTTCTGGGGCATCCTTGAATACTCTCAGACCCATCAGACTCAGTGAGCTGTGAAAAATACCTGTGCAGTGTGACATATCAGAGTCATGATTTGAGAGGCCAAAAATAAGGTCTACTGGAAACAATTACTTAGGAAGATACCTCTCCATCCTCTAGCCTGGATATAAACTACAACACATTTAGGAATGAAAGCATGAGACTTTTTGTTTAAAAGTGGGTTCAAATACTTAAAATATTTTGTTCTCTTGGAGAAATAATCCATCTTTCATTGTTATACAGTTTAGTGTTTCTTGTTGGACTACACCTTTTTTTTCTTTTTTGGTCTTTTTTTGCCTTTTTCTAGGGCCGCGCCTGCGGCATATGGAGGTTCCCAGGCCAGGGGTCTAATCGGAGCTAAAGCTGCCGGTCTACACCACAGCCACAGCAACGCGGGATCCGAGCTGCGTCTGCAACCTACACCACAGCTCATGGCAATGCCGGATCCTCAACCCAGGGATCAAACCCGCAACCTCATGGTTCCTAGTCGGATTTGTTAACCACTGAGCCACAATGAGAACTCCTAGACTACACATTATTGATAGTGTTTTCGATCAACCATTTCCAGATATTCTGGCATACACCCATGTGAGTCCACCTTGGGTGAGCCAATGCGTATACGTCACTGCTTCTAAAACTGATGTAAGGTTCAGCTCTGCCAAAGGAGGGAAAGAGAGCATTGAACAGAACTGGGTGGATGGATGGGTGGATGGATGGGATAAATATATGGGTCATTCACCATAGTGATAGTTCCACTCTGTTTTAAAATGTTTTCTCAGCCTTTGTTCACTGATAGACTTAAGAAAAAATTTCTTTTTTGCCCCCCCCTCCTTTTTAGAGCCACACCCGTGGCACATGGAAGTTCCCAGGCCAGGGGGCCAAAATGGAACTGTAGCTGCCAGCCTATACCACAGCTCATGGTAATGCCGGATCCTTAACCCACTGATGGAGGCCAGGGACCAAATCCCAAGTCACCATGGATACTAGTCAGGTTCCTTACCGCTGAGCCACTATAGGAACTCCCAACTTAAGGAATTTTAGAGTAAGAGGGAGTTCAAAACGAATCTCCCCAATCCATTTTCTTTAGGGATGTTGTAAAGGACTAAAATTCACCATTGTTAGCTCAGCGTCTCAAATAGGTTCTTTTTGAGAGATGTCAAGAAACAGAACTGGTAGCAGCACTTGAAAATAAACAAAGTACACCATTAAAAGTTAAAGAAATACTATTTTAAATTTTCATTCACTGTGATTTATTGCCTGAATCTCCCCATAAGAAAGAGGGCCAAGGTATGCCAACATCACCGTTCCTGTTTTTGTCATGGGAATGGAATGTCTTTTGAACTGCTAAAGTAGATAATTCCAAGCCTGGAAGAAAAACAAGGGAGGGGGAGGGGGGATGTAAGAGGGGAAAAAAAGATCCTCTCATTTCCCAATAATTGCAAAGGCCAGGAATGTGCCATAGTGGCACTGAGGACCACGCGGCCAGGCGCCGGCTTTCAGTGGCGCGCGCGCCTTGTTCCCCTGGTGCCAGACCGGGGACTGGGAACCCATTCGGCCATCTGCCCTGGACCCAGAGACATTTGCGCCTTCTTGCGATGGAGAGCCGTTTTCGTCTTTGTCGCTTTAAAGTTGGCCTCCTGGCCTCCCTGGGCAGCGCGCGCCTTGCGTGCGGAGGCTCCAGCCCGGCAGTGCGGCTGGAAAGGCCTCTCTAAAAGGGGCGTTCCGCTCGGCCCTCGGCGCCGCCGGCCTTTGTCCCCGCCCGCCCCGCACCGAGGCTGAGGAAGGGGCTTTTTAAAGGGTTTCCCCGGGAACAAAGGGGGCCCAGGCGCCCGCCTTCATTACTGGCTCATCGCCCTCCCCGCCCCGCCGCGGCCACCCTGGCCCCGCCCCGCTGCCCAGCCCTCCCCCTCGCTCCTCCCCTCCCCCGCCCGCACACAGCGGCAGCCTCCCGGCTCGCAGCAGCCTCCTGCCCCAGGAAATGCTCCCAGCGTCCTTTTCCCGGTGGGGAGGCTCTCCCGGCTGGAGGGAGAGGGAAGGATTTGGCCTCAACCGTCTTGACGGGCCACGTTTAAAAGATCCGGGCCCTAACTCTGCCCTGACCGCTCCCCCCCGCCATCGGCCAGGCCAAACAGACTTGGCAGACCACAGCCGGGAGTGGCGCAGCCCAGGGCCAAGATTTTGACGCAAAGTAGGCATTAGCGTGACCTCAGACATACTCTCTGGGCCTCTCGTTACGCAAAAATGGAGAGGCAGTTCCGAGGGTGAGTAGGAACGTCTGCAGTTCTCCTCCCTCCAGCGGGTGGTGATGACATCCTGATTACAGTGTCATTAGAGCATGGAACCAACAGCACCTAAGGGCAGCTTTGGAAAGTGCCTCTGAAGCGAGGGGGCGGGGAGGGGGGGCGGTGCGGTAGCAAACAGCAGCCTCCTTCCCCTGAAAGAATGCTTGCTGCAGACTCCTACCCTGCTGCTCCCCTCGCCCCCACCAAGCCCTGGCCCTACAGAGCCTGTGACAAGCCCTCTAGGCAGGCTGCTCCCTCAGAGTCAAATCCAGAGTCTTTGGAGAACGGCCCAGAGGCATTCCAAGACTGTGAATGTGGCTGCCATGCCTAAGGCCGGCAGACAAGCCAAATGGACCATTTTGTGGGAAGTCAGAGGTAATAAGAATAGACAGATCTTCATGGGTGGCAGGAAGGGCAATTCCAGAATGAATCATTGCCACTCTTTCTCGCAGGGGATCTGGCTAGCACCTCACAGGACATGGGTGAAAGAACATTCGCCATTTAGAATAACTGCGCAGCCTCGCAGGGGAAATTCCCAGAGGACCAAAAAGCCACTCCAGTTCCTCAGGGCTGCCCCGGTGCTACTTAGAAGGCTGCTTCTAATGATGCCTACCCGGAGGGCTGGTGACAACATCGGACCGTCAGCCTGGGCAGGACCGGTGGAAAGCACAAACCCTCAGGCAGCTGGGGACGGCTATGCATCCTGTCCACCATCCCAGCAGAAGGCCCTTCCTTCTCACTTGGAGCTGATGATGAGCAGAGTGGAGCAAACAGCAGCCAGAGCTGGGGATCAGAAAACCTCACCCGGATCCCAGCCCACAGCCTGATCAGCACTACCGCAGGGAGCAACGAGGGAAAATGTAAGGGAGCGGTCACCTGTGTCCCTTCAGTCGGGTCAGTACACTCCTGCTCTTCCTTGCTGTGAGTACTGGGCACTACTGATGCCCATCACTCATGGCACACCAGCTGCTGCCTCAAGGTCCCCAAAGGAAATAGGAAAAGCAATAGACGGGTGTTTCTGGAACACACCATCTTTTTCTTGCTGGACTGATTTCTTGAAGACCTGCCTAGTAAATGGTCTAGATATACTGCCTGCTCTGATGCATGTGTATATATATATTAGTCTTTTATTATTTTTATATTTTCCTTTTATTTACATTTCCTCCCTGTTTTTCCTACAGTGATCATGAGTTAATGGTGAACCTTTTTTCAATTATTAAAAAGAAATAGGAACCCACTGAATAGTCTAAGAATTTAGATACCCAGTTAATGAAATGCCTGGTTGAGACTAAAACAGACTTTTTTTTTTCTTTTTAGGGCCACACCCACTGCATATGGAGGTTCCCAGGCTAGGGGTTGAATGGGAGCTACCGCAGCTGGCCTACACCACAGCCACAGCAATGAGGGATCCGAGCCGTGTCTGTGATCTACACCACAGCTCCCAGCAACCCCAGATCCTTAACCCACTGAGCGGGCCAGGGATCGAACCCACATCCTCACGGATCCTAGTCGGGTTCGTTAAGCCCTGAGCCCCGAAGGGAACTCCTAAAACAGATTTTAAAACTGCCCAAAGATGTTGAGGTGTTTAGACACTTGTGTAGGAGCGCATGTGGGCTGCGGGTGAGAAAGCGTCCAGTTCATGCAGTATCTCTACTTGCGTCCTCTCAGACAAGACAACTTCACTTCGGAGAGAGAACCTTGTCCCAGAGACTCCCAGACCTGAGGACTGGCAGAAAAGCTGTCCTACACAAAGGGACGTTGTGCTGCAAGCATCAGGAGGCTGGCGATGGGCGTCCTGAGGAAGGCTCGGCACACAAGCTCCTCCCATCTGGGATGGTGGACTGCTGGAACGCTCTTGAAACACTCTTGGTGAGCTGGCCTCGAGAGGGGCCCCTGAGGCCCAGGGTGGATGACGCAGTCCCGCCCCAGTCTTGGGCTGGCCTGGGGGGGGTGGGAGGCTTCCCTAATGAGATTCCCGGCCCTGCTCAGTCAACCGGAGGTGGTGAAATTAGCCACGGGCCAGAGACCTTGCTCTGGCTGGAGCAAAACCCTAAGGGCCCTCTTGCAAGGAGAACCTGTTTGATCTGGGGCGACAAGACCTCAGGGTGAGTGGTATTTGCAGGTAGCTGGGGAAATGCTTTGAGCAGGGCAGAAATATGTAAAATAGTCATGGGTGGTCGTTTTGAAAAGTCTGAGGAGGAATCTGCTAAATGAAAATCTGAATTCGATGGAAGTTTCCAAATGAATCTTGTTCAACCTGCTATCTTAATTTGATACTTAAATATTAACTGAATGCTTTTTTGTTCTGTTTTGTTTTGTTTTTGCTTTTTTCAGGGCCACACCTGTGGCAGCGGGCTATTCCCAGGCTAGGGGTCAAATCAGAGCTGTAGCCACCAGCCTACACCACAGCCACAGCCACAGCCAGATCCGAACCACATCTGGGACCTACACCACAGCTCACAGCAATGCCGGATCCTTAATCCACTGAGTGAGGCCAGGATCGAACCCGAGTCCTCATGGATCCTAGACGGGTTTGTTACTGCTAAGCCACAACAGGAACTCCTTAACTGGACTGTTTTTGAACTCTGATTCTGAGCTAGTTAAAAAAAATCTTACTTCATTGGACTGATTTCTGAAGCCTAGAAGACTTCTCTCCAGTGGTGTGGAGCCCATCTCCCAATTCTGGATGAATCAATGTACTGGCCGAGGCTGGCCAGTCTCCACATCTCAGATTTTACATATAGAAAACCAGTGTTCTAGGTTGACAGCTTTTTTTTTTTTTTTTGGAAGCTATAACATATTTAACAGTGCATTGATAATGTTTGAACAATTATAGATGATATTGAGCTTCTGGAACTTAAAAGAACAGAACTACGTGACACATCACCTTTACAGAAAACGAAAGTATAATATATATTTTATATATATATAAAAAATCATCACGGACTACTCACTCTCCTTATAGATATGATTCATTCAAAAGCATCATCATAATAACCATTATACTCAGCTGATGTTGGTATAGTACTTTAAACAACAGCTGCTTTATTATTTATGCATTCGGCAAATATTGATTTCCTTCAAGGTACCAGGTTCTGTCTGAGGGACCAGGAATTGAAGTGAGTCAGAATTATTTCTGTTGTGGCAGTAACCTTCAGTAAAAGATAAAGGCGTGGAAGCAAATAAAGACGGTAACATGGGAGTTCCTGTCATGGTGCAGTGGTTAACGAATCTGCCTAGGAACCATGAGGTTGTCGGTTCAATCCTTGGCCTTGCTCAGTGGGTTAACGATCCAGCGTTGCCGTGAGCTGTGGTGTAGGTTGCAGACGTGGCTCAGATCTGGTGTTGCTGTGACTCTGGCATAGGCCAGCGGCTACAGCTCCGATTGGATCCCTAGCCTGGGAACCTCCATATGCCGCGGGTGCGGCCCTAAAAAGCAAAAAAAAGAAAGATAGTAATGTGTTACAAGTGTTAAAATAAAGAAATGAATAAGGAGTCAAAAGGAAGTCGGTCCAAGCTCTGCCCAGAAGGGGGAAGAGAAAGCAGGGACGATTCCCAGAGGAGATGTCATCGGTCACTACTGTCATCGGTCACTCTCTGAGATGGTCACCACAGCCTCGTGAGTGGCATCTCAGCTCCAACACATACCCCATGGATGAGAGAAGGTTCTGACGGACTGTGGGAGAGGTGCCCACTACCCAGGCCTGGAGTTCTTCAGCAAGAGTGGGGAATGGCCATTCTGATTGAAAGTGACAGCCTGCCCTCTGCAAGACATCAACAGGGACCCTCAACCAATTACCAATAAACACTTTCATTGACCAAACACCAGCATTATAAAGCAAGGACTGCAGCTGAATGGCACTCATGAATTCTGACCCCTACCCTTGGCCCTTGACCCTGAGAATGAAGATGCTCCTAGCTTTTGCATCTTCTGTTCCTTCTGCCTCGACCACCTAGACAAGGACTCCTCCAGGAAACCCTCCTGATAACCTCCAGTTGTGGGCATTCATAGCACTGTCTGCTTCATTCATCCATCCCATTGAAGCTCACTGGGCACTTACCACCCAGCAAACGTGAGGGACACAGCAGTGAACAGATACGACATCCTGCCCCCAAGGGGCTAACATTCCAAAGGAGGGAAAGGACAGTAAGCAAATAAATAAGGGAAATGTAGAATGTGTTAAATAGTGGCGAGTTAGCAGAAGCTGGCTGTCCACCCTGGTGGGGAGGGGTATCGTATAACAGTTTACAGTTGTCAATGCACAGTGCTGATGAAAAACAGACCAACTTAGTACCTCTCATGGTTATTTTTAAACTTTCTACAGATGATGTGCTTCCTTATTACCTGGACCCAGTGCAGGTTCCCCACACCCACCACTGAACTGGTTTGTCAGTGAATTAAAGAGTGCTGAGTGCAATGGAGAAAACAGGGGAGGGGTGATCGGGAGTGGAAGTGGGACAGGATTTTAAAGAGGGCGATCGGGGAAGGCCTTGCTAAAGTGACATCTGAGTAAAGATCTTGGAGGGAAAGAGTTCCCAGCAGAAGAAACAGTATAAGTGCAAAGGTCCTGAGGCAGGAGAGAGTGAGCGTGGGGCAGAGCGTGGGTACAGAGTGGAAGGCCAGGCCACGCAGGGTTCTCTGGGACGCATGTGGCTGATGCAGTGAGACGGGAAGGAAGAGACGGGACCTAACGTATTGTCAAAGGATTCTTCTGGAAGCTCTGTGCACAGTAGACCGAAGGCAGGGAAAGGCATTGTCGGGAAGGGTGGAAGCAGGAAGAACTAGCTAGGAGCCTTTTGTAACACTCTAGCCAAGAGATGATGGTAGGTTGGACCAATGGGATAGCAATAAAGGTGAAGGTGATGAGAAGGGTCAACATTTTGAAGCCAGAGCTCACAGGATCTGATGACACAATCGAAATGCGAGGGGTGAGACTAAAAGAGAACCTGCCATTAGCTGAAGGGTTGCGGGTTGGGGAAGGACTGCAGGCAACGGGGGATTTGCCTGGGGGTGGGGTGGGGGAGAGCTCACCCCACCCCCAGAGACGCGTGTCAGCTGTGTACGAGCCGAGACGCTAATAGGCCATGAGTTCAGAGGAGCCCTAACCTCAGGAGTCAACGCCCAAGTCTCACCTAAGACCGGATGAGTGATGATGGATAGAGGAAAGTTGCAGGGACCGTACCCTGATGTTCTTCCTTAAGGAAGGCAAAGAGAAGCCAGCAAAGGAGACTCTGAGGCGGGGCAGGCAGAAGGAAAGCCCTGAGAGGGTGATGTCCCAAAGTCGGGAGAAGAACGCGCTCAACAAGGAGGGACCACCATGTCCAATGCTGCCGACACAAGCATGATGAAGACCCAGAAGTGTCCCTTGGATCTGAAACCGAGCAGGACCCTGTGGAGGTTCCCGGGTACAAATCCTGTGTCCCTCATTTTTTTGTTTGTAGGAAATATGCTTCATCCAGCCTCCAGGACCTTCCCGGAGTTCCAAAGGGCAGAGTCAACAGCTGCTGACCAGGGAAGGGAGGGGACACACAGACTAGGGAAGAACAATCAAGAAAAAATAGTGCAGCCCGGGGCTGGGTCCTGGTTCCTCCTCAGGGAATACACAGAACAATACCTTTGAGTTCCTCTGCTGGAACTAAGGTCCCCACTCCCGTGGAGGATGGGTACTTCTGGCTGAGCACAGGATTCCTGGAACACTGCCCTGTCACCTCTCCACCAAACCAGCAGAAGAAAGTCACACACCCTGGAGCCCTCAGGCCCGACAACGAATGACTGAATAACTGACTGAACGTTCAGAACAGAACAGACACATTATCAGAGGACCTGAAGCTTATTAAACATTTTCCTAAAGCCTCCAGCCAGTTGCGCGATGCCATTCTAACACACTTGGATCCACGGCTGTCAAATAACACACTTGGATCCACGACTGTCAAATAACACACTTGGATCCACGGCTGTCAAATAACACACTTGGATCCATGGCTGTCAAATAACACACTTGGATCCACCGCTGTCAAATAACACACTTGGATCCATGACTGTCAAACAACACACTTGGATCCACGACTGTCAAACGACACACTTGGATTCACAGCTGTCAAATCCCAGGGCTGCCTCTGCCACCTGATGTGACTTCAGGCAAACCTCTTCCCTGTTCTTTCTACTCTCACTGCCAGGCTCAGAGGGGCTGGGCTTAGGTCATCTTGTAAAATGCCCATTTTACCTGCACTTAAGATTAGTGAAGCATAGCACATTTTTATCCATTCCTTGCTCTTTTCCTCTTTCCCAATTACCCTCCTGTTGTCACATGCGTTGCCAAGCCCACCAGGGAGAACACTCCGAGACCGGGGACACCACCTGCAGTCGGAAGGGAGAGCTGGAAAACCACAGCAATGACCCACTGCCTTTTATAGATATCATTAAAATTCAATTGCTTAGTCAAGCTTAGTCAAGGGAGTATTTTTCTACTAATATTACTAATATTCTATTAATATTACTAACACCTTTTTTTTGTCTTCTTGCCTTTTTTTGTAGTGCCGCACCTGCGGCATATGGAGGTTCCCAGGCTAGGGGTCTAACAGGAGCTGTAGCCACCAGTCTATACCCCAACCACAGCAAGGCGGGATCCAAGCCGCGTCTGCAACCTACACCACAGCTCACGACAACGCCGGATCCTTAGCCCACTGAGCAATGCCAGGGATTGAACCCACAACCTCACGGTTCCTAGTCAGATTCGTTATCCACTAAGCCACGACGGGAACTCCTATTACTAATACTTTAAACAGTTTGGAATCTTCTGGTCCAAGGCAGAGCTGTGGGGCTTTGCCTGGGATGGAGCAGAATGGGCATTCTGCAGAGTCCTTCAAGTCTGAGGGTCTGGGTCCTCGTCCAAGGACCACACAGCCCGGAGCCCCTGGGCAGGGAGTTCCCCGCCACACTGCACTCGGCCAGAACCACAAAGCTACAGCAGCTCCAGGGCGCCACACAATCCAGGCCAGCACTCTCCAGCACACAACCTCTTAGGCATCCCAGTCAGGCAGTCTCCAGCTTCGGGGTGACCTGGGGGTTTAGAAACAAACTGCCAGAGAAGCCTTTGCCCCAAATGTCTATAAAGGCCCATGGGTCTCCAGCACTTTGTCTATCTTTACTTTGCAGCCCAGAGCGTTAGGGAGGGGGCCGGGGGAGGGGTGTGGCCCCATCAGCTCTTACAAACATGTGAGACTCTGGCCTGGTATCCGGTCCTGGGAACTCACTTCCTCTCCCTCGTTCGGAGCTACCCTTGGAAACACCTGCAGAAACGCAAAAGGTCTTCCCGGAAGAGTCCTTCTTTGTTCCCCAGGGCACCAGAAAAGCAGCTGACAGCCCAGGGACAAGACTTTTAATACCTCCCCTGTTAGCTCGGAGAGTTCTGTCGAGGGAGGAGGGGGAGAAATTTAAGTCCTGAGTCAACACATATTTATTAAGAAACTACTGTGTGCCAGGCACGGTTCTAGATGCTTAGAGTGTGTGAGGAATGAGACCAACTGAATCCCAGGCCCTGTGGACCTTGTGTCCTAGTGACAGGAGGTAGGGTGTGTGGATCAGGGCTCAGGCAGGGCCATCATATTAGAAAAGCGGCTGCCCTTCCAGCTTGGGGGCTGGGTTCCTCCCGCTTCTGCTGAGACCGTAAGTGGCAGTTTTGGGTCCTTTCAGACCTCCGTTCCCTGACGGAAGCCCAGATGCCTCCACCCCAGGGCCTGCAACACCGGATCTGCCGTCAGCTGATCCCTTCTCCTCAGAGAGACCCCAAAACCACTCAGCAATCGGAGATCAGCCCCGGCCACAGTTGGTGGCAACCCCCCCCACCTCACCCTCGCTGGGGGACGCAGCGGGGTCAGCTCCCTGCCACCTGCTTCCTGCCTCGGTAGCCACAAGGGAAATACTAGCTTCTGGGGGGGTGGGGCTGCCCACTTCAACAGGAAAACCCACTTTCTAAGAAGCAGTCTCCCTCCTCGATATTTTCCTGGCAAGTCAAAGAGCTTGAACACCTGCAGATCACAGTGAGATGGAGGGGGGGGCGGTGAAAGTAAACGCTCCTTACGTTTAAACACCCACCACGTCTTTAAATCCAGGGAGGCTTCCCAAATGAAATATTTTTTAGAGGAAAAAAAAAAGAAAGAAAAAAATCCTTGGGTCTACCACTGTTTGCCAACACCGGACAACTTAAGGTTTATCTTCTCCCTGTCGTGGGCAATAAAAAGAGACTCCTGACATCCGCTTCCTTTCAGGAGCTCGTAAAAAAAGCATAATGCAGCCGGGCATGCTTGTTTGAGGATAAGCAAAGCAACATCCCAATTCCTGGGGCCAGCTCCTAATCAGGATAGATTTTCCAAAATCCCTACGAGGAGACTCTTCTCCTTTTTTTTTAAGCCTCGGAGTGTAGAAATCAAGTCTTTGTATACAACCATGGAGAGAGATTTTTAGGCCAAATGCAAGGCGCTCCGGGGTGTAATACAGTTTCTGAAGCTTAAAAGAAAAATCATCAAGCTACAGAGACAACTCTTCCAATGCAAAAGCAGTTTCTAGAGCAGCGATTTTCAAGTAGGGGAGGGGGGTAGGGAGAGCTCATGGTCTTTTTAGGGACCTTTCCAAACTATATGTGTGACCCCCCATCCCCAGTTCCAGGGAGTCTGGCACTCGCCCCAGGGGAGCCTTCCTGACCAAGAATCACCGTCACAGGGACTCTTACTCAGTGGCCCTCAGACATGAGTGGCATGGGAATCACCCGGACGGCTTGCTAACCCCAAACCACACAGCCCGCCCCCGGAGTTTCTGATTCACTAACTGAGGGGAGCCAAGAATGTGCATTTCTAACAAGTTCACAGGTGATGCAGCTGCTGCCTGCCGGGGCACCTCAATAAATACTCTCCATACGTTTTGAGGTAGAAAATGGTTAAGAACAACTGGTTCTGGGAGTTCCCGTCGTAGTTCAGTGGTAACGAACCAGACTAGTATCCATAGGATACAGGTTCGATCCCTGACCTCGCTCAGTGGGTTAAGGATCCAGCCTCTGAACTGCGGTGTAGGTCGCAGACTCAGCTCAGATCCCACATGGCTGTGGCTGTGGCGCAGGCCGGCAGCTACAGCTCCGAGTTGACCCCTAGCCTGCAAACTTCCATAGGCCACAGGTGCGGCCCTAAAAAACAAAAAAAAAACAAAAACAAAAACCCAAGCAGTTCTGAAAAGAGGCCACGTGCTGTTTCTTGCAAAGGAACAGCTCAGACTACCCTGCTGCGTCTCTTGATGCTGGCAGTGTGACCACACACTAAAATTCTTGGTGGGGGGGGAGTGCAGTGGCTCTGAGATGAACATGTGACCAAGACTGTCTCCGTGGGTACCAGCTCCCCCAGCTCAGTCGGGCCAGGAACAACCAGGGGCTCCCTTCGCTGGAGCGCGGACGGGAGGAGAACAGGGTGTGGGCTCCAGCCCTACGTGGGCCAGGAAGCTTGGCCTGCCCCGTGTTTATCAGGGGCCTCTCAGCGGCAGGAGCACCTGGAGAGACGAGAGTGCGAGAGTGCGAGGGGGGTACCCGAGCTGTGGTAGCAGCAGCGATGGCCCTGTTCTCAGAATTAGAAAGGGCTTTGCGGGAACCAGACTTGCAGCTTTTAAGCCCAAGTCCTGCCATTACCCTAAGTGTCAGTCGTGGTCATGATCATGACAGAGAAAGGAAACTGGCCTGTGGTTCTAGAGAAGGGAAGCCAGTCAGTCAAGACGAATTTCAGAATTTACCTTTACTTCCTATTATGCGCTCATCACACACGAGATCACATCGTCTCATAATTATATGAGGGCGTGGGGATTTCTCCTCTTTCTCTAGGGCAGGGAATCTGCTGGTCACCACTTCTAGGGCCTAGCACTGTGCCACAGCGCCGGGATTCTAATTCACTAACTGAGGGGGAGGCCCAAGGATAATTAGCACTTCCAGGAGCCCTAAAGGGCAAATGAATAAATGCGAGGAGTCCCACAGCCTGGGGGCAGATTCCTTCCCCTGATTCTGAGGTCTGGCAAAATCAGCTGCCAACAGGCTCCTGAGTCTTGGGGGGCGGGGGGATGGAGGTTGGGAAGTGGGGTGTACCTTGTGGGGTGGGGGCGTGGAGCGGGGAGGTATTCACACCCACTCACGCACCTCCGTGCACATGGACACCGACACTGAACTTAGGCATTGGCTGATTTAACCAGACGATGCCTTTTCTCCTCGCTGGTGGTGGGCATGGGGCCACATGCAGAGTTATCGATTTGCCCTGAAATATAGTCTGACTTATACCTCTGGTAGCCGGCCCTTCTTTTTTTTCTGGTCCCAGATCCAACCCCGAGTGTCTGTAAGTAGGAAACGGATGACGTACAAGCCAGATGATTTTATCGTCTCTCTTACAGTTTCCCACACTCTGCCGTGCCCCCAAGACCGCCTTCGATATCTCAGACGTCACCGCAAGGCCCTAAATGCTGGTTAAGGCCATAAGAGAAAATAGCCCTGTGAAAACTACTTCTGCATTTAGCATAAAACTGTTATCAACACACTGGCCCATAGCATCACGCCACGGGAGTCCCTCAGAAATTTATTTTAGAACTCAAAAATGAGAAATTTTGCCTGCCCTGAGGAACCAATACACCTACTTTGCCCCCTTTTTCCTTGGCCGCTAGGAGCCTCAGAGTTAAATTTACCAAGTTAGGTTTCGTACGTTTACTTCCTTCCTCCTTCCCGCGATCCTGAAAACAGGATGATTTTAATCATCTTACCAAATGCATGTTCCTTGTCGTAAGCACTCCGTTTTTTATTCTTTAATTTTTGGCAACACACAAGGTATCAACGATCTTAGCGTCAAACAGGGATAAATGCAGAATCCTACACTGAGAGGAGAAACCAGCCGCATAAACAATAATGATTTCCTATAAACAAAAATCTTAAAAAAACGATTATGGGGTCATAGAGCCTACACCACAGCTCACACCAACGCTGAATCCTTAACCCAATGAGCAAGGCCAGGGATCGAAGCTGCATCCTCAGGGTCACTCTGTCGGGTATCTAACCCACAAAGCCCAACAGGAACTCCCCAGGATGCGACTGCATTTCAATTCTCCATGACGCTTGGTGCTTCTGTCTCACAGTGGCTCCTGGAGAAGATAAAGGTCTCACTAAGGCTTGTAGGAAAGAGCTGTGCCATGCGTAATTGCAACCTGTTTGCATGGGAGAGCTTGTCTAATAAATGTCCACTAGACTTTTACTGTTTTCACGGGAAGGGGAGAGTTTCGGAGAAAAAGAACACAGCACAGGCCACGTCCCTCAGGGGGTTCCTCCCACTTGTGGTCATCAGCATCCATAGAAGCAACTGGAAGCAGGTTCCCCAGCAGCACAATGAATCTGGATTGGAAAGAGAGAGCTTTTCCAGCTGACCAGGCTGGTCAGCCTGGGTGTACAAGCAGGCTTCAGATTCTCCTGGGCTCTGAGAAAATTCTGCCCCAACGGAATGACTGTGAGTGGGGCTGGGTGTGCACCCCCAGGACTCCTGCTCCCCAAAACCCACATCACACGAAGGCCCAGCCTCCAAGGCACTCTGAGCGCTCCCAGAAGCTGGCACAAAGCATAGCTGCACTGTATGGTCCTGATTCCCCCGCTAATCCTCCACAGCCTTCGTTCCTGGAGCTGCCGTGTTGGGGGTTCTGGCACCAGTGGCCGCATGAGCTGTGCTGGCCCCTTTCCCTGACATTTTTTTTTTTTTAAATATAAATTTTAAAATGTGACTTTGAGATGAAAGCAAGAATGCCAAAAGGAGGCCGATGCTTTCTTGTGTTCAATTACAGCCCTGGGGAGTACCCCACACAAGGAACTGCTTGGAGCTCCAGCCAAGATGAAATCTGCTTTTCCAATAAGCACTTCAAACAGCAGAGGATGTTTTTGGCTTGATGCGGCAACTGGGGAGCCAACAGTTAATAGGGCTGGGCACTGAGGCAGGGCTCCCCCCCCCCCATCAGGAGAAATCTGAGGCTGCCTTTCACAGCAGCTGCCACCGCAACTGAAGTTACAAGGCACTTGTCTGGCTCCCCCAGACGAGCAGCACAGACTCCACCTTTGGAACTCATTGAACAGGTCCCAGAAGAAAGATTTCACTATCCCAGTTATTACGCTCCATAGAAATTTTCTTCATTGTTTTTTCAGACCTCTTTTATGATTAGTTCTAGGCATAGAATTTTGTTGGTCTGAATACGGGCCACACTAGAAATGCTGATGATAATGAAATGAAGATACTGATGGTTGTGGTGATAATGGGCAGACAGGAGAATGGGTGGATGGATGGGATGGATTGGTAGATGGATGGATGAATGTGCAGGATGGATGGATGATGGATGGATGGGTGGATGGATGGATGGATGTTTTGGATGGATGGATGGATGCTTTAGATGGATGGATGGAAGTTTTGGATGGACGTTTTAGATGGATGGATGGATGTTTTAGATGGACGGACGGATGGATAGATGGGATGAAGGATGAATGGATGGACGGATAGATGTTTTAGACGGATGGATGGGATGGGTAGGCGGATGGATGGAAACACAGGTTGGCTGGTGGCAGAGGCAGAGGCAGCCTAGGGGAAGTTTTAGAAGCTCCATTTCATAAACCTGGAAGCTGAAGCTCCTAAGCAAATGAGCTGGCTAAGTTTACCACAGTTGAGTGTGATCTAGAATCCAAGTCTTCTGAGCTATGCTTGTCTCATGACACCAGCCTATTGCTCCAGTAACCTGGGTTGTACCTTGACTAGATGACATCAGCATGCTGCCCTGTGCTGACAGATCCTTCCAGACCCAGTCATGGTCACAAGTGCATTTTGCCTATTTTAGTTACTAAGTATTAGCCAGTTATCAAATCATAAAGGGAGCTGTCATTAGGACTCTTAATTCCAGCTTAATTCAGCTCCTCAAGTCACGCCTAGATTTGGGCAAATATTTCCTGACCCATCAGGTAAAAGTCTTTGGCATGGGGGTGCAGAACAAAGATTTGCAAATTTAGGTGCATATAAAAGATGTATTGAAATACATATGTACTTCCAGACCCTGTTCCCAGAGGGTCCAAATGAGCAGGTCTGAAGTGGGCATGGGTAGTGCAAAGACAAGAGCGAGACAATTTATCTCTTTTAGATCTTGGTTCAGGAGTTCCTGTTGTGGCGCAGCAGAAACGAATCCGACTAGGAACCATGAGGTTGCAGGTTCGATTGCTGGCCTCACTCAGTGGGTTAAGGATCTGGCATTGCCATGAGCTGTGGTGTAGGTCGCAGACATGGCTCGGATCCCGCGTTGCTGTGGCTGTGGTGTAGGCCGGCAGCTACTGCTTCAATTAGACTCCTAGCCTGGGAACCTCCATATGCCGAGGGTGTGGACCTAAAAAGCCAAAAAAAAAAAAAAAATCTTGGTTCAAATGTCACTTTTGTGGTGAGGCCTGTTTTGACCACTATATTAAAAATTACAACCTATCTACCACCTCCCTGCTTCTCACCCCCGAGCCTGCTCTCCCTGTCTTCACAGCATTTTCACCTTCTATTACACCACTGCTAAGGACTGAATGTTTGTGTCTCCCCCAGATTCATATGTTGATGCCCTAAGTCCTTGTGTGATGGTGTCCAGAGGCAAGGCCTTAAGGAGGCAATTAGGTCAAATGAGGTTATGAGGGTGGAGCCCCCACGATGGGATGAGTGTCCTCTGAACAAGAGAAAGAGGCCAATGCTCTCTCGCCACCATATGAGGACATGGCAAGAAGGCGGCCATCTGCACACCATGAAGAGGGCCCTCAACAGATACCAGCTCTGCTGGCACACCTTGACCTTGGACTTCTCAGCCTCCAGAACATTGAGAAATAAATGTTTGTCTGTTTGCTTGTTTCTATCTTTTTAGGGCCGCACTTGAGGCATATGGAGGTTCCCAGGCTAGGAGTCTAATTGAAGCAGTAGCTGCCAGCCTACACCACAGCCACAGCAACACGGGATCTGAACCACATCTGCGACCTACACCACAGCTCATGGCAACGCCGGATCCTTAACCCACTGAGTGAGGCTAGGGATCGAACCTGCGTCCTCATGGATGCTAGTCAGATTCGTTTCTGCTGAGCCATGATGGGAACTCCAATAAATGTTTTTTTGTTGTTGTTTTTATTAAGTCAGCCAGTAAATGGTATTTTGTTAGAGCAGCCCAAGCTGACTGAGACACCTGTTATGTCTGACTTGTTTCTTATGCTTGTCTTGTTCTCTCCAATCAGGGAAGCTCGATGAAGGCAGGACCTGCCGTGTTCACTGCTGACTCTCACAAGCCTGGAACAGCCTGTGTTGGTAATGTCTGTTTAAAAGGACGGACTGACTGAATGAGGATGTGGTTTAATGCACTGACCCAGGTGAGAGGAAAAGCACGAGTGTTGGTATTAGCTAGACGAGAGACTGGACCCAACCTAAATGTCGGTGGACTGATGAATGGATTAAGAAGACGTGGCATATATACACAATGGAATACTACTCAGCCATAAGAAAGAACAAAATAATGCCATTTGCAGCAACATGGATGGAACTAGAGACTCATTCTAAGTGAAATAAGACAGAAAGAGAAAGACAAATACCATATGTTATCACTTATATCTAGAATCTAACATATGGCACAAATGAACCTTTCCACAGAAAAGAAAATCATGGACTTGGAGAACAGACTTGTGATTGTTGAGGGGGAGGGAGGGGGATGGACTGGGAATTTGGGGTTAATAGATGCCAACTATTGCCTTCAGAATGGATAAGCAATGAGATCCTGCTGTACAGCACTGAGAACTATATCCAGTCACTTATGATAGAGAAAGATAATGTGAGAAAAAAAGAATGTATATACGTATGTGTGACTGGGTCCCTTGCTGTGCAGCAGAAAATTGACAGAACACTGTAAACCAGCTATAATGGAAAAAAATGAAAATCATTTAAAAAAATAAAAGGACGGACTGAATGAAGATGTGGTTCTAAGACAGTGACCCAGGTGAGAGGAAAAGCGTGAGTGTTGCTATTAGCCAGATGAGAGACTGGATCCCAACTCTATTCACTTCTGTGTGACTTCAGACACTTTAGGCTCAGCTTTCTTTGAGCATCAGCTTTCTCATCTGTGAAATGGAGGCAGTACCTCCATCCTAGGGCTGCCACATGAGGATCCAGGACAGATCCGGCACAGAGCACAGCTCCCCCAGCCTCATTCTCTCCTCCTTCCCCGGTCATCTGGGTAGCATTTTGCATTCAGAGCAGAAAATGAGCCTGAAGCTTCCCAGGGCGGGGAGAAGTGCATTCTGCTTCTCTTCAGGTGGAGAGAGGCAGGGAGGACACCCAGCCGGCAGGGACAGGGGGAAGTCGTCCTTCTGGCTCCCTCTGCAGCCCAGAGGACACGCCCTCCCCTCCCTCCGGCCCTCCAACCCTTCCCACCAGCAGGCATGAGCACGAGCTTTCTGAGAGTAAACAGACAATAAATCACTAGCTGGGATCACCTCCCCCCAAAACAGCATCATCCAAGACCTCAGACGGAGAGGGCGGTGCTTGGAGGCCGCCATGTGGAAGCTAGCAGTCCTCAGGAAACAGCCCAGCCAGTTTCCCTGGGGCCTTTGGAGTGAGTCCCAGGGACCCTGCCAGCCCCACCTGCAGGGACTAAAACCACCGCATGGGGCTTCGGGCGAGGCGGGAACAGGATTTCCTGATGGTGATCTGGAATAGGTGACTGAGGTTACAGACAGAATCTTTTTTTCTCTGGGTTTTATGAAGCTGATAGGAATTGGAAGCAGAGTCCCAGAAAACAGGAAACGGCTACACACACACACACACACACACACACACACACACACACACGCGCACGTTACATAACCCAAAGAAGGAGAAACAGGCACCCCCGGTGGAGAAGGGTCAGAGCCTCTGTCAACATGGAAAACAGGACTGCGGCGGGGACACGTCAAAGTCCAGAACCCATGTCCCAGCTCCACTCTGGTCACTCTGCTGCTAATTGCCCAGTGGCTTTGGCCTCTCCCTCCTGTCCTGCCCTAATTTCTTACCCATGCGACAAGGGTTCGAATCCCCTAGGTCCTCCTCAAGCTGCTGTTTCCTGAGTCCCTGACTTCCGGCTGTGGCTGGGCTCTGGCCAGATGCGCTGCCGAGGCAGCAGGGAAACTGGCCCAAACGCTCGGCTCGGCTCCCTGGATCCCCTTGGCTGCCACCCACGTCCCAGACCCTCTGAGATCCAATCTGAGGCTCAGCCCTTTACCTTCAGAGGCTATGCTGGAAGGTGCATGACCTGTCCTGAACCGCCACACCTCTTCAGGCCTTCGGTCCCCCCAGGGGGCTCATACCAAGCAGATGAACTCCCATCTGAGCCCTGGGGTGGCTGTTTCCAGCTGGTGCCCCTGCTGTGTCTGCTGCCCCAGAGTCAGGCTGAGCCCTGGAAGGATATCTGCCTCTGGCAAGGGATCGGCTCATCTGGATTCTAGGAGTGACTAGTATTCTACAAATTAAGCCAACTGGCCCCCTTTGCAACCTAGCCATCACTCCTTCAACACTGCCTAAGGGTGTCCAACCTGGCACCCAGTAGCAGTTCTGAAGGATTAGTTCGAAAAGGGCTCTGCTGAGAACCAGCTGTGTAACCTTGAGCAAGTCCTCTGCCTCGGTTTCCCCATCTAGGCTGACCTGGATCCCTGCCACCTGCCCGCTGTTGACTGTCTGTGTTCCTCTCCAATTTCCCAGCAGCCTCCTCTTCTGCGGCTTTAAGGAATGCCCGCCCCACATGGTCAGGAGGGGGCAGGGGTGTCAAATGGAAGAAACCAGGAACAGGCACTGGAGGTCAAGGTCAGAACAGGAATGAAGCCTGCTTCCTGCTTCCCAGAATGACCTCCTCTCCTCCTCTTAGAATTATGAGCTGCCGAAGCCAGAGGGGTCATCAGGCATCATCCAGACCAGAGGTGTTCAAGCTGATTTTACCCACAAAGCCCTTCTCCAGATGAAATCTCACACAGCAGCCCGCAAGATCAAACACAGGGGAGGGGAGCAAGAGCAGTAATGAAATGGAGCGTTTATAATAAAGGCGACTCTAATGGCGCATTTATGATAAAGGCAGCTCTGGCATCCTGGCTGCAAAAAGAAACTCAGGAATGTCCTCAGCCGATGCAGGAAGCTAGACACTGGATCTGACCGGGCTCTCTCCTCTAGAATAAATTCCCACCCCTGCCTAAAAGAAACTAAGGAAAAAAAAAAAAAAACTCATCAACAACCAGAACTCACCAGAACTCCTCTGAACCAACACAACGTTCCTTACAAATATCACTGGCTTGTCATGTTAAACCCAGGCAATCTCTGGCCCCATCTATTCCACTTCTGCGTATGGAAATATATCAGCTTGAAATACCTTATCCACACAACTCAGATAAGAGAGAGAAGGAGCAGGCAGCAGGGCAGGAACTGTGCCGTGGACAGCCAGGGAGAAGAGAAACTCAGGAAAAAAAAGAAAGGTAAGAGCTGGTTTCTGCAGCTGACCAAACAGAACTGAAGGATCGGCGCTGGGGGACTAGGGTCTATTAGACTTCTCGGGACACTTAGGGTCCTGACGACACAGGGGAGGGGTAGGGAACTGCGGGGGAAGATGTGGAAGGATTTTGCTGCCTCGGTCAGGTGGAAATGGGGAGGGGCTTCCCCGTCATCAGAGGAGCGTTAACAAAAGGCTCCGTACCCTGGATAAGCCCGGGGTCCTGCCTGGAGGAGGTGGGCAGCAGGGCTGGCCTAATGAAGAACCTGTGCCTAGCGACTGCAACGGCCGCGTCTCCCCCGGTACCGTGCCTATCACTGACGTCAAGCGCGGCGGGCCGCGGCCAGCACTAACTAAATACAGATGCCTGAGGGAGGGCCGCCTCGGCCAGGAGCCGCTCCCGCTGGCGCCGGTCCGCCAGCCCCTGAGCTGCTCAAGCCGCAGGCGGGGAGGAGCCTGAGCCGCCGCCGATCTGCCTCCCAGACGGCGCAACAGCGCGCCCTACTGGCCATGGTCGGGAGAGCGCGTCCGGGAGCCCCGCTGGCCTAGGTGTGGGGCCTGACCTCTTGCGTACATTCTAACACTTATCAGGTGACAGGGCTTACAGCACAGTCACTCGGGCAAGCTTTAAAAAAAATCCCAGTGCCCAGGAGGAGTCCCATCTTGATTAAGTTAGAAACCCTGGGAGCCGGAGATGGGCGCCAGGGCTTTTAAAACCTCTCGATGTGTTTCCTATGCACGGCCAAGTTCAGAACCTGTTTCCTTAAGGCAGTGGTTCTTATTGCTTTGAGCATGCATCGGAATCCCTGGAGGACTGTGAAAACACGGATCGCCAGGTGCCACCCTGGAGTTTCTGACTCGGTAGGTCTGTGGTGGGGCCTAACTAGCTCTATCAAGGTCCCGGGACCCACGTTGAGAACCAGGGCTCAACTGTGGATGCGGAAACACAGCACTGATATCACCTGGGAGCTTGCTAGAAATGCAAATTTGAGGTCCCATCTCAGATCCGTGGAGTCAGTCTACATTTTATCCTGCTGCATCAGCGTTTAGAAGTGCTGCTCTGATTGCCACTTGGTCAGGCCTCCTACCATCGGGCTGTGCCGAGTGCTGGCAAACCCTCCCTACTGCCTCCTCCAAATCCTCGGATCAGAGGCAGAGTTCCCGCTGCAGACAGTGGGTTAAGGATTCAGTGTCACTGCAGCTGTGGTGTAGGCTGAAGCTCCAGCTCAGATTCCATTCCTGGCCTGGGAACTTCCATAGGCCACAGGTGTGGCCAAAGAAAAAAGTTTCTGGCTCAGAGAGCTGGATGGAACATTCCAGATTACCTGAGCCAATTTTCTTGAATGACAGATGTGGGGGGGGGCTTGCCCAGGGCCGATCACCCCAGGGGCCTGAAGTTCATATACTCACGCCCTCTTCTTCCCCAGGGGGTGGCCCTTGTGAGTTATGACCTTGCTCCTCCATGGGTCAGGCACCTCATGAACTTGAGAGAGGCCTGTGGAGGCCCAGGTCTTTCCTGTCCTGTCTGCTTGCGAGTGCACTGAGGCAGGGTACAGAAACACAGGAAAACACAGCGGGAGGTGGCCTGCAGAGATGACGCAGGAAGGGCCGGGTTTGAGAGCTGAGTGTCAGCCACTGAGCCTAAGTTCATCGAGATCATACCCACTTTTGGTTCACGATTATTCCTCTGGCTTCTCAGAAAAGAGAGACAGATCAGAGGCCCATCTTACAGGCACCTGTCTTAGAGGTGGGCTACACTGAGCACAAAGTCCCCAAAGTGGGCTGGATGCCCAGCTCTGGGTGCAGCTCCTGGTGGGGTTTTTTTTCTGTCTGTTTTTTGGTCATTATTCATGCAGGTGCTCTGAGGGGCACAGAGAGTCCGGGTGGAGAGACTAGATAAACACACGAATAAATGACCATGAAACAGGTAACACAAGGAGGTTTTGCTGTACACGGGAGCGGGTGGAGGGATGGCATCTGGAGCGGGTAGACACTGGAGGGATGCATGGTCTGGGGAGGGGAAATCAGAGCGGGCTTCCTGGAGGCTGCATGGCCATGACAGTCAGAGCATGAGGGAGCTTGAACATGTCCAAATTTGGACCTCACACTCTGAACCACTCCTCTGCCCTGTCCTCAAAAGGTGCAGAGGTGAGACCCCCCCATCTGGTGTCCTGTCTGGGATCTGTAAACAGGATGTCTGGCTGGAAAAGAGGCAGCCGAGGCTGCCCTGAGAAGGGGAAGGGGGACCTGAATTTAAAGTTGATGAGTTTGGGAGTTCCATCGTGGCTCAGTGGTTAACGAATCCGACTAAGAACCGTGAGGTTGCGGGTTCAATCCCTGGCCTTGCTCAGTGGGTTAACGATCCGGCGTTGCCGTGAGCTGTGGTGAAGGTTGCAGACGCAGCTCGGATCCCGCGTTGCTGTGGCTGTGGTGTAG
>PVHT021183693.1:49119865-49194392 GCA_004024745.2 Catagonus wagneri
TCGCTGGGGTCAGGGGCTGAACACTGACGTGGTGCCATCCTCTGGGAAAGGAAGGGGTCCAGCTGGGTAGCAGGAAGCCCACGGGTCTCCCAAACAGAGGGGATTTAATACAGGGGATTGGCTGCACAGTGATGTGAAAGCTGAGAAGCCGCTGAAGATGCAGAGGCAGCACAGAGGTTAGCAAAGGGACAGGCTGCTGGCACCACGCAGAGCACGAGGGAGGAAGAGGGGAGGCAGTATTAAGCAGAGCTAGGAGGCCAGGAGCAACCCAGCCCAGCAGAACCCAGAACAGACCTGGGTAATGGGAGCTGGGGCCATGGAGGAGACCCAGGCCTCATTGGAGATGCTTCCTAGAGCAGAGAGGGTGGAAAAAGCACCCCGGCTTCTCTCCGGCCACCTGCTATGGGCCGCGCCTGCTTGAAAGCCCAAGACAGGAAATCCCTAGAACAGGACAAGAGGAGGCAGCTGGGGTGAGCAGAGGGGAGTGCAGATTTAAGCGAGAAGGGCCTCCCTGGAAGGGGATCCAGGAAGCACTGGAGACAGAGACTCGGAGGGCCGGACAGGCAGGTGGGGAAGGCTCAGTGCGGCTCTGTTGGAGGTTCTGCCGGCAGAGGCAAAAGCTGACTCATGCCTGAGACACACTGTCCTGGAGCCAAGCCTGCTTGCTGGGTGGGGCAGGGCAAGGTGGTGTCGCGTGGCACGGGGCTATGCCAGGCCCCGGATCAGGAGAAAGGATGCCACGGGGGAAATGGGCTGGCCCGGAGAGGCTGTCAGACCCATGTTGTCATCTCCATCCTGATGGCTGTGTGACTTTGGGCGAGTGAACAACACCCTCTGAGCCTTGGTTTCCCATCTGAAGAACGGAGCGCATACATCCCCCACAGGGAGAACAGAACCATACAGAAGCACTCGGTGAACAGTGAGGCTCGCTCTGTGCCAGGAGGACCGGGATGGCCAGCAGGCGCCAGGTCCAGCACGGGCTGGGTGACGCCAGGGGCTGGGTGTCGCCAGTGGCTGGGCGAGGCGTATGGGTTGAGTCTGACACGTGCTCCCGGGGACGCCTGAGATTATACACCTGCAGAGAGGCCGCTGGCGAGTTCAGGGCCCAAGCTGGCTCCAAAGAACACAAGACGGGAAAGGGGAACCCTCTGAGATCCGCTGGGGCTGGGGGCCTTGACCCGGGTACCCGAAATGGTGGACAAAGTCCAGTGGGTATTCTTCCCGGGACAGGGCCTGAGTCTTAGAAGAACTGACAACCCCTGCTCGTGAACTGCAGGCTAAGCCCCTCCACTCTTCAGTCCCACCTCCCACCACACCCGGCCCCATACAAGTGGCCCGAGCATCACGGAAGGGCTTGGGGTTGTCCCCCAACCCCCCACGCTCCCACTTCTGGGCCCTCAGTGGACGCTGCCTCTCCACCTGGAGTCTCTCCTTCCCTTTCCTCCCACACATCTCATCTTCTCCAGCCTTTCGGCCTCCGTTCAAGCATCACTCCCTGCAGAAGGCTTCCCCTTACCCTCTGACCCCAACTGCTTCCCGGATGGGCAGGCACAGCAGGTCATATTCTCCAAAGACGGCCACTCCCGTGTATGTAGGCTACCCGCAGCATCTCCTGCCCGTGTGACAGACACACCTGCCACCATGAGGGCGTCTGTGTCCCCACCTCTTGGATCTGGGAGGGACTTGCGATGGCCCTGACCAATGAAGCACAGTGATGCTTTGTGCCTTCAGGGGCCAGGTCAGAAAAAGGACAGCCCTCTGCCTGGTTCTCTTTCATATTCTCTCTGTCCCCACCTCAACGTCTGCACTGGGACCTGAGCCACCACGCCGTGAGGGAGCAGGGCCACAGGGAGAGCCCTGGACCCACAGCCAGCACCCACGGTGAGTGTGGGCCTTCAGGTCACCCCAGGTGAGGCCCCACATGACGGCAGAGACTGTCTCCACTGTGCCCTGTGTGTGTGCTGGCCCGCAGAAACCCTGAGAGATAATGTTTAAGTCACTACATTTTAGGGTAATTTGCTGTGCAGCAATCAACCAAAAAAATCGTTGGGAGTCCCGTGACCCTTGTGCTTCTCTCTGTCAAGGCATTTTCTCCCAGAGTTACAAATGTTGGCATGCGCATGCGCGCGCGCACACACACACACACACACACACACACACACTGAGCGCCAGGAGCGGGGACTGGCTGCCATCCTCATGGCCCCGGGCCAGGCACACTGCTTGCCACTCAAGAAGCGCTCTGCAAATGTGCATCCAAGGAAACCCAAGAAATCAGAGAAAGATGATGGGGGGGCGGGGTCAGAAATCAATTCCCAGATGACAGAAATATTTGAGCCACAGCTCTAAAGATGTTGAATATATTTTTTAAATGGATGAAGTACTGGAGAGAATGTCTTCATTTAAAGCTTCAAGGTTTTATGAATAGGTCACATTAGATCACGGTCTCTTCTTCCAGGGCTTGCTATGGAGGACACAGATGAAAGGACACAAAGGGACCCTTCAGTTTTTCAGCTCAGCAACTTCATGAAACTCCCGAGTGACATTTTTTTTTTGCTTTCTAGGGCTGCACCCACAGTATCACAGTATTGGAAGTTCCCAGGCTAGGAGTTAAATCGGAGCTGCAGCTGCCAGCCTACGCCACAGCCACAGCAACACTGGATCCTTAACCCACTGGTCAAGGCCAGGAATTGAACCTGCATCCTCACCGAGACAACATCAGGTCCTTAACCTGCCGAGCCACAGCGGGAACTCTCACTTCTACGTCTTATACTGTGATTCCAGTGTGTCCTCCAGCCAGAGGCAGCCTCCCTCTCAGGGAGCACCGTTTCCTCCCTCGCGGCCCCCTCCTGGGGCTCTGCAGGGCGCCCACTCCCCCAGGCTGAGACCTCCAGGGAGCTGCCCTCCCAAGGGACCCCAAACACAGAATCCAGGATCGCTGCTCTGCTGCCCAGACCTCTGTGGGGGAGCCCTCCTTTCCCAAAGGGCCCTCCCAGCAGAGAAATTTCATGAGATGAGCCTTACCAGGAGCCCCCTCTAGTTTTCAGAGCATCCTTCTCCTGCCTCATTTATTTTTCCTTTTTTTTTTTTTTTGCCTTATCTAGGGCCACACTCACGGCATATGGAGGTTCCCAGGCTAGGGGTCTAGCAGGATCTGTAGCCATCAGCCTACACCACAGCCACAGCAACGTGGGATCTGGGCCACATCTGCAAACTACACCACAGCTCACGGCAACACCGGATCCTTAACCCACTGAGCAAGGCCAGGGATCGAACCCGCAACCTCATGGTTCTTAGTCGGATTCGTTAACCACTGAGCCACGACGGGAACTCCTCTCCTGCCTCATTTCTGATCTCCACAAGGTTGCTGAGGCAGGCCTGGCAGGGATGATGAGCTAAGGAAGCAGCCTGACCAGGACTCCGGCCCCAGCTTCTGCCTACACACCACTGCCCCTCACCCGTCTCGGGCCACTGGCAGCCAGGCTGCTGCTAATCACCTAGGTGGGTCCTGATGTCTGTGCCTGCTGTGGACTGAACCATCCAGACGTCGGACCAGCTCAGTGAGCCCCCAGACCCAGGATATTTCTGGACCTCCTTGACCCGCTGAGCCATAGTGGGAAAGTGTGTCAGTCAAGAAAATAAAGCTCAGATAAATTACATAGGATTAGACTGGGCCTTCTGTCCCTAAAAGATACACACACACACACACACACACAAACAGCAAAAACAAACCAAGACAAACACATAAAAAAACCCTTTAGCATGTATTCCCCAAGGCGATCACAAAGAACCATTTTTGGATTATGTACTATTTGGAATTGTGTTCCCTTTCCCTGTACCAAGAAAGAAGATTCCAATTAGCTGTGTTACGTCTATTTTACAATTATCCATTTATATAAATATTTAGGGGGTACAGCATGTGTCTGTCTGTCTCTCTGTCTCTCTCTCACACACACACACACCCCTTTCTCTCCGGGACAAAGAGGTCTCAGGGTTAGGATGCATTCTGGAATCTTTCCTTCCACACCTCCCACGTCTGGTCACTGTCTTTAAGGCTGACATTCCTCAAGTTGAGGGATGGGCAGGCAGAAGGCTGCAGGCTGTGCGCCAGCCAGGTCAGCTTACGGCGAGCTGTCAAGCCGTTTCTGACGCCCCAGCCAGGCCATAAATAACTGCAATGAAACTGCAGCAGGCCTCCGGGGCCTCCCCCCAGCAAGGCGCTCCCCTCCATCAATCTCCCCTAATGACTGCTTGGCATTCAGGCTTCCGCCGGTGACCCGACCCCGGCCCCAAGCATTCTTTGGGGCGCAGCATCCTTCCCAGGCACAGAATGGGTCAGCCGGGAGCACACAGCTTTGAGAGGTCCCGTGTCCTGCCAATATACTTTATGGATGCCGGAGACAGGAAGGAAAACTCTCATCACTCAAAAAGCCCCTCCTCCCACGATGGGCTGCGGAGAGCAGAGCCAGAGCCACCATCCACGTGGTCCATCTGGTCCTAGATTCTACACCACGACTCAGCCCACACACCTGCAGCTTCCCTCGCCAGATAACCTTACTGGATGAAAAAAAGCTGGCCTTTGTGCTCTTTGCTCTATGGGTGGGCCAGGGACCAGAGCATACTGCTGCTCAGAGCTGTTTACATTTCTTTTGTCCTGTCCTCAAGTGGCAATTATCTTTTATTCTTGCCTTTTGTTTTTCAGTCTAACTTGCCTCAACCATCTCACCACCCTAAAAACATCAACCTAGGGCACCTTTCTAGAAACTCCTAATTCAAAAAGATACATGAGCCCTAATGTTCATAGAAGCACATTTTTTTTTTTTATCTTTTTGCCTTTTCTAGGGGTGCACTCGCAGCATATGGAGGTTCCCAGGCTAGGGGTCTAATCAGAGCTATAGCCGCCGGCCGACGCCACAGCCACAGCAACGCTGAATCCTTAACCCACTGAGCAAGGCCAGGGATCGAACCCGCAACCTCATGGTTCCTAGTCGGATTTGTTCACAACTGAGCCATGATGGGAACTCCCACAGAAGCACAATTCACAACAGCCAAGACATGGAAGCAAGCTAAACGTCCATCGGCAGATGAATGGATTAAGAAGATGTGATGCAGGTATACAATGGAATACTACTCAGCCATGAAAAGGAATGCAATCGTGCCACTTGCAGCAACACAGACAGACCCAGAGGTTATCACACTAAGTGAAGTAAGTCAGAGAAAGACAAACACATATGATATCATTTACATGTGGAATCTAAAAAAAAAAATCATAGAAATACAAAATTATTCTACTATAAAATAGAAACAAGACATAGAAAACAAACTTATGGCTATCAAAGGGGAAAGTGAGTGAAGGGATAAATTGGGAATTTGGGGATTAACCAATACACACTACTATATATAAAATAGATTAAATAATAAGGACCTACTGTATAGCACAAGGAACTATATTCAATAGTAACTATGTGGTAATAACCTATAATGTAAAAGACTCAGAGAAAGAATAAATATAACATATATATTCATATATATATATATATATATATCACTTTGCTGTACACCTGAGACAACACTGTAAATCAACTATACTTCAGTTTTTTTAAAAAAATCCACCTAAAAATCACCTACCTGCCCCACTTTCTCTTTCTGTCTGGCACTACCTTCAACCTTTCTCCTGAGATCTTAGGATTGAATTTACCTAAGTAAAACACTCCTAGGATTCTGCCCTACTGTCTAATAAAACAATTTGTCTACTCAACAACCTTATAATTTTAATCATATCTCGATAAAATATGACATGACAAAATGACAGCTAAAAAGTGTATTCTTGTACACATACACCACCACATCAAGCTTCAGTGACCACCCAAGAAAACGTGTTTCCACAGGTAAAACCGAGGCCCTTATGATCAGGGGGCCCAAAGAAGGACCCTGGGGGCTAGGGGCTAGAGCACTTGGGGACAGGAGTAACCAAAACCAGCTCTTTGTGACATGGATAGAGAGTGAACACAGCAAAACCACACCTTAGCCCAGTGCGGGTAGCCCAGAGGAGGACCCAAATGCAGGACACTGGACGATGCTCCCAGACCCCCTGGGCCACTTGCACTGGTCCCGTGCACCCTTCCCCAGCCTCTGGGTGCTTTCACCCCTGACCACGGCACCTATGACTACAGAGCTTCCCTTCCACCACGCAGACCTGTTAGAGCAAACTGGGAAATAATCTACACGCCAGAGCTTTCCCACAGGTCGGCGCTGGGGCAGGTTTCCATCTCAAATCACATACTGCAAGCCTTCCCACCCTGCGCCGCCTTCTCCTCCGGCTCTCTTACCAGGCTCTCTGGGGATCACCTCCTGATGACAAATCTCCAGAATGTGGACCCTCACCTGGAGTTCTGCTCCCAGGAAGCCTGACCGGAGACACTAGGAAACGCCTAGCGTGAAGGCGTCGTGGCTCCAGGGACGGTGCGGAAGGAGGCGGCAAACAGAAGCAGCATTGAAGCCTCCTGAACTTGTGTGGGACACAGGTGCAGCCAAAGAAAAAACAGTTCTTGCCTCCACAGAGCACATCCGCCAGCACGCGGGCTCTTTCAACATCCCGCCAGACACTGTGAGCCCGGGGCCCTCTCGAAAGACCATTCTGGACTGGCTCATCTTCTGGATCACTGAGTAGGCGCCGCCTTAATTGATAAACGCTTAAGGTTTACAGCCATTTAGAGTCCGCGGCTGCTGCTGTAAACAGAAAGCTCACTGCGCAGTGACCCTCATCCAGCCCGTTTCCTTGCACAACTTCCACCTCCGCCTGGCCTCCGACCACCACCTCTCTGCCTTGCCGCCGCCATCCCCGTGCCCACTTCCCGGAAGTGGTGGGCGGAGCCGCCGGATAAGCGCTCCACCCCCTAGAGCCCTTCTGTTCTGGATGCTTCTCAGGCAGGCTTTCTGGAAGCAGGTGGTCCCCAGAGCGGCTTCCACCGTCATCGTGTGTTGGCTTTTTTCATCTTCGCTGCCTCGAGGATTCACCTCCCAACTAAACTGCATCCAGGCCCTTGCCCCAAGCTCTGCTTTCAGGGAACCATGCACCAAGCCCGGATTGGACAAAATATGGACTTTTCCAGGCAGCTTGAGTCGTCGTTATCCACCCCAGGCTCACTATCACCTCCAGCTCTGCCCTGGAGTAATGCGTTGCCCGCAGAACTACTGAAACGCCTCCACCAAGTGGCATAGCCACCCTTCTTTGGGAATCCATGTCTGAGTCCGCCATTTTCCAACCTCATTCTTCGTTGTCAGCAAGTCTCCAGAAGGACCCGCCTCCCAACTACCGATTTTTGCCTTTAATGGATTGCAGTCAGGAAACCATATAACCACACTTGATGGACTTAGGTCTAACATAAAAGTGATCAGACTGGTGGCACATGCCTTCGTTTTCTGCCAAGACATTGGAAACTTATTTGGGTTGCTGGAGAGACATTATTTTTTCCTGGTTTAGAGCTCCAATTTGTAGAGTGTAGAGCTTGGCTAGTGAAATTTTGGATGAATGAGTTCCTCCATCTCAATTTAAATAGAAGATCTATTTGTGGGCACAGTCAGTGGCTCTGATAATACTTATTGCAAATGCCCTAAGGCTCCGGCCTGACATTTATTGGGATATGGTACTTCTATTGCTGCAGGGTTTTTGTTTTTTTGTTGTTGTTGTTGTTCTTGCCTTTTTGCCTTTTCTAGGACTGCACTTGCGGCATATGGAGGTTCCCAGGCTAGGGGTCTAACAGGAGCTGTAGCCACCGGCCTATGCCACAGCCACAGCAACGCAGGATCCCAGCCGCGTCTGAGGCCTATACCACAGCTCATGGCAATGCCGGATCCTTAACCCACTGAGCGAGGCCAGGGATCGAACCCACAACCTCATGGTTCCAAGTCGGATTCGTTAATCACTGAGCCACGATGGGAACTCCATATAGCTACAGGTTTTAAGGTTCCAAGAGTCTTCACAAGTTTACCAAGTTCATAGACATCAAAAAATATCACACCCCAAAGAACGGGGTGATAACGGGGAGCTGCTGTGTAGCCAGAGAAATCTGCCTGATAGTCTGTGATGGTCTATGTGGGGAAAGAATCGAAAAAAGAATGGATGTGTGTACATGTATAACTGAATCACTTTATTGTGCAGTGAGAATTATCACGACATTGTACTTCGACGATACTTCAATAAAACTTTAAAAAAATGAAAAAAAAAAAGCCCACAAAGAGTGGTGGCTGACACACAGATTTCAGAGCAAAACTAGAATCTGTCCAGGGATTGAATACCAGTCTCCCCATTCTGCCTCCCAGTGTGACCCAGAGGTGCCCTTTCCTCTCTGAAGTCATGTGTCACTCTGGTGAGCAGGAAGAGGTGTGTGCCCACGGTGGTTTCAGGGTAACTGGGTGAGATTTCTCGAGTGGGAGGAATTCTGTTCTGGCCTCAACTCTCTCCCCAGCAGTTTTCTCAGCCTTGGGGACACTGTGCGGGGGCTGGGGGAGGGAGGGGGTCTCCGGGCACCCCTGGTGAAGAGCCATGAAAGAGCCAGACTTCAGGGACAGGCATGAGAACACACTGCAGCAGGTGCGTCAGTGGTCACCTCCCCGAAGCCCCAGGAGGGGCAGTGGGAGCAACCAGGGGGTCAGTAAGCTGCCTGAGTGTTTCCTATGCTGCTGAGAACAGGGGCGGCAAGAGCCTATGGGGATCTGCTGTGAGAAAGATTGGATGGGCGACCGGAAGGCCCTGGCCTCACCTTCCCAGGACATGCAGGGAATGGTGAATGGGAGTTTCCTTCTGGGATGGGCTCGGCCCCACGTGGTGGCAGTGTGCTCCCTGCTGGAGAGGGACTAAAATCTAGGCAGAGAGGAGTCCCGCTGTGGTGCAGTGGGTTAAGAATCCCACTGCAGCAGTTCAGGTCACTGTGGAGGCGTGGGTTTGATCCCCGGCTGGCACGCTGGGTTGAAGGATCCAGCGAGAGTGGCAGCTGTGGCTCAGATTCAATCCCTGGCCTGGGAACTTCCATATGCCACAGGTGTAGCCATAAAAATTAATTAATTAATTAATTAATTAAAAGTAAGAGAAAATTTAGGCAGAGAGAACCCTATCCCACTAGGGCCCAGAAGACCCCAAAGACTGGTATTCTGGGCAAGGCGGCAAATAAACAGGAGGGCTCAAGTTTAAGAGCCATGGCCGCTAAATTAGGAGGTTTGGATTAACATATACATACTGCATATAAAATAGATAAGTAACAAGGTCCTACTGTACAGCACAGGGAAATCTACCCAACTTTCTGCAATAACCTATAAAGGAAAAGAATCTGAAAAGAATGAATATATGTGAGAGTTCCCTTTGTGGCTCAGTGGTTAACGAATCCGACTAGGAACCATGAAGTAGCAGGTTCGATCCCTGGCCCCGCTCAGTGGGTCAGGGATCCAACATTGCCATGAGGAGGTTGCCATGGTGTAGGTTGCAGACACAGCTCAGATCCTGCGTTGCTGTGGCCGTGGTGTAGGCCGGTGACTACAACTCCAATTAGACCCCTAGCCTGGGAACCTCCATATGCCGCGAGTGCGGCACTAGAAAAGGCAAAAAGACAAAAAAAAAAAAAAAATGAATGAATATATGTGTGTGTATAACTGACTTTGTTGTACACATGAAACTCACACCACACTGTAAGTAAATTATACTCCAATAAAATTTACCTAGAGTCATGACTGCTTAAAGGACATCAGGGTTAGGAGTTCCCATTGTGGTGCAGTGGAAACGAATCTGACTGGTATCCATGAGGATGCGGGTTCGATCCCTGGCCTCCTCAGTGGGTCAGGGATCCAACCTTGCCATGAGCTGTGGTGTAGGCCGTAGACACAGCTCAGACCTGGCATGGCTGTGGCACAGGCCAGCAGCTGTAGTTCTGATTCGACCCCTAGCCTGGGAAACTTCCATACGCTACGGGTGCAACCCTACAAAGCAAAATAATAAAATGAAATAAAAGGACACCAGAGTGGAGGAAGTTCTGTCACGGGGGTGGTCACTAGCTGTGGTTTGAGGGCTGGAGTTCGCACAGAGGAGGCCGAAGAGGATGCAGTCAGCGGCTGAGCGTAGTCAGCTGCGGGGAGGCGGGAGGCTGGGGGTTGCGGGGCGGTCAGTGGGGCTGGTGCCTGAGGCACCCGAGGAGGCTGCAGCCCCAGCTCAGCCCGGCAGCCCCCGGAGTTTTTGCACAAACGGAGGCTGCCAGATGCCGACAACCCTCCCACCCGGAAACCATCAGGAACCACCTCAGAAGGAATCTCAAGGACTAGAGCTTCCGTGGGGCTGCAGAAGTCTTTTGAGACGGGATCACCACAGTGGCAACTGCAGGGAGAGACTCCTCAAACTTGGCCAGAGACGAAAACACACCCTCCTCTAAAGAGGTGATTGAATTGGTGTCCACGCCGAAATCTGTGAATTTCCCAAATCCATGATTCTTCAAGGCAGAGGTGAAATCTGGTTCTTTTTTTTTTTTTTAGGGCCGCACCCGCGGCATATGGAGGTTCCCAGGCTAGGGGTCTAACAGGAGCTGTAGCTGCTGGCCTACACCACAGCCACAGCAACACGGGATCCGAGCCGCATCTGCGACCTACACCACAGCTCACGGCAATGCCGGATTGTTAACCCACTGAGCAAGGCCAGGGATCGAACCCGCAACCTCATGGTTCCTAGTCGGATTCATTAACCACTGTGCCACGAGGGGAACTCCTGAAATCTGGTTCTAAGAAAAGATCGGCTTCTTGGCTGAGGGCAGTTTGGCAGGAGCGCAGAACTGTCAGGAGATTAGACCTGCCCCTGGCCCCAGGGGAAGCAGCGCTGCATAACTGGACTGGGACTGGCCCGGCTGGGAGGCCACTCGGCTCCTGGTTTCCTCGGACCTGCAGCCACCCCACCCCAGCCCTCTCACCTTTGCCCTATTTCTATGAATAAGACTCCCGTGCAGTCCCTTTCCCCCACAGGCAGTACCTTCAACTCCTGCCAAAGACACTAACGAAGCCCCTCCCCCGGGTGCCGGGCATCCGTCAGGCCAGGTGAGCACATCATGGCGGCTTGGGACAGGAGATGGGACTCTCCACACACCCACCTGAAAGCGACATGGGTGCTCCCAGTCAGCCTCCAGTCACCAGATGAAGATTCAGAGGCCCAGGGAGTGGGAGCGACTTGCTCACAATCACAGGGCAAAGTTGAGGCAGAGTTGATGCCATGAATGAGATTCTCCCCTCTCCCCCATTTTTTGGCCAAGCCCGTGGCATGCACAAGTTCCCAGGCCAGGGATCGAACCCACACCACAGCAGCGACCTGAACTGCAGCAGTGAAAACACCAGCTCCTTAACCTGCTGCACCACTCTGAGATTTCCTAATCTTTTTTCTCTCTGCACAGGCACCTTGAATCTCTGCTCCCCTAGGCGAAGCATCTCTGCTGTGGGGAAGTGAGAGCTGTGGGAAACGGGGCCACAGGCGGAGACCCACAGCTTCCACCTTGTAGGGGAAAAAGTGCCAGGTAATGACCTCAAGGCCTCCGTTAACGGAGACCGTGATGGTTCCTTTTACGTGTCAACGTGACTGGACTAAGGGATACCCAGGTAGCTGGTAAAACGTTGGTTCTGGGTGTGTCTGTGAGGATGTTTCCAGAACAGGTTAGCATTTGAATCCCTGGACTGAGCGAAGATGGCCCTCACCAGTGCAGGCGGGCACCACCCCACCCACCGAGGCCTGAGCAGAACAAAACGGAGGGAGGGCCCGTTTTGCTTTTTTGCTTGAGTTAGGGCATCCATCCTCTCCCGCCTTGGCCATCAGGGCTCCGGGATCTCCAGCCTTCAGACTCCAAAGCTTGCAGACAGCAAATTGTGAGATTTCTCAGCCTCCGTAACTGCTTGAGCCAATTCCTGTAATAAATCTCTCGCACATTCTCTGTATAGCCCACCGGTTCTATTTCCCTGGAGAACCCGACATCTAGTTTTTGCTCCTTCTGTTACTTTGAAACAGCGAATCTCATCGCTTGACAGACCCATCGACCCCTTTCAAAGCAAATCATTCTTAACATCCTGAAATAAATGTCACAGATGATATCAGATTTCACAGAGAATATAAAAATTAAATGTTCTGGCTGTAATGAGTTAGAAATGAAAGGTAGTTTATAATAAAATAATATCCATTTCTGTGTGTAAAGTCTTAGATAAGAGACAGGATGAAGTTGTCAGAGGCTCTCACCCACTTAGACACCGAGGAAAGGATGAATTTAAGAGGAGTGCTTTTCCTGTCTCCTCAGCTTCTTGAAATAGGGTTAGGCATGGCCAAGGGGGAAATTTTTTCCAAATCCTGAACAACCCTGGATGTAATTCCAAAAAGCAGGGTTTGGCGGTCCGTTTGGAAGTCGCGGGAGGATTGTCACGCTCAGCATCATCCCCTCCCATTCAGGACATAGTCCATCACTGGAACAAATGTGAAAGCCCATCGTGTCTAAACGCCACACGGTAGCGGTGCCCACGTGGACCTGAGCTTCCGCAGGGGCAGATTCCAGAGTCGCAAGAGACAGAAGCCTCGGAAGGAGCTGCCTGCCAGGAAGCATCCCCCACCGCCAAGTCCACGTGCTCCGTGATTCCTACCGGGGCTCTGGTGTTATGACTTCCCAGAAAGACGTTCTCCCAGTGCTCCACATGGGGGCGCCCTGAGCCCCAGAATCAGAACCTTTGCAGGTTTGTGACGTTGAACTGTGTGTAGAGGGAGGCAAACTGAAAACACAGTGTGAGAAAGAATTCGTTACTGGACTAGTGTTCCGCCAGATTGTCTAATCTTTGGCAGCATCGTCCGCTTTTCTGATATCCACTGTTAGCACCGAATAGTTTTGTAAATGGCATTTCCAGTCCTCCCAATAGTACAATTTTTATATATAAAGACGAGTGTTAACATCCTTCCAGAAAAACCAATGGATACAGGTGAAACAAACGCAATGGCCAAGCAATTAGCCAGTTCTTGCCTCCCCATTCCCTACTCACACTTCTCTAAATAAATAAATAACAGTAATAGCAGGTAATTTTTTTTTTCTTTTTAGGGCTGCTCCTGCAGCACGTGGAAGTTCCCAGGCTAGGGATCCAGTCGGAGCTACAGCTGCTGGCTATACCATATCCACAGCAACGCCAGATCCGAGCTGTGTCTGTGACCTACACTGCAGCTCACAGCAACACCGGATCCTCAACCCACTGAGCGAGGCCAGCGATCAAACCTGTGTCCTCATGGATACTAGTTGTGTTCACTACCACTAAGCCACAATGGGAACTCCTAGATAATGGTTATTAAGAACTTACTACATCTCATTGTTTTGGCTTAGTTACATGAGTGAATATTTTATCTTCACCAATAACACCATCAGGTGGGCTCTTAGCCCCTTGCTAAACAGTATGGCTGAGAAAACTGAAGGGCAGAGGGTTTCGATAACTTGCCCATGGTTACCTTTCCCATGGTTACCTTGCTGAAGAACTGTAGAACATTCCAGGCATCAGGACAAGGAGTCCCATCCGCTGGAAGGAGGTGCTTTGGAGAATCAAGAAAACAAGGTAGCGCGCACCCAGCTTAGGGTTTCTCCAAAATCTGAGAGCACTAAGGATGGAAAAATAAAATATATTAACAAGGGGGACAAAAAAATCCTATGAGATATCTTGGGACACAGTGTCACGGCTTGTTTCATTCATGAACTCATCTGGAGCACCACGTGGGTCTGAAAGGGTGAGCACTTAGCTTCATAGCCCTGGGCTAGCAACCAATAGCGGTAAGACTTCGATTTGAGCTGGACAGAATCGAGTCCTGAGTTTTCAAGCCTGGCTGAGAATTAAAATCACGTACGTGTGTGTGTGTGTGTGCGTGTGTGTGTGTGTAAAACTGATATCTAGGTCTCCCTGGGCCAACTGAATATCTCTGGAAGTGGGGCCCAGGCAACTGTTTTTTTAACCTCCCCCAGGTGATTCTCGGGTTCAATCAGTATCAAGAACCAAACTCCACGTTGTATAGTGAAGCCCAGAGAGGAGCCGTAATTTGCCGAAGGTCAAATGTCAAGGAAGGGGGGGCAGGTGTCCCGATTTCTTTCCGGAACCCATCAAAAGCTCTATGGCTGCGCCAGACTGGGACCACCTCAAACAGAGACGGACAGCAGGACAGAGGATCCCAGGTGCGAGGCGCACCCAGAGCTGCCTCTGTCTGCTAAGCTCAGTCTGCGGGGGGTGCTCAGCGCCCCCTTGTGGCCCTCGGGGGTCAGGATTTGCACCACCTCAGGCTGCGGCCTGGCCTCCTGAAGAGAACGCCCCAGCCCCTAATTCCACCCCCACTGTTTCCCCACCCTCATCAGGTGGTTGGGTCACCAGATACAGTGTCCAGTTAAATTTGGAGTTCAGATAAAGTACAAATCATTTTTTACTGTAAGTATGTCTCATGAGACATATGGGTGCTTGTTTGTAAACCTGGCAACACTACCCCAGGAGCACGGTGACTCTGGTCTTGCCTAACCGATTTGAAAGGACCAGCAAGTTGGGAAGTCCCATTGTGGCTCAGCAGATATGAATCTGGTTACCATCCATGAGGACTCAGGTTCGATCCCTGGCCTTGCTCAGCGGGTTAAGGATCCAACGTTGCCGTGAGCTGTGATGTAGGTTGCAGACGCGGCTCGGATCCCGCGTTGCTGTGGCTGTGGCGAAGGCCGGCAGCTACAGCTCCAGTTAGACACCTAGCCTGGGAACCTCCACATGCCACGGATGTGGCCCTAAAAAGACAAAAAAAAAAAAAAAAATGAAAGGGCTGACAAGCCGCTTGCCCAGAGGATGCAGAGCTCTCTCCTGGGCATCATTCGGCAAAGAAAAAAATTATTTTCACCTGACAGAGTTGTATTTGGGGAGGGGGAATATAATTAAGAGAAGTGTCTGCTCAATTATCGTGTTCCTTTATCCCTGGCGGTAGACACGAGGACTCTTTGGACCACAAGCTGCAGCTCGGACAGGCATCCGTTTGCCGGAGACTGGGGAGGCACCTCGTCCGTGCTGGACATGAGAGCCCTTCCCCAGAGAGCGGCCGTCACAACCAGCTGGGAGCCAGCAGCCAGCTCAGCCCGGCCTCGGGCCTGGGCAGTGAAAGCATAAGCCTTAGGGGTCAGCATTACAGGAGCCTCGGTCACTCAGGGCCTCCTTCTTTCCGGAGAGGCAGCGTTCTCCCAACCTGGTCAGGATTCATCTTAAGCAAGACGTTTCTGGGAACTGAACCAGATGAATTTGGGAGAGTCTGTTCCTTTTGCAAATCTGCCAAACTACCTTCAGTCACCTTAGAATGTAACGGGTTTGACCTGAGGAAGCATGTCTTTTTAAAAGGGTATCACTGGATATGGAGAAGTTGTACTTCCTTTTTTTTTCCTTTCTTTTTTGGCCCTCCCTCAGCATATGGAGTTCCCGGGCCAGGGATCAGATCCAAGCCATAGACGCGACCTAAGCTGCAGCTGTGGCAATGCGAGATCCTTAACCTACTGTGCCAGGCTGGGGATCGAACCTGTGTCCCAGTGCTCCCAAGAAGCCGCCAATCCCGTCGTGCCACAGCGGGAACTCCTACTTCCTTTTCTAAAACTGTCATCTTGTTCCTCCCTCCCCGCCCCAAACTGCCCCTGCCCTTGGTCAGTGACTTCACTGCCCTCCCCGCCTCCCAGGAGAGAAGAGTGAGAGGCACCGGAAGTTTCTCCCTCTCCCCCATCTTCCAGCCCCACCCACCTGACCCCTGACCCCCTCACCAAACCCCTTCTTTGACTCAGGGCTGCTGGAGTGAACCTCGGAGGAGCAGCTGCCACGGCCAGTGATACCCAGAGCCTCCCCTGTGCCCGCACTGAGTGTGACCCGACTCACTAAGTTTTGTGGCATTAATAGGGCCCCAGCAATGCCTCTGTTGTTTGAATTTGTTTCACATTTCAGTCTTTTCGTCCATCTGTGTACTTCGTGCGGTTCAGTTGCTGACCACTTTTCATTCTGTGTCCTTGGCGTCCTGACCCCCACGGTTCTCAGCTCAAACCAGGCCAGAGTCCCGGCAGTTTCCGCTGCCTCCTTCTCTTCTCACGCTTCACGGGCGGAAGCATGGCCCCCCTCTGCGTAAAGTCCTTCAGTAACAGCCGAGCATTCTTAATGAAAATGCAAATGCAGAGTTCCCCGGTGGCCTAGTGGTTAAAGGTTTGGCACTGTCACTGCTATGGCCCAGGTTTGATCCGTTGGCCCAGGAACTTCCACATGCCATGGGTCCAGCTGAAAGAATGGGAAGGGAAGGGGAGGGGAGGGAAGGAAAGGAAAGGAAAGGAAAGGAAGAGGAGAAAATGCAAACTCCTCGCTGGGCCCTCTGGGGCCCTCTGGGGGCCCCCGGGACCCGGCTCCAGCCGGCTTTGCAGCCTTACTCACCTCCTCCTCTCCTCTCCCACCCAGCAGCCTGCTCCAGAGGCCACGGCCCTGACCTCCCCCGCTTGCCCGTCTCCATCTCTTGGCTTACACTCTTCTTGCACAGTCTCAAGGCCCAGGGCTCAAATGCAGCTTCCTGAGGCCCGTGCCGGCCCAGGCCTCCCCTGAACTCCCCAGCACTTGCCCACCCCATCAGGCTTGTGTTTGCATCCCACTGGCCCTTGTCTGATCTCCCCACCAGCCCACGAGCCCCCGGAGAGGCTGCGATAATAACCCGATTTATCTCTCCCTCCCGCCCCCCAGCACTTCACCCAAAGCCAGTCCACACCGCAGCCAGGGAAAGCGGGAAGGGGGCTGGGCGCTGCTTCGGTCCAGCCTGGGCCGGGAGTGGGAAGCGGGAAACAGGCAGAGGAAGACTGAGAGGCACTCAGCGGCTTTTTGGCCATGAGGACAATGGGGAAGAGAGACCGGAGACGTCTCCCAGCTCCCGGGCTTGGTGACTTGCTGGGAGGAGCTGGGGACAGAGTCTGGTGTAGACGCGTCCATGGCCGTGATGCTAGAACCCGGGGCTCCTGAGCAGGCAGGTATCTCATCATGGAGCCGAAAACCTGAGTCCCAGACAGAAATTCAAGGTCATCCAGCGTAAAGGTGGCATCTGACCCCAAGAGCCTGCATGGAGATTTCCCAAGGAGCCCGAAAGATGCCAACCCAGAGGAGACCAGCGAGGAGGAGGTGACTGGGGAAGACAGAGAGCGGCCGGCTTGGGTTAGAGGGTGGTGTTCCGAGAACCGTGGGAGAACCATTTCAGCGAGTGAGCGGCCCCAGGGAAGCAGACGCTTAGGGCTGAAGGGTGTCTGTCCCAGTCCAGCTCACTCACTGCCCCGTCCCCTCCCCTCAGGGAGCAGCGCTCCTGCCCCCCTCAACAGGCAAAGCCACTGCATTCACTGCGCCCCCCCGCCCCCAGGCCCCTGCAGTCCCGATTTCTCCTGGACACCCTGGAGGTGGGTGCTAACAGCCTGAGGACCACCCCCCCGCGCCAACACCAAGTCAGACCTCTGCCCCTTATCTTTCTGGTCACCTCTATTTCCAGCATCTCTCTGTTTCTCTGTATAAATTAAAAACATATTTCCAGGGGAGTTCCCTTCATGGCTCAGTGGTTAACGAATCCGACTAAGAACCATGAGGTTGCGGGTTCGATCCCTGGCCTTGCTCAGTGGGTTAAGCGTCCGACGTTGCCGTGAGCTGTGGTGTAGGTTGCAGACGCGGCTCAGATCCCGTGTTGCTGTGGCTGTGGCGAAGGCCGGCAGCTACAGCTCCGGTTAGACCCCTAGCCTGGGAATCTCCATATGCCACGGGTGTGGCTCTACATAAAGGCAAAAAGACAAAAAAAAACCACAAAAAAAACCATATTTCCAGGAGTTCCCGTTGTGGCACAGAGGTTAATGAATCTGACCAGGACCCATGAGGTTTGCGGGTTCGATCCCTGGCCTTGCTCAGTGGGTTAACAACAATCCGGCGTTGCCATGAGCTGTGGTGTAGGTCGCAGCTGTGGTGTAGGTCGCAGCTGTGGCTCGGATCTGGCGTTGCTATGGCTGTGGTGTAGGCCGGCAGCTGTAGCTCCAATTCGACTGCTAGCCTGGGAACCTCCATATGCTGCGGGTGCGGCCCTAAAAAGCCAAAGGGAAAAAAAATATTTCCAGGCAGAACAAGAGAAACAGACAGTGGCTCTTGAATTGGATGTCGAAAGAGGGTGGCCTCTGCTTTGCGGGAATGGAACCCTGGCGGAATAGCACCTCGGCGTGGGGAGGAGACTGCGGTGGCTACTAAATAATAGAAAAACACCAGGGAGTGGTGTTATTTTATTCTCTGGACCACAATGCAGCTTTAACAGGTGCTCTGCCAAGCTTAAGGAAAGCCCGTTGGGTCTCAGACTCAGACTCAGAGATGGGGTGATGACGGAAGAGGAGGAGGTGGAGATGCTGGGTGCTGGAGACGCTGGGCGCTGGAGCCGGACGCCTCCACCTGCTGCACCTTAGAGACAGAACTCCATGCCCCGCACCCGAACCACCAGAGCTTCAGCCTTCCCTCTGCCGTCTCCCGACCGGTGAGGCCCAGAGAGGCCCGGAGACCGTGCGCCCAGGCTCCTGGCCACGCAGGCTCTGTGCCTAGGGCTCCCCTGCCCGAGCCTCAATTGACACGGTCACCCTCACAGAGCCACAGCTGGACTTCAAGTCCCACTCCTGACTGGCATTGACCATCAGCCCCGGGGAGCCTGAGGCCTGCCTGGGAGACAGCTGGACGTTCAGCCAGCGACACCTGGCCTCGTCACAAGCCAGCACCACGGTGCCCTCGGGGTTGCTGTAGGTGCACCGGCTCCGGGCCGCCCTCTCCGCCGCCGCCGCCGCCGCCAGATCCCAGCCGCCCCCAGGCTCCCTGTCCTCCGGCCCCGGGGCCTGGAAGCCCAGGCGGTCCCGGGTGACGGGGCAGACCAGCTGCTCCTCCGTCAGGGCGGGCACCGCCTGGCCCTTCAGGTAGGCGGGGCCCGCGCAGTAGGTCTGGATGTTGAACAGCCGGTCGCTGTACTGGTGCAGCCAGCCGAAGAGGTAGGCCAGGTGACAGTCGCATTGCCAGGGGTTGCCGTGCAGGGCGAGGTTGAACAGGTTGTAGTTGGTGTCGAAGATGCCCTCTGGGAGCGTGGTCAGCCGGTTCCCGGAGAGGCTGAGCAGCTCGAGCTTGGACAGGTTCTGGAAGAGGGCCGGGTGCAGGGCCGTCAGGTTGTTGCTGCCCAGGTAGAGCGTGACGAGCCCGTCGAGGCCCCTGAAGACGCCGGTGGGGAGATGGGTGAGGGCGTTGTGCGACAGCATGAGGGAATCCAGGCTGGACAGGTTGGCGAAGGCTCCCTCGGGGATCGCCTCCAGCTGGTTGTGGGACAGGGACAGGCTGAGCAGGCCTGGGGAATGGGCGAAGAGGCCGGGGGGCAGCGCCCTCAAGGCATTTCCCTGCAAGTTCAGGAAGGTCAGGTTGCCCAGGGAGGAGAAGACGGCCGGGGGCAGCTGCCCGATGGCATTGCGCTGCAGGCACAGCCTCTCCAGGCGGGGGAGCTGCGTGAACACTCCCGGGGGCAGCTCGGAGATGGAGTTGCCGTCCAGGAAGAGTTCCTGCAGGCTGCCCAGCTTGCTGAACGCCCTCTGGGGCAGGCCGGCCAGCGCATTGTTGCTCAGCCTCAGAGTTTCCAGGCTGCCGAGGGGGTGGAACAGGTCCTCGGGCAGCCGGGCCAGGAGGTTCTGAGCGAGGTTGAGAGTCTTCAGACGTCTCAGAGGCTGGAAGAGCCTCCTGGGTAGGGTCTGGAGCCGGTTGCCCTGCAGCTGGAGGGACTCCAGGGCGCCCATGTGCCGGAACAGGCCCTCGGGCAGAGCTTCCAGCTTGTTGAAGTTGAGGGTGAACTTGACCAGGGAGGCCAGGTTGGAGAAGATGTTGGCGCTGAGCTCAGAGAAGGCGCCGCCGGTGACCTCCAGGTCCTGGAGCCTGGGCAGCCCCCCGAAAGCATCTGGCCCGAAATGGCACACCTGGGTGTTGAGGAAGACCACCTTGGTCAGGTTGGGGCTGCCGCCGAAGGCCCTGGCTCCCACCGTGGTGAACGAGGTCTCCACGAAGATGATGTCGGTGGCGTGTGGCGGAATGTCCGGCGGGATGGCGGCCAGCTCCTCATCGGAGCAGAACACCTCGTGGGTGAAGCAGTCACACCCCACGGGGCAGGGCTGGGCGGGCCTGGCCAGGAGCAGGAGGCAGGCCCAGCACAGCCAGGCACCACGCGGCATCTCCTAGATCCGAGTGGGAAGAGGAAACAGAAGTGGTACTTTCGGGAGTTCCCGTCGTGGCTCAGTGGTTAACGAGTCCGACTAGGAACCATGAGGTAGCGGGTTCGATCCCTGGCCTTGCTCAGTGGGTTGCCGTGAGCTGTGGTGTAGATCGCAGACGCGGTTCAGACCCCGCGTTGCTGTGGCTGTGGCGGAGGCCGGCGGCTACAGCTCCTGTTAGACCCCTAGCCTGGGAACCTCCATATGCCGCGGGTGTGGCCCTAGATAAGGCAAAAAAAAAAAAAAAAAGAAATAGTACTTTCATAAAGGGCGGCAAGGACTGGCCAGCGCAGCGGTCAGCAAGCCAGGAGACGGGGAGCTAGGTTACATTTCTAAGAGTTGTTGTCATACTACCTCTCATCAGCCTGCAAGGTCACTGGGACCTGAGTTCTGACCTCCTGACAGCGAGGCTGTCACATGACCTGCCCACAACCCTCCTGCAGGCCAGTGACAGGACCGAGCTCTTGTCATGCTCTTTCCAGATTGGAGAAAGAGAAGGGAATAAGACTAAAAGGCGCAGAAGAGGGGCGTAAAAAGAGACCACAGGTACCATGGAATTTTTAAGATAATATGTAAAATATGGACCAATTATTCTTGAGTTGGAAATTATTAAACCATAACTCTTTCTGAATTTCCAAAACTCAGCATATTTCAGAGCTTAATTATAAGGCGATCTTACAATCTGCTTTTGGAACCGCTGAGGCTGAGAGTAGCTGCAGGAATAAGACGGGCTCTTATCTTGAAATGTGTCCGCCTTCTCCTCAGTACTGCTGCGAAAGCTCCACCACCACCATGGAGCTCACGGAACTTTCCAGCATTACGTGGTACAGGAAGGTCCCAGAGGCAGGGATTCCACAAACTTACAGCTTTTTGTTGGTGGGGGGTGTTTTAAATGAGGAAAGGGGACTGGGTTTTTAGTTCACTAAATATTATTATTATTAATATTATTGTTTGCTATTTAGGGCCACAGCCAAGGCATATGGAGGTTCCCAGGCTATGGGTCAAATCGAAGCTATAGCTACTGGCCTACGCCACAGCCACAGCAATGCAGGATCCAAGCCATGTCTGCGACCTACACCACAGCTCACAGCAACGCCAGATCCTTAACCCACTGAGTGAGGCCAGAGATCGGACCCACAACCTCATAGTTCCTAGTAGGATTTGTTTCCCTGTGCCATGACGGGAACTGCACACTAAGTATTATTTATTTTTTTAAAAATGTCAGCATCCACCCACAGGACAAAAATTGGTGATGCAACTTTACAAGAATATTTTAATTAACACACAGTCTTTTTTATAGGTATGAACCATTAGCCAGCTTGGAGAAATTGACAAATGTCATATTAGATGTTTTGAGATTTCAGGATGATTTGGGGGCATTGGGTTTATATTTCCATATGAAAAGACCAACAGGGGGCTTAATTGCCCCCTTAGGGGGTCCACACCCTTCAGGTCACTACTGTTCCCACCCACATCATCATTTACATTGTAGTAGTTCAAGCTGGAATCCATGTTCCATCACATTCTAGCTCTGTGACCTTGGCCATGTGCTTCAATTTCCTTATCTGTAAAATGAGGATAATAATAGTGCTACCATGTCAGGGTAATTGTGAAAATTAAGTGACTAAAGATAGGTAAAGCTTTTAGAACAGTCTGACGTAGTGTGAGCAACAAATAAACTATGTTAACTATTGTTGGAGGTTGCAAACCACCATCATAACAGAAAGGTTATTTGAGTATTAAAAAATAGGAAGAGAAAAATGCCCTTTAGATAGAATACATTTAGCTTGGAGTTCCCCTTGTGGCACAGCAGAAACGAATCCGACTAGGAACCATGAGGTTGCGGGTTTGATCCCTGGCCTCGCTCAGTGGGTAAGCATCCAGTGTTGCCGTGAGGCTGTGGTGTTGATCGCAGATGCAGCTCAGATCTGGCGTTGCTGTGACTGTGGTGTAGGCCGGCAGCTGCAGCTCAGATTCAACCGCTAGCCTGGGAACCTTCATATGCCATGGGTGCAGCCCTAAAAATATTAAGAAATAAAAATAAAAATAAAAAAGGAATACATTTAGCTTGAAATAAAGAAAGAAGAAAGACATACAGAATGAAGGAAAGGCCAAAATAAAGAAAGAAAGACTGAAAGAAAAAGAAAATCCTCATGAGATGTAGTCATAATTTTTCTCAAGTGCCTGTCCTCAGCAGAAACTGCTGAGGCATCTTGACCCCAAGCACCCTTTGCTGGCTGCTTCTCTGCTGCCCTCTGCTGGCTGCCTCCTCCATTGCAAGACTCAGCTTTGGGCCCAAGGGCTCCACGTGCAAACTCCAAGCTTGCATTCACTCAATAACTCTGTTTTCTTAGGACTTCTGCCTAATCAATAGAGAAAGAACAATTTCTTCCTGAGGTAACGCATACCTCCCTTGAGGCTCACCTGATGGCCGCACAGATAAGCCACAGGAGGTGGATTTTACAGGGAGGTTGGGAAGGTCTAACAGTGGTGGCACCTGCCTGCCACTCAGGACACAAGAGAGAAAAGGACAAGCCTCCTGGCCCTACCAGCCCTGGAGCAGTGTTACAATGTTCAGCTTTAGCGTGAGACTTTATTCCCTTGAAACTGTGTGCACAGAATACAGATAAGAAGAAGAAGAAGAAGGTCCTGGTTAAAGAAGGATGAGGCATGGTCCCCTGACACCTGCCACCTGGGCTGCCCCTAGGATCCTGACTGAAGCCTTTCCTGACCCCAGGAAGGAGGCACCTGGCAGTATGTTTCTCTAGCTCAGCATCCAGCATCATCACCAAATAATGGATTTTCACAGCTGCCCTTTTTTTTCTTTTTTTTGTCTTTTGTCCTTTTAGGACTGCACCCATGGCATATGGAGATTCTCAGGGTCTAATCAGCCATTGACGCTGGCCTACGCCACAGCCACAGCAATACCAGATCCAAGCCGCATCTGCGACCTACACCACAGCTCACGGCAACACCAGATCCTTAACCCACTGAGCGAGGCCAGGGATCGAACCCGCAACCTCATGGTTCCTAATCAGATTCGTTTCCACTGTGCCACGACGGGAACTCCACGACTGTCCTATTTTGAGAAAGTGGCTGTAGCCCTCTCTAGGGTCAGCCTCCAGCACAGTGCTGACTCAAGGTGGGCTTGGCTAGGGTGTGTTGAACCAGACCCTCCACAGCTGTGATGAGCGGCCGGGGAGGCAGACCTGGCATTCCCCGAAATGGTTCCAGGCTGATGTGAATGACTGCAGCCAGGTGGGAGCTCACACTTGAGCCCTCCTCCCCCTGAGAGTAAGAGGGGAGCGATTTTTTGGGGGGAGCACACCTATAGCATGTGGAAGTTCATGGGCCTGGGATCAAACTGGAGCCACAGCAGTGATGATGCTGAATCCTTAACTACTAGGCCACCAGGGAACTTCAAGAGGGAAGCAGTTCTTGGAGTTCCCTTCATGGCTCAGTGGTAATGAACCTGACTAGGATCCATGAGCACTCGGGTTTGATCCCTGGCCTCACTCAGTAGGTTAAAGATCCGGAGTTGTCGTGAGCTGTGGTGTAGGTGGCAGACTTGGCTTGGATCTGGTATTGCTGTGACTGTGGTGTAGGCTGACAGCTGCAGCTCCTATTCAACCCCTATCCTGGGAACTTCTATATGTCATGGGTACAGCCCTAAAAAGCAAAAAAAAAAAAGAGAGAGAGAGAAGCAATTCTTATTTGTAATGTGTCATAATGTTATCAATGTACCAGTCCCCTTCCTGCTGAATTCCTCAGCTTTCAAAGGCAGTTTCCGAGGAGTTCCCATCGTGGCTCGGTGGTTAACAAATCCGACTAGGAACCATGAGGTTGCGGGTTCGATCCCTGGCCTTGCTCAGTGGGTTAAGGATCCGGCGTTGCCGTGAGCTGTGGTGTAGGTTGCAGACGTGGCTCGGATCCCGTGTTGCTGTGGCTGTGGCAAAAGCTGGCAGCTACAGCTCCTGTTAGACCCCTGGGAACCTCCATATGCCACGGGTGCGGCTCTAGGTAAGGCAAAAAGACAAAAAAAAAGGCAGTTTCCGGAAGAAATCCCACTAGAATGGGCATGTAGGCCCTAGGCACCGTCTGGCCAGCCTCACTGAGAGAGTGAGGCCAGGGCTCCAGGTGTCTGCAGCCAGCCTTGGGTTAGAATCCAGACTTCCTGGCCTCCCCCATCACTCCTGCTGGGAGAGCTGAACAAAGCGGGAGGCACAGGTGAAAGGAAAAGCCTGGTGGGGAGACTGTGCCTCACCTGCCCAGCCGCCCGAGGTGGCGCCCCTCTCCCCGCACGCTGTTCCTCTCACCTTAACCCACTGCACTTGGAAAGATAGGTTGAGAACTTTCCAACAAAGGACATAATGAGAGAATTCAGGACTTGAGATAAAGCTCATCAGTGGCCCAGAAAGCAAGTGTGGACACATCAGCCGACGGCCCGGGCAGCGGTGGCGGAAAGGTGGGGGTGGGGCCTGAGCTGGGGAAGGAGTTCCTTCCAGCTTCTCCCACCTTCGAAGTTCTCACACCTTCGTCTTGACCCTTAGAGCAAACTGAGAGATTCCCAGAGCGGGGAAACCGGGGCTCCCAGAGCAACTGGTCCGAGGGCGCACAGCTGAGAAGTTCAGGGCCAGGGTCAGTCCTGATGGCCTGAGCGCTTGGTGAGGTGCTTGCTGTGACGCCGTGAGGCTTCCGGAACAGGCAGACCCGTCCTTGCATTTGCAGGACCCAAGGTGAACGTAGACAAGGGACCTCGCCCACTGCCTGTCCGCTCCTCTTCCCGCCAGACTCTCTGCACTGTTGTGAGTAGAGAACCCACGGCTGCCCCCCAGCACCCCATAAGCTTAAGGGCACGCACTTCTGTGACAGGGTCATTCTAGGGAAGATGGACCTGGGAGGGTCAACCCCACAAGCCCTGGGTCCTGGGGACCTGGAGCATGGTTTAAAATGGGGACACGGCCTGGCCTCCACACGGGCATGTCCCTTTGATCTTGGAAACTTCCCACCCCCTGGGGGGGCCGTCACAATGGGAGGAGGGCCAGAACAGGACCTTTGAAATTCAAAGCAAGACGCCTCTTGCCCGTCTCCTGGGGCAGAAGGAAGTGTGGCTGGTACTCAGGGTGAGGGTGTGGGACCCTGATAATTTCCAAATGACCTACTCCCAGCCCAAGACTCATTCTCACATCACTCTGTGGAGTTCCCTCTGTGGCTCAGCAGGTTAAGAACCCAACTAGTATCCATGAGGACGTGGATGCAATCCTTGGCCTCACTCAGTGGGTTAAGGATCCGGCGTTGCCATGAGCTGTGATGTAGGTCACAGAGGCAGCTCAGATCCTGCGTTGCTGTTACTGTGGCGTAGGCTGGCAGCTGCAGCTCTGATTCCACCCCTAGCCTGGGAACTTCCATATGCTGCGGGTGCGGCCCTGAAAAAGAAAAATAATAATAAGAAATCACATCGCTCTAGAACGGCTAAGACTTTGTGCTCTGTTGTCAGACTGTGTGGTGTCAAGTCTTGTCTCCGTCCATTACTAGCTGTGTGGCCTTGGCTGAATTACTTAACTCCTCTGTGCTTCAATGTCCTCATCTTCAGAACAGCAAGTTTCAGTATTACCTTCCCCATGGGCTGGTTCTGAGGACTGAATGAGAAAATGCTTCAAAAGCTCCAAACCCAGATCCAGGCACACAGAGCACACTCAGCCACGAGGGTCCAGGCCAGTGCCAGCTCCATTCTGAAGAAGGCACAAGAGTCAGCTACGGAAACTGATGCGATCATCCACGCACTTCATTTATGGGCCAGCGAGATGCCTCTCTCCAGCCCTTTCTGGCTCCTTCCTCCTGGCCAAGGGAAATGGGTGATTGTTTTGCCCTTGGTTTAGTGGAGCTCAGATTCTTTTTTTTTTGGTCTTTTTGCCTTATCTAGAACTGCACCCGCGGCATATGGAGGTTCCCAGGCTAGGGGTCTAACAGGAGCTGGAGCTGCCGGCCTTCGCCACAGCCACAGCAATGCGGGATCCGAGCCGCGTCTGCAACCTACACCACAGCTCACGGCAACGCCGGATCCTTAACCCACTGAGCAAGGTCAGGGATCGAACCCGCAACCTCATGGTTCCTAGTCAAATTCGTTAACCCCTGAGCCACGACGGGAACTCCGGAGCTCAGATTCTAATGACCGTGGTCAGGTTGCCCGGGACTTGGGCCCCTTCGCCAAGCCACCCTCAAGAGCAGGTCACTAGCTGACCCTCAAGTGCAGGTCGCTCGGGATGCTGGAGATGAGAAGCATCTGTGCCTAGGCACTGTGGAGGCTGGCACCAGATGGGGCGACAGCCGAAAGATTCCTACTTGTCATCTGAGAAACCGTCTTCTCGTTTGTGCAGAGACCAGCAAATGACCACAGAAATGTTCCATGCCTTCAGCAAGCCAAGGAAGTTTGGCTTTGGGGGGAAGGGGGGCGGTGACCGGTTGCAAATGGACTCCTTCCTCTTCTCAAATTGCTCCTGGGTCAGTACGTTTCAGTGTGTACCGCAAGCCCTCCGTCATCCGCCACAGAGACAACCCTCACTCCTCCCGGAGGGTGGCGGGACCCCACAGCCCTGCCCCCAACTCCCAATGCCTATTGACATGGGGTGTCTACACCAGGGGCTGTCTCACCAGCAGGGCTGGATTTTGTCCCTTGGGCTCCAGTCCATCTGAAGGCAGGAAGAAGGGCTTCCAAGTGGCATCCGGAGCTCCTGTCCCCGGGGCTAGTATCGGACTAGTATCCACGAGGACTTGGGTGTGATCCCTGACCTCGCTCAGTGGGTTAAGGATCCGTCGTTGCCGTGAGCAACTAGGATGAAGACCAAATATATATTTCTTTTAGGGCCGCACCCGTGGCATATGGAGGTTCCCAGGCTAGGGGTCAAATTGGAGCTGTAGCTGCCGACCTATACCACAGCCATAGCAACGCAGGATCTGATCCGCGTCTGCGAACTACACCACAGCTCACAACAATGCCGGATCCTTAACCCACTGAGTGAGGCCAGGGATCGAACCTGCAACCTTGTGGTTCCTAGTCAGATTCGTTTCCACTGCACCACCACGGGAACTCCATAATAAACCCCTTTCGACCCAAGCCTGGGTTGATGTTAATGAAGTAACCTTAGATGAGCCCCTAGATAGCTTCAGATTATACACAAAATATTTGCAGGATTATTTCTGAAGAACAGGATTCACTGCGGGTGATTTTAATGTGTTCCTCTTGCTTAATCATATAGTTTCCCATTTTTCAGTTAAGAAACAGGTGTCACTATTGCAATTAGGTTGAATTTACTCTAAAAAATCATGTCAAACACTCAGCACAGTTCCAAACACACGATAGAGGCTTCCTTGATTCCTTTCCTTCCTGGCAATTACATTGCAGAGGCTCAAGGGAACTTGTCTATGGGCTGCAGAGCTTCTTGAAGATAACTAACATTCTGAAATAAGAGGAGATTGTGAACCGGACACCGTACTTTCTTCAAAACTCCCCATGGGCCCCACCTCCAGCCCTCTCGGACACAGTCCGCTCCACTTTAGAAGGCCCCTGCCTAACTTTGTTGCTACCTGACCCCATTCCACCTACCCTCCGGGCCGGTACAGGTCACACCTCCCCCGGGAAGCCACCCCTGATTGCACCTCCTTTGGCTCCTGCAGGAAGTCCTGTCTTCTATTGCACTTGTAGGTTCTTCCAGTCAATTGCACCACGTGACCGGGAGCCCTCGGGGGTGGGAGTCCCGAGACCACAGCCTCCCTCACCTGGCTGTGCATCCAAACACCTGGCCAGGGGGCTGAGCACAGAGCGGTGCTCAGGCCCGGGTGCTGAACTGAACCAAATGTGTTGGTGGCTCTCGTGAGCCTGTATCTTACTCTTCAACTTGCTTTGTGGACCGGGGATGTCGGGGGCTGAGCCCTGGGTTCAAATTCTGACACCACTACCTCCTAGCCGGGTGAAACTGGGCAGGTCACTCCATCTTTCTAAGCCTCCTTTTCCCAGGGCATGGTTATAGCCCCAACCGTCGGTGCTAACATTAACACTCATCTGGATGAGAAATAAGCTAAATTCGATGGTAAATAATAAAGCGTTTAAGAGAGTGCCTGGCAGATAAAAAACGTTCCATAAAAGGTAGCTAGCTACACACAGGTTTTATTTCTAGAGTCCCCAGACTTTATCATCCAAACCTGGACACTTCTGGGAATAAAAGAGGAGCTATTGATAATCACGCCATGATGACGACACAAATGAGGGTGGGACCAGGAAAACCTAGACACATGGTCACACTGCTTCTGCCCACCACTCGCTCGCAGTTCTCTGAGCACAGGGACCAGGTCACCTTCATCTCAGAATCCCCCCTCCTGCGACCTACCTCCTGCCCCACCCGGCACCACCCTGGCTGAGCACCTGAGGGGCTTCTCCTGCCTGGACAAGGGGGTACAGAAGGCGCAGCCTGCCTGGAATTGGGGACGTGCTTTGAAACCTGGGAGCAGTGGCCAGTCCACCTCCTGCCCCAGACCCCAGGCCAGACACCTCCCCCGGACCCCAGGTCAGACTCCTCCCCAGTGCCCCCAGATCCCCGAGTCCCGGAGTGACCCCAAGAGACCTACCGTGAGGGGCTGATGGGGGGTAGGGGCACCGGCTATCCTGCGTCTTCCTCAGCACAGAAAGGCCCCTGGCCGTGCTCTGTGGGCGGCGTGAACCCAGCAGCCCTGGTGCTGATCAAAGTTCCAGGCAGTGGGTCCTCCCCTCACGTGGCCTGAGCCTTCCCGGAATGTCCCCAGGGTCACAGGACAGCAGGAGAGAATCTAGGCAAGGCCTCTGAAGATTACAAAATGCCCCGAACTAGTCCCATGGACAGATCCCCGTTGGGGCCCAAATCCAGCTAATGTAAGAGGCTTGGCACGTTGAGGACCCCAGGGGCACCGGCTAGACTCTAGAAAGTTCCCAGTAGGCTGATCTGGGGCGAGCACAGGGATCGGGGGTTCACACTCACAGCCCTCAGCTGGACAGCCGGCCACAGGCCCCTGCCTCTCTCAGCACCAGGGGGAGCTCTCAGAAGGGCGTGTGTTTGCCGCCTCGGCGTGTGTGTTTTTTAATTTAATGCTTACTTCACTTTCTAAACCCGGGCTGAGTTAAAAGGGGGAAATGAGAGGGAGGGGAATTTCGGCCCCATGTGGAGAGGACCGCTTTCGCTGCTGGGATTTACCCAAGCATGAAAGGACTTCGCTTGAGCAGGGAGTGATCTCAGGCCCCTAAAGGTGTCCATCCAGGGGCTGCAGAACGAGGTGGAGAGAGAGGGCCCCATGTGGAGAGGGGTGGGGGGGCATGCGTGCATGTGTGTGTGTGTGTGTGTGTGTTCATACATACTCGTGTGAAATCAAACTGCAAACACAGCCTGCTGACAGGCCCCTGGGCCTACATGTATGCACGTACGCAGAGGCGAGACTTGCATTAAGAACTCCAGGGAGCTTGTGGAAGTTGGGAGGAAGGCTCCCGCGCCTTTCCCATTATCCAGAATTCCAGACACCTCTCTGAGTGGACGGTTTCAGCCATTAAAGAAGATCAGCAAGGCCCCGCCCCAGTGACAGATGAGGTCCGGCCCCACAAAACAACCCCCGCGCTACTGACCCTGGCCAGGTCTGGCCTCCTGGGATAGGCTTACACCTGGCAGAAGGGACTGAAGGGCTAAGAGAGCCCAGGAAAATATGGTTTGAAGCCCCACCCCGACCCCATGCCCGGCACAGCGGTGGGATGAAGAAGTAACAGAAGATTCACTTATCTGGAAAGCACTGGACCTGTGCCAGCAGCGGTGGCAGCCCTTGGACCCTGGGCGCCTGAAGGAGTCCCAGGGACACTTGGAAGGTCGCCTTCCTTTTCCGAGAGCCCAGGGCTCACTGATCCTGGTGCTCAGCTCTGTAAGGGTCCTACCCAGCTGTGCTTGTGTATGTGTATGTGCACACGCGTGTGTGTGTGTGTGTGTATCAGAGTGTGTGTGCATGCGCAGGTTAACGCTGCATCAGTGAACGCTGCATCAGTGAACGCTGATGACTTTCTGTGACCGAGAAGAAACTCCAGCCCGGGAGTCTGGAGGCCTGGTTGTCACCCAAGCTCAGCCACTAGTTCACTCAGCGACTACGGGAAATTCATTTTCCCTGCCTTTTTAAATTTTCTTTTGGCCCACCCACCGCGTTCAGAAGTTCCTGGGCCAGGGATCCAGCCCAAGCTACAGCTGTAACCAGAGCCGCAACAGTGAAACGCCGAATCCTTAACCCCTAGGCCACCAGGGAACTCCTGATTTTCCCTATGCCTTTTTTTTTTTTTTTTTGCCACACTCAAAGCGTATGGAAATATCCGGGTCAGGAATCAAATTGGAGCCACAGTTGTGATTTATGCCACAGCTGTGGCAACACTGGATCCTTAACCCACTGCACCAGGCCGGGGATCGAACCTGCGCCTCAGTAGCTACCTGAGCCACCAAAGGACAATGACTGATCCTTAACCTACTGCACCACAGCAGGAACTCCAGTTTTTCCCTATATCTTGATCTTACTTTCTTCATCTATAAGATGAGTTGAACCTGGATATTCTTAAGGCCCCATTTGGACCCTTATAGGTTATAGGTCCATAACCTATAGACAACACTGGTTATTTCATTTTGGGGGTCCCACTCTCCCTCCAAAGTCCTTTCCCAGCCCATAATCTGGTCTCTGCCAGAGGCTGTCCAGGTGTGCCTTGCGCTCATGTGACAAAACTTTCATCGACAGTGAAATCCCCCCAGGCAAGACAGCCACAGAGCTCACGTATGTCCTGTGTATACCATTTATTGTTGATTCTGGACACCAAATCTGTTGCAAGCAGCATCTAGCAAAGAGGGACCCCTGACCTGGCCCACCAGAGCTCACACTCTATAAAACCCCAGGGGGCCTAGAAAGCTCTAAATGCGTCACTGAGGGCCTGGGACTATTTGCAATGATTCTTTAAATGAGGCGAAATGGACCTACTTTTGATGGCAGCACGAAGGCAAAACCGACTGGTGAGAACAATCTTTCTAGTTGCAGGCAAAAGCTCAGAGGGGAGGGAGTTTAGCCTGGAGGAGTCGCCTCCCCCCACCCCCACCGTCTCTGAACCGTAGCAACAGCCTCCTTCCCAAGACCGCCTCCGTCTCCCCAGAGACCCCGGTTCGGTTCTGACTGTGGGATCTGTGGGCTGAACTCTTTGAGTGATTCATAGCTAAAGGCCGGCCTAACGCCCACATCTGTTTAGCAACTTTAGTTATCTAGCTCTCTCTAGCTGTTTGTCCTCTATAAGCTTCCTGAGTTTGGAAATATTTCCTGACACTGCACGAGAGACATCTGAAAGATGGTGACAATCGGGTTGTCACCCCTGAAGAGTTCTGAGAGCCGTGTGGTGCCTTTAAATTCTAATGAGGAGGAACAAGATAGAAGCCAACAGTTCCTTGAGAGAAGCTAGTTTTTCTTTAATGGATGGATGAGTTTAATGCTTCCTATGTTTAGAAACCTCTGGATTCGCACAGTAGCAGGTGAGGTTCCAATGCCCAAGACTCTGGGGAGCAACAGAAAATAACTCTCAATATCTTTGGTTTAATGATGAAAGCCCAGGACAGGCCACAAGGTCTTGTAGAAAGTTTGAAGAGAGATGAAAACCCACAGCCTATTGAACAATGTTGCAGAAGAATAAGAAGTTTTCGACCCTCTCACAAAGAGATAGATAACGGTACTACTCACGCACAGGCGTGTTGTAAGGGTTAAAAAGAAAATACCTCCTAAGCGCTTTGAAGGTCACCTATGCACAGTAAGCATTTTTTAAAAACAGTGGTTCCCCCTTTTTTTTTTTTCAACCGCACCTATGGCATGTGGAAAATCCAGGGCCAGGGATCAAACCTGAGCCACAGCAGTGACAACACCAGATCCTTAACCTGCTGAGCCACCAGGGAACTCCCTAACTAACGGGCTTTTATTATCTTTCCTCCAATACTGACCCTCCACTCCCAGTGGAAGCAAGGAGAGCTAGAAGCCAGTGAGGAAAAGTGGAAAGTGAACTCAACTTCTGGGGGACCAAACAGCTAACTCCAGCCATAAGAAATAGGCAAATGCATCATTCTATTAGAAAGGAAACTCCGCCCACCTTTTCTGGCTCCTGACCAAACAATGTGGTTCAAAGAGACCAAAAGGCCTGCCAAAGAAGAGGCCGCCCCGCGGTCCTCTCCAGCCCATTCTGATGGGAGAAAGGAACAGGCAAGCTCAGAAGATCAGGTAAAGGGTCCCCCACCCCCACCCAGGGCGCTCCTGGGGCGAGTCACCTGAGGACAGCTGCCCTCCAACCAGCCCTTGGCCTGGAGACACATGTTGGGACCCCGGGCCAGAGAAGAAGCCATTCCAAGGTCCTGGCCAAGGCCATCAACACCCAGGGGTTCTGGGTTCAGATTGGCAGGGCACACAGGCTGAAGAGGACTCCTTCCTCTCTCTGCCCCCTCTGGCCCCCCTGTCCCCTCACACAATGTGACACAGGAGCCTCCCCACAAGCAGCACCTTGAGGAATGCAGGACCAAACCATGCTTCCCACCTGGAGGAGAGTGGGCCAAGCTTCCCTTTGGGCCCCAGGATCAAGGAGGCAGGACACCATCCGAGGAATGATACCCACAAAGCTCTGGGCTCAATTCCTTTTGGATCCTGGCAAGCCCTGGTACAAATATTGCTATAAATATTTTGCTATAAATATTTTGAAAACGTTTCGGAGACCCAGATTTCCCTTGGGGAGAGGATGTCTTCTGCCCCTAACGGGCCCCATCTCTGCCAGAACCCTTGGAACAGAGAGTAAAAAGCTATAAAACGCATTAGCTCTTTACACAACCATTTCGGACTCTTTGTTCGGGACCGTCAGCGTCACAGAGGTTAAGGCCCCAGGGATTTCTTATTTGCCTCCTGGGGCAGAGGGAACTAGTAAGGGCCAGTCAGGATTGATAGCAGATTTCCAAATTGCTAGCTGAAGGTCTTTCCTGGACACCGAAAATTCTCCATCTCACTGTTTCTACCTCTGAACTGGTAGACCAGTTGTCCAGAGACACGCATTGTCATTAGTGTACTTTCTTTACCAGTGTAAATAGATACATAGCAGGAAGGGTGGCAAGGGCAGGTGTTCATGTGACTGCGACTCTGGACCAAACAACTCAACACTTGTAACTGGACCACAGCCAGGGAGAAGCTTCAGAGAGGGCCTTGATCCAGTGTGAACTACGCGCGTACCCTGATGTTGCCTGCTGCATCTGAGAATGCTGACGTTCAGTTTCTAGCTGACTGTAAGGTTTCACCACGACATTAGAGGGTTTGCCGGGTTCCATTACACTTGGCTGTCCAATTAAACGATCTCATCTCTGAGCTATTTAACTTCCCCCAAATGGAGAGTTGAAAATTAAAAACAGATATAGACACATCATGCCCATAAAAGGCCCAGGCAGAAGAATCTCCAATGAGCAACAGATAGCTTGTTGCAAGGTTCTGGTGTGTGGTTGCATGGACCTCTCTAGTTGAGATGCTTCTGACCTGGCCAGTCTGAGTACCTCAACGTCTAGTATTCAATTCAACCTCCTGTCCAGGCCAGAAGGTACCCACGTCTTCTCCTCCAGCCCTGGCAGCTGGGCCTTTGCAAAGGCTGGCTGGGGTGTTGCAGCTGGAAGGGCAGGGAGAGCCGGTGAGGGGTCCATCCTGATTTATGGGGAGCCAGTTCCCAGATAAGTCCACGCCACCTCCACAAACTCCAGTCTTCTCCAGTAAAAGGTTGGGATGGAGGATCCTGGAGATGTCTTGTTTCTTTTTTTTTTTCTTTTTGGTCTTTTTAGGACCACACCCATGGCATATGGAGGTTCCCAGCCTAGGGGTCCAATTAGAGCTGTTGCTGCCGGCCTACACCAGAGCCACAGCAACGCCAGATCTGAGCCGCATATGCAACCTACCCCATAGCTCATGGCCGGATCATTAACCCACTGAGCGATGCCAGGGATTGAACCCGCAACCTCATGGTTCCCAGTAGGATTCGTTTCCGCTTGCACCACGATGGGAACTCCAGATGTCTTATTTCTTAAACAGGGTGCTGATTATGTGGTTGCGTACAGTTTGTGAAAATCCATCAAACCATACACTGTCGTGCTCCCACTTTTCCGTCATATAAAGATAAAAGGAATGTATATGTGTGTGTGTGACTGGGTCACCCTGCTGTACAGTAGAAAACTGATAGAACACCGTAAACCAGCTATAATGGAAAAAAATCAAAATCAGAAAAATCCACCAAATTAAAAGAGAAAAACTCTGGAAGTGAACACAAGGACATCCCTCACCTCCCCAGGTACCAGGTTGCTTTCTCCACCCAGTAGCAATAAACTGATTTTAATATTTTTTAGGGGGTCAGAAATTCTACATGACTTTATTCCTTAAAGGACTAAAATTTACAAAGCAAATCCGCAGTTTAGGAATCTCATTCTTTACAAGGCTGAAATTTGTTGCACCAGTGCCTTTCCTCCTTTTCCAGATAAAAAACACAAGAGAGAAGTTGATGACGGCACCACCTCCAGGAACTGAGCAGCCTCGTTTTTCCCTTCTCTCTTTCATAGCATCCTGAAAGCCGGGGCATTTGGCAGTTCTTAAGAGATCAGCTAAATGGTTTGAAGCCTTCTTTGAGGAGAGAAGTCCCCTTGCCTTCAGGAGCAAGAAATGAAAGGAGACCTTTAATTTGAGGGGACAGGATAGAGCTATGCCACAAACAAGAGGAGCAAAGAGGGGACGTCAACTTACATAATACTTAGGAGAGGGGCTGTCCCGGTGGAGAACTATTGCCATAAAGTGGGCAGGCGTGTAATAATTGTGTCTATAGAGACCGGCAGGGGTGCAGGCACAGGGAAGGTGGTTCCTGGAGGAGAGCTGGTGAGGCTTTGGAGGAGGAGCTTTCTTGGAGGAAGCCCAGGGATGTGAATTAGAAACCCTGCGAGGTTTTTCTTTTGCTATGGCCAGTTAGATCTCCCTAACGGTAAGGAGATTCTGCAAGAACCTCTTCTACGGGAGAACCAGGCAGGTCAGGAAAAGGTGGGGGTGTCTTTCTCTCGGGGACCAGAGAGAAGAACAAGGGATGGCTCTACGGGCCCAAGGATGGAGTGATGAAATCCTGGATCCTCTAGTGGTCCCACCACTCCCCAGCCTCACCTCCAGCCTGCCTTTCTAACACTCGTTGGGTGCCTTCATCTGCATCAGGACGGCGTGGCTCCTCTTCTTGCAGCAGCAACAGCAGATGCAGGCAGCCACGGAGCAGGCCAGGGCAATGATGCCAATGACGATGGCAGCGATGGCCAGCCCTCTCTGGGCCGTGGTCATGCCCCCCGGTTGACGTTCATCCGTGACCCCGATGGTGGTCAGATCCGTGTAGTCCCCCACGGTGCTGGTGAGGTCAGTGGTGGAGGACACGGAGGTGGTGTTGGGGTAACTGGACGTGTCCGGGTACTGTGGTGTCCCTGGGCCCTGGACACTGGGGACAGCAACACTGATGTTGATGATGATGAGGGACTGGCCTCGGACACTGACTGGGCTGAAACACACCGGGAGGATGTCTGTCCCCAGCCGGGCCTTGTTAAGCAGAAGCCAACTGCGGAGCGGAAGGATGTCTGAGTCGCACCTCCAGGGGTTGTCATACAGCCGCAGCTCGCACAGCTTCCCCAGGTGATCGAAGATGCCCAGGGGCAGGTTCTCCAGCTGGTTGTTCTGCAGCTGGATGGTCATGAGGTCATTGACGTTGGCAAAGATATTCCCCGGGAGCTGCCTGAGGCGGTTGTTCTGCAGGGAGATGTTTTGCAGGTTGGCCAGCATGCGGAAGACGCTCCCGTCCAGCTCCTGCAGCGCGTTCGTGTGGAGGGACAGCTCCCGCAGCTCCACCAGCCCGTTGAAGGCATCCGGGGAGATGGAGCTGATCTGGTTGCGGCTGAGGATCAGGACCTGCAGCTGGCGAAGGCTGCTGAAGACGTTGTCCGGGAGGGAGGTGATGTGGTTGTCGTAAAGCCAGAGCTCTCGCAGGTTGTGCATGGGTCCAAAGATGCCGGGGGAGAGCTCTTTCAGGGAATTCCCAAAGAGCGTGAGCCGGTTGAGCTGGGGCAACTGCATGAAGATGCCGGGGGGCAGCTGGGAGATGCGGTTGTTGGACAGGTAGAGCCTCTGGAGGTTCCGGTTGTTGTGGAAGAGGCCGGGGGGCAGCACGCCAATCTGGTTCTGCTGCAGGGCCAGCTCCTGGAGGCTGCCAAGCCCGTCGAAACAGCCCATGGGCAGGTCCGAGAGCCGGTTCTCATACAGCCTGAGGACCTGGAGGTTCTCCAGGCGCTGGAAGATCCTGGGCGAGAGGTGGGTGAGGCTGTTCTTGCCCAGGTTGAGCTTGGTGAGACCCACCAGGTGGTCAAAGACCCCATCGGGGATGTACTCCAGGTGGTTGCCGTGCAGCTGCAGCTCCTTGAGGTTGCTGAACTGGGAGAAGTGGGCCGGCTGGATCTGCACCAGCTGGTTGCTGGACAGCAGGAGGGACTCGAGGTTGTCCAGGCCCTGGAAGAGGCCAACGGGCAGGACCTGCAGCTTGTTGTTGGCGAGGCTGAGGTAGCGCAGCGAACCCAGGTTGCGGAAAGCCCCGGGCACGATATGGGACAGCTCGTTCTTCTCAATCCTCAGGGCGATCAGGGCCGAGATGTTGAGGAAGGGAGACTCGTTGAGCTCGGTGATGTGCGTGTTGAGGATCTGCAGGCTCATGGCGTTCCAGGGCAGCGGGGTGGGTACCACTACGATGCGCGCCCCAGTGCACTCCACCTGGGAGGCCCTGGAGCAGGTACACTCACTGGGGCAGCCATAGTAGGCCAAGCCCACGGCCCAGACCTGGCAGCCCAGCAGCAAAAGGAGATAATGTTTCAAGGGCATGGCCTCTGCAAGGAGAGAGAGCACACAGTCAGGGCCGCCTCACCGACACGGCAGCTGTCTTTAAGCCACCGCCAACCTTGGGCACCAGACTCTGGCTTGCCTTTGAACCCCATCACCACCTACTCACCTCCTGCTCCCTGCGGTCTGCTCTGCAAGCCCCTCGGCCTTCCCCCCTGCCTGCCTACTTCTCTGCTTTTGCCCAAGCAATCCTTTTTGTGTGTGTGTGTTTTTGGGACCACACCCGTGGCATATGGAGGTTCCCAGGCTAGGGGTCTAATCGGAGCTGTAGCCGCCGGCCTATGCCACAGCCACAGCAACATCTGCAACCTACACCACAGCTCATGGCAACGCCGGATCCTTAACTCACTGAGCGAGGCCAGGGATCGAACCCGCAACCTCAGGGTTCCTAGTTGGATTCGTTTCCACTGCGCCACGATGGGAACTCCTGCCCAAGCAATTCTTGCCGCCCCAAGGGCTCGTCACCCTCATTCAAAGCTTTCCCACACGTCTAAGTCTAGCTCAAAGGCAGTCACCTCGAGGAGGCTTTCACGGCTTCCCCGGGTCCACGTTAGTTGCCCTCCTGTGCAGGTGGCCTTCCCAACCTCCACTGTGGCCCAGGCCACAGCGGCCTCATGCGGCATTCACCGTGTTCCCATCCATCTCCTTCACCAGCCAATAGGCTTGGCAAGGGCATCATGCCCCAGCCCTACGAGTCCCTCAAGTCAGGAACAAGTACCTTACCCATCCCCGTGTCCCTCATGGCACCCGGACTTGCTGATTGAACACGCTTCCTTGGGAGGAACAGCTAGGCAAGGAGAGCAAACACGTAGGGCCCAAACCTGGGGGAAGATGCTAAAGCCATCAACACGGAGGCCTGCTGGGCAGAGCAGCAGCAGCCAGCAGAGATGGGACCACTCTGAGGTCTGCTGGGAAAGACTGCAGGGAAGCTCAGCTCTTCCTCTCTGGCCAGCCCGGCCCCATCGCCGCCACTACCAACCTGCCCGCCCCTCTCCGTGTTATCGCTTTCATGGGTACTTCACCTAGGTTTAATCCAAGGCACCTTCCCAATGAAAGGAAATTATCTGCACTACTTCCTGTCTCACTGGAAGGTGCTGCTGTGGGTCAGCCCATGTCTGGGATCTGCCTTCTGGGTACTAGTCCCAGTTTTCAGAAGAAACACCGAGTGACCTTGAGTAAGTCCCAGGGGACTGAGGATGTACTTTGAACTGAAAGGTGGTAGGCCCGAGGTACCCACAGACACGGCGCTGAGCTGGGAAGAGAGCCAAAGTCACGGAAGCTTTGGTGTTTGAGGTCAGGTCTATAAAAGGTATAGAAGGTGGGGACGTGGGGCGTCAGGGGGGACTGGGCCTTACCTGAACACATAAGGACCACGAACTAGCTGTTTGATCTTGAATGAAGCTTGAGGCCTCCAGGCTCAGCTTCATCATTTGTTAAGTGAGCAAATGGGAGAAGGGCTGTGAAGGCGTTCTGTGCAGCGCTGAGCAAATGTGTGAGCAGGTGCCAGGCTCACCCACATCATGGCCCTTGTAGACCCCTGGGCACAGGAAGGCCTCTAAGCGCTTTTACGCTTGGCATTCTTAGCCAAGGGACTCTGGATTTCTGTGTGTGTGTAGAGCGTCCGTAACTTCAAAGGGGTCCCTAACTCCGAAGGGTTAAGAACTGCTGGGCATACATTCCTATCGTTTTATGGGGATGCAGGAAGCAGGGAAGCTGAGGCTCAGAGCTTAAAGCCCAGATCTCCAGATTCCTGGATGAGAACTTGGGTGTTAATTCAGTGCCTCTCCTTTTAATGAGCAAAAGTCCTGAGTCAGAGGAAGGAATTTCCAATGACGGCTTTTTAAAACCCAAACCGGCTGGGTGAAGGCATTTCTCTGGCCCCTCTTTGTTATTCTGAACCCAGGGAGTCCTGAGTCTGGCCCATAACTCAGAATCATCCAGGCTGCCCGACCTGGTGTCAACTCAATGCACCCTTTCCCTGCTCCCCCCCAACAAGCTTATTCTGAGGGTAGAACCCAAGTTTATCCCCCACCCACCCAGATCTTGATTGTTCCCTTAGTCACAGTCCACATCCAAGTCCTGACCTGCTGTAGTTTCACATCAAAGACTCAAACATGAATGTAGAACTGAGGAGAAATGAAAGAAAAAGAACAACTGGACCAGTGGAGTCTGAATGCAAAGGAAGGGGACCAGATTAAGCTATGGATGTATCTAAGAGGATGAACTTGTATAGACAAATGTCAGATCCTGAACTTCAGAGCATAAAATGAACAGCCTAGACAGGGGACACAGAAAAAGAGACTTACCATCCATCCCCAGAGAAAGACTTAGGGTTTTTATTGATAGCAACAGAGAAAGGAAACTGCTCCCACAAGCTAATGTGACCTTAGTTTGCATTAATAGAAGTATTAACTGTGAAACAAAGGAGGTGATAGTCTGGGAGTTCCCATTTGGCTCAGCAGTAATGAACCCAATTAGTATTCATGAGGACATGGGTTCGATCCCTGGCCTCAATCAATGGGTTAAGGATCTGGCGTTGCTGTAAGCTGCGGTATAGGTTGGAGATGTGGCTCAGATCTTGCGTTGCTGTGGCTATGGTGGCTGGCAGCTATAGCTCTGATTCGATTCCCAGCCTGAGAACTCCTATGCGCTACAGGTGCAGCTCTAAAAACATAAAGGAAGAAAGGAAGAAAGGAGGAAGAAAGGAAGAAAGGAAGGAAGGAAGGAATGAAGGAAGGAAGGAAGGAAGGAAGGAAGGAAGAAAGAAAGAAAGAAAGAAAGGGGAAGGAAGGAAGGGAGGGAGGGAGAGAGAGAGAGAAAGAAAGAAAGAAAGAGAAAGAAAGGGGAAGGAAGGAAGAAAGGGAGGGAGGAAGGGAGAGAGAGAGAAAGAGAAAGAGAAAGAGAAAGAAAGAAAGAAAGAAAGGGAGAAAGAAAGAAAGAAAAATAGGAAGTGATAGTCTTACTCCACACCACCCTCATGGGTCCACATCTATAATGCTACTCTCAGTTTTCACCCTGAATTTCAGGAAAGCCAACGGCAAACAGGTCTCTTGAAGGCCTTCTAGAGAAGGGTAAGAACATCGTAAGGAGATGCAGAAACCAGAGCATAGAAGCATCCACTGAAGGAACCGTAGATGAATAGTCAGAAGGAGAGAAGATGTGAAGAGCCTGCAAGTGTGTTCTTAGCACAGAGGAAGGGCTGCCCTGGGATAAAGAAAGCAGCCTTACTCAGTGTGGCTCCCAAGGTCAAAACTAGTGTGCAGAAGCTACGGGGTCGCCTATTTCAGTTCATCACCAACGAGAGCTTGTCCAAATCAGAATGGATAGCCTCGTGAGGTAGTAAGCTCCCCATCACTGCAACTGTGCAAGCAGAAACTGAGCAACCACTTGGTAAGGAAGCTGGAAAGAAGATTCCTCCACCTGGCAGGGTATCACATCAGATGACAACTGAGGTCCTGTCCCAGAGCAAGGATGGGAGATCCATCTACCTGGACAATGATGCCTGTGCTCCCAGGGGGTCCACGGGGATAGGAGTGGTGTTTGCTCACCCCCTTGACACCTGTGCGTGAGAGAGCTCTAACCCCTGGATGGACTTACCGAAGCTGAAGCGTGGCTCCTGGTGATGAGCCATCTAAGGTCTTATTTGCAATATATATTCCATGCCCAGGATGCTTCCGAAAGATGTTGCACCAAGTATCAGAGATGAAAGTGCCCATAACCTGGCAAGCCCAGGGCAGTCTCTGCCAATTTCCCCATCTTTCATGAGGGTGTGGGACAAAATACCCTCGGAAAGCCCATCTCAGACCTCTCTGAGTTGGCACTCCCCAGCTGGGGAGGGGCATCAAGCCAGCCCCGGGAGGGGCCGGGGCCAGGAGACAGTGCTTCACGGCCCAGGAAGAGGAGGGAAAAGACGATGAATCCCTCATGGGAACCGAGCCACTGTTGTTTCAAACAGACCACACTCAACAAGTATTGCAAGAATTCGCCGGTTTTCCTTTTTACATATTCTCATGTCTGCAGAGCCCACCGCAGCACCACATGCAGTGGTTCCCTACTTTCCAGCACTTGTCACTGCCACAGCTGGCACTGATTGCTCAAAAGGACCTCCAGAGAGCCCACCCCGAGCCCGGCTGCAGAGCCCGTGGGAGAGGGAGGGGCCGCAGGAGCAGGGCTGGGGAGCCAGCCGGGCCCTTGAACTTCCAGCAAGGGTGGCAGGCACACAGGGCGGCCCAAGGCCCTCAGGAGCCCAGCACACAGCAGCCTAATAGCCCACGCTGCCTAGTGCCGCTTGGCAGCCGTGACAAATGCCAGTTAAAGACACATGAAGCTGCCCTAATTACACACTCCTCCTTCTTCAAGCGGCCTGACGCATCCTCGGTCACTGCAGTGACTTGGTCCAGCCCCTGTCCTGGGAGAGGGCGCAGCCTGGTGTCTGTCGCTGGCCCAGGAAATTCATTGAGCCGGCAGACACACAGCAGGACAGACAGGCAGCTCACGTGGACACTCTGATGCCGTCCCTCCCAGGACTGGAAATGCTCGGACCAGGCACTCTGGCTCTGGGTCTCTTTGGCAAGAACTGCCTGTGACTCATGGGCAAACACATAATTAGCCTCGAAGCCCTGGGCTTTGTCGGTTGGTGGGTTGGGACTTTTGGGTTTAATAGCATCATTCACATTCCCTAAACACGAGGTTTCCTGGGAGGAGACGCCATCTTCCTTCAATGCCACGGAGCTAAGCTTTTGGAAGGCACCTCGGAGACAAACGCGCTACACTGTCTGAACCCTAAGCTGGAGCGTGAGTTTAGGTAAGTCCTCCAGGCCTCGGTTTCCCCTCCCATAAAGACCCCACAGGGCCCTCAGCAGCTCTGACACCTTACCAGAGACAGAAAGGAGATTTGGCCTGAAGCCCCGCCACCACCGCCATTCCCTGTAGGTCACATGCAACCACCAGCAGCGCCACCTCCATGCCGAGGCTTGAGGATCTCGTCCCCATGGTCTCAGGCCCATCTTGCTTCAGAAGTTTTCCAGGCAGTGCAACTCCCCTTGTTAATCAGTGCATCTTTATGTGGCCAATAGCCATCTCGTGGATGGGAAAGCTGAGAGGGGCCTTAGGGAGCCTCTGGTCCCGTCCCCTCCCAGGGCACCTGGGGAAACTGAGGACGGGCCTGACCTGTGTCGTCTGCACACAGAGGTCTCCCTAAACAGGGCCTCCTCTGCACTGAGATGCAGCCCCATCCACGGAGGGAGATGCCAGGCTGGCGCTGTGGTGTCTCCTCTGCACACGACCAGTGTCCGCCTCAATCAAGCTCTATTCTACATGCAGTCCAACGGGCCCTAAGTTCATTGTTAGACTGAGAGACTCAGGGCATCCGGACCTCCCCATCTCGCTGGAAGGGGGTAACCACCATCCGCCACCGGTCAACCATCACTACATAAACATCGCCTGGGGAAGCTTGCTTAATAGAACCAAGCTCACAGCACTGCAGCAGTGAGATAATGCACGCAAAACTCTTGGACTTGGTCTTAACCGCAAACAAGTATTATTCATCCTGCTATTAAACAAAATCAGAATCTCTGGAGGCTCCACTCACGGAAGATCTTGATCCCCGGGTTGAGGGTTTGAGGCAGTGGTGGGGGGTGCAGCCCAGGACCCCTGCACTCTGAACACATTCCTCAAGTGGCTCTGATATGGGGGTCCACAGCCCACACTCCAAAGCATCAGTTGAGGCCTAGACCAACTGGAACCCCACCTTCCTGAGGAAGCTGAAGGTCAGGCCTTGGACCTGGTCCAGCTGCCTCCATCACTGTTTCCTTCAGTGGCCTTTTCTCCATCCCTGTCAGAAATCCGGGGTTTGTGCTAAGTGGAGCAGCATTTGGGGCCCAGGACATTAGAGATGCAACGGCCTTTTGTGCCCGCCTGGTCCAAGCATCTTCTCATTTTGTAACTGGAAAAACTAAGGGGTCCAGAGCGAGGACCGGCATCGTAGGCAGTCAGTGGAAGATTCCAGATACCCAGATCAGGGCTCTACCTAACCATAGAGCTTTGTGATCCCCTTAACTCAATCACAAGGCTTCGGGACCATGTCAGTCACACGGCTGGCAGTGCCTGGAAGCGGGGAAGAGGTGGCTTCCCCCTCTCCTTTCTAAAAACGATCTCAGGCGCATCTGCAATCCACCCTCCAGCTGCCCAGCATGATTAGTCAAGCTCAAGTGCCTCTCCCAAATCCCAGCATGCGCAGTTCGAGGGATGTGCTGCCTCAAGGCTGCTCTGATGCTCATGCTCTCTCGATTGCACCTGAGTTGCCTGGAGGAGTGAAGGGAAGGGACGGAGGAGGTCACAGAAGCGGCTGATCCCATCATTTCAACATCCAGCTCCGTTCAGGGCTCTCCCCGCGAGGAAAGCTCTACCGAAACACATCCTGAAGCCCCAAGGAAGAGTGGTCAACCCCCCCCCCCGCCCCCGCAGTGGTTGACTCTGTTTTTCCTGGCCCATCAATGTCAAAATAGAGTTCATTTGTTTAAAAAAGAAAATGAGTAAGAAAAAGCAAGTCCTTTCCAAGCCCAGGGTTAGGGGAGGTAGAGCTTCCTGCCGAGGCCAGAGCAGGGCTGCAATTAGCTTGGCAGAAATGGCAGGAGATACGGACAACCTTGCCAGCAGAGCAGGGAGGTGCCCCCACTTGGGGCTCTTGCTTTAAAGCCATGGGCTACAGCCCCCTTCTCAGGGCAAGACCTGGGGACCCAGCTCAGATAGAAATGGATCAGCCCCTCATCGAAGCATCTTGAAAGAGATTCCTGAATCTTATGTCCCAGAAGCCCAAGGAGATGGTGAAACCGACAGCAGAAGCCAAGCTTTTGAGGTCAGGATTTAGGGAAGCAAATTGCCACGTGTAATCCCAGCCCCCAGAGTGTATGCCAGGGTTCGGCCAGGACCGAGTTGGAACAGCTGTTCTCTCGGGTCCCCTTTCTCCTCCACATCTGGATCTACCCCCACCTGCGTCCCAGCATGCCCTCCATTTATTGAGCCACCCAGGTTGTGAGCCCAGCCCTGGGAGAGCCTGCTGTCTCCTTTCTGCAAAGTCTCTTGAGAACCCTTCCCCTGGCCCGGACCTCTGTCACGTACCTGTCTCATCACTGCAGAGTCTGCCCTGCTGACTCGAGGCCACAGGCACATGGGACTGCCTGGCCCTGGATGTACCCCAGAAGCTCAGTGGAGGCAGAATGTAAGAGTGAAAGAAGAGAATTTCTAAATGACGGAATCAGTGGCACCAACACTGGCTTGAAATACGGTGACACAGTCCTAAAGGAGAAGCTGGAGTGTGGCAGACGGACATCCAGCACCTTCAGCCTGAGTGATGTGTCACAGGAGAGAGTCACAGCCTTTTTCTGAGGTCACACATTTGACCCTGGAGGTAGATGGGCTCTCTCACATTTGGCATGGGTTAGAAACTCTAGAAAAATTCTGGTTTTCCACAGCTAGTTCCTTGGCCTGGCTTCTGTCTCTGCCTTTGAGTGGGAGAGCTGGTCAAGGTGCAACAGTTACAATTTTAAATGCAAACTCCCTTCACAGCTAAGCCTTCTCTGCCCTGACTCTCCCTGACCATGGCCAAGCCCCATGCTCTAACTGGCCAGAGGGGAAAGCTGCCAGAATGGGGCCGCCTAAGCCACACACAAACTTAAGGTTCTGGAACAACCCTGAGTCCACAGCTGAATTCCAAACTGCAAATCCAAGCCAGGCACCAGCACAGCTGCTAAAGTTGCTTTTGTAGCAACTTTTCTAAGTCAGTCTATGAAGAGCTCTCTAGCCTGGGAAACCTCCATCCCTCCTGGACAGACCTAAATGCAGGACAGGCCACTGATGGCCACTGTAGTAGGTGCTGGGGAAGAGAACTTGGGTTCAAATAACCTGAATCTTAAAAAGAGAACCACTTCTCCCAATGGAGCTGGCATCGTGAAAGAGGCAAACTCCCTGGGTAAGTAAGTGCTGTGACAACTCAGTCAGCTGGAGATGCATCTTGCAGGTCTCAAACATCTTCCGCATCCCAGGTCGAGGTCAGGGCCAGAGGTGCGAGAGGCTGGTCTGGAATCCGGCAGCGAGGGGCTGTGGCCGCAGGCGCCTGGGCAGCACGGGGTGGGGCCACGCGCCCCCTCCAGCACAGGCTCCACTGACCGGGGTTCCGAAAGCATCCCCAGGCACCGCGCCAGCCCTGCCCCTTCTGGACTCTCTTCCCAGGGGAGCGGGGTCAGCAGAAAAGGAGGGTCGGGATAGCCGAGTCCTTCCAGGCCGGTGGGAAGGAGGGAGGGAGGAGGCAGGAGCCCGGCCCGCCTACTTACCAGCAGCTCGGCGCCCGTCGACCAGAGGGAGCCGGAGTGGAGGACGTGGGACGGCTCAAGGCTGCAGCATGAGTGCTGCTGCTCGCCCGGCGCTGCCAGTATTTAAGGGAAGCCTAGCGTGAGTCACCGCCAGGGGCAGTGTCGGCGCGGTGGCGGGGAGGGGCACGCGCGCCCCTGCAGCGCCCCGATGTGCGAGGACAGACGGCACCTGCCAGGGAGGCGCGCCTGCGCGCGCAGCGGAAGGGGCTGCTTCTGCTGGTGTGTTTGGTTTGGTTCTTTTTGGTTTTGGTTTTTAAGAACGCACTTTCCTCTTTTCCTCCAGTGTTTCTTATGGACTCTTGCTGTATTGGCCGCTGTGGTTCTAGAAAAGAGCTGTGTCTCTAGAAAAGGCATCCGTTTTTTTTTCCTTTGAAACTTTTTTTTTTTTAGTCTTTTTGCCTTTTCTACGGCCGCACCCGCAGCATATGGAGGTTCCCAGGCTAGGGGTCTAACAGGAGCTGTAGCCGCCGGCCTTCGCCACAGCGACAGCAACGCGGGATCCGAGCCGCGTCTGCAACCTACACCACAGCTCACGGCAACGCCGGATCCTTAACCCACTGAGCAAGGCCAGGGATCGAACCTGCAACCTTACGGTTCTTAGTTGGATTCGTTAACCACTGAGCCACGACGGGAACTCCTCCTTTGAAACTTTTTATTTGGAAGTAGTTTCAAATTCACAGAACAAGGGCAGGAATAACACAACTTACACACTCTTATCTGCTTAACCCAGTTCACACGTTAACATTTTGGAAAACGTCCAAGGAAAGATAAAGTTACCCCCACAGGGTCCTTCCTGAAAACAACGTTCAGCTCCCTTCTGACATCATCCTCTGTCCTCTCACTGTCCCCTCCCAGGAGGGGGTACACACAGCAGTCAAGGGGCATATCTGAGAGTGAGGGGTCACCTATGCCAAGCACGTCTGCCTTGGAGCTGGCGTCCTGGTGCCCCCCGTGGAAGATAAACCATTTCTGCTCATGGTATCACCAAGAGGGCCTCGGGAGGGGAGACAGAAGTAATGGTTGGAGGGGTGGGAGGCTATTAAACCTCAGCTTCTCCAAGGTGGAGCCTCAACAAGGACTAAGCCACATGCCCTCCCCTGGCTCAGTTTACCCTCTCAGCCAAGTGGGGAGAGTGATATTTACGCACCGTGTTCACCCGATGCCGAGAGTTTTAATTAATGTTTGCACACTGCTTTGAGAGCTGTGATGAAAGGAAAACATAAAAGTGCGTAGTGTTATTACTGAAATAGTCATTTGGGTGGCTTGCCGTAGTCAAGCCCTTCAGCCTGAATCATGCCACGTACCTCCGCACTGGGGCACCGTGATTCAGAGCTAGAAACAAAAACTGTCCCGTCCATTAAGTGACACTGGCCCAAGAAGGGCAGGCACCGCTTGGAGGGGGCCTCCACACAGCTCCCAGCCCATCTCTTCAACCACCAGCTTCCCTTCCAAATAATATTTGACATGCAGAACTCTCTCCTTATTTCCCTGGAGCCGGCACATCCGCAAATTCGGGGACTTCAACTGCCTTTCCGTAGAACGTGCAAGATTAAGAGTATTCCCTCTTTCCTTCCTTCCCAGTCCTGACATTTAGCAGTCCTGGGCTAGGCCCTGGGCCGGGGTCTGTAGGCAACACAGCAATGAATCAGATATGTTTCATGCCCATAAAGCGCTCACACCTGGAGTTCCCATCGTGGCTCAGTGGTTGACGAATCCGATTAGGAACCATGAGGTTGTGGGTTCGATCCCTGGCCTTGCTCAGTGGGTTAAGGATCCGGCGTTGCCATGAGCTGTGGTGTAGGTCGCAGACGCGGCTCGGATCCTGCGTTGCTGTGCCTGTGGAGGAGGCCAGCAGCTGTAGCTCTGATTGGACTCCTAGCCTGGGAACCTCCATATGCCACGGGTGCGGCCCTAGAAAAGGCATAAAAGACAAAAAAAAAAAAAGCTCACACTCAGCAGGGAGAAGAGAAGAATGGCCACCTGTGAAACACCCACTGTGAACGAGAAAGCCCACAGACACCTGCTTGCATCCACACGTTACTTTGTCTATATTGAGTTTCTCAGCCTTGCCACTCTTGACACTTGGGACCAAAGGAGTCCTTGCTATGGGGAGCTGTCCTAGATATTGTGGGGTACTTAGGGCATCCCTGGCCTCTATCCCCTGGATACCAACCAGTGTAGCATCGCTCCCAAGTTGTGACAACCAAAAATGTCTTGACACAGTGCCAGATGTCCCCTAGGGAGCCCCCGACACACACACACATGACTGAGGACCACTGATTACTAAGTAATCCTGTGAATGGAAATAATTGCCCCCATTTTACATACAGAAAAACTGAGGCCTTGTTCAGCTAACTACTTTCCCCAAGGTCACCCAATAAGCGGAAGAACCAGGATTCAAACCCTAAACTGTGGATCCTATGCTATGCTAAATCCTATGCTAGACTGTGGATCTTATCTGAGCCTGGTGTGCTCGGATGCACTGATTGTAGATAGATGTGTGGCTGTGTTGGGATTGATGCAGAATAAGGACGGCGAGGGGTCCAGGGAAGTGAGGTCACTGAGAGAAGCTTCCTCGGGGTAAGGCTGATACACGTGGGTACATTTGAAGGGATGGCGCCTGAGTCTCAGAGAAAAGGTGGCTTTAAAAGATGAGCAGGATCTGGAAAAGCGGGGGCAGTGAGTTAAGGAAAGTCAGAGTCAGAGCAAGGAGAGAGGGCTGGAACCCCGGGGGAGGGGGGTGGGCTCCGCCGGGGAGGGCCGGGCTGCTCCCCGAGGAGTGGGATATGCCCCTCTGCCGGCAGTAGGGAGCCACTAAAGGCCGTGGAGGAGGAGAGAGGCGCCGTTAGAGCCACACTGCTGGGAGCGGAGAGCAGCCGGCTTTCCAGGCTCCATGGAGAGCCCTTTGGTACCCACTGGGAAAACAGTCTGCAAACCACTTCCATCATTTTCTTTGGTCCTCAAGACAGGACGTGAGTTTCAATACAGTAACCAGGCCATACAGGAAGGACTGTTCCCCAGATTAAGAGTGTCTCTGGGCCACAGATACACATGACTGTATATAAAATAAATGAACATCAAGGATTTACTATAGAGCAGAGGAACCATGTTCCACATCTTCTAATAACCTATAATGGAAAAGAATCAAAAAAAAGAAAAAATATATATGTATATATATTCGGTTATATATATACTCAAATCATTTGCTGTACACCTGAAAGTAACACAATATTGTAAATCAACTATACTTCAGTTTGAAAAAATTGAGAAATAGGTGTGCCCTGGTGGCTCAGTGGGTTAAGGATCCAGCATTGTCACTGCTGTAGCATGAGTTGCCTCCCCGGCCCAGGGGCTTCCACAGGCTGCAGCACCCACCCAAAAACACAAAGTTTAAAAAAAATAATGAAAGAGTGTCTGTGGGGATCCAGCTCTAGGACCGCTGAGCTTCCTGATCACTGAGCCCCTCTTTTAAGAAGAAGCACACTCTGTCCCACTGAGAAAGCCAAAAGGACCCTAGTCAGCCCCCAGAAGCAATGTCTATTATTGGAGAAAGTAAAAGCCTGATTCACCACCCGCAGGCTCTGTAAACCTCAGCCGCCCTCCCCCCGGGGGGGGAACCAGAAGGGCCAGCTTGCCTCGGGGTTCGCAGGGCTCTGTGCCCTCCCTCCCACGCATGCGTCTCCAGTCTGGTGAATAGACACAGACCCCCAGGGATGGAAGGTCTTGTGATCTAGCCCCCCCTACACCTGGGGAGGACACCCCTCTGCCGCCCCCTCAAGACGTGAATTTAGGACCCTGGGTGGTATGCTTCAGGGGTGGGAATGTCAGTCCCACACAGTGAGGTCCCTCTGTAGACTGGCAGAATAGGAAAGATGGGAACACCCAGGGGTGGCAAGGATGTCGAGTGGTCTCACGCAAGCTTGATGGGAATATAAATTGGCAGAGCAGCAGGTATCAAAATTCAAAATGCGAGGAGTTCCCGTCGTGGCGCAGCGGTTAACGAATCCCACTAGGAACCATGAGGTTGAGGGTTCAATCCCTGGCCTTGCTCAGTGGGTTAACAATCCGGTGTTGCCGTGAGCTGTGGTGTAGGTCATGGATGCGGCTCGGATCTGGCGTCGCTGTGGCTGTCGCATAGGCTGGCAGTTGTAGCTCTGATTCGACCCCCAGCCTGGGAACCTCCATGTGCCACGGGTGCACAAAAAAAAAAGCAAGCAAAAAAAAAAAAAATTCAAAACTGGAGTTCCCATTGTGGCTCAGGGGGTTAAGAACCTGACTTAGTATCCGTGAGGATGCGGGGCTGGTCCCTGGCCTCACTCAGTGGGTTAAGGATCCGGGGTCACCACAAGCTGTGACGTAGGTCGCACATGTGCCTCGGACCCTACGTTGCTGTGGCTGTGGCGTAGGCCGGCTGCTGCAGCTCCGATGTGACCCCCAGCCTGGCCGCTTCCATATGCTGCAGGTGCGGCCCTAAAAAAGCCAAACAAAAACCAAAAACCAAAATTCAAAGTGTGTAAAACCTGTTCACCAGGGTCAATGCCACATACACAGACAGGACCATGTGTGGACAAAGCTGTACATTCAGTAAATCTTCTCAGTGCGGCACTGTTTACAATAACAGATCATTGTAAACAATGCAGATGTCTGCCCATAATACGGTGATTCCATACGTCATTAAAACTCATGTCAAGTAGCCAATTTCAAAGATAGGGTTCATCTTTATTTGCTGAGGGAGAAAAATATATATGATGTTTTAAGCCGGCTAACATACCTAAGATGATCGCACTCATTGGTTTTAGAACAACAGCCTTTCTATTTGTCAATGACAATCACACACGCACACAAAAAGATGGTCCAAATTTCAGTTTTTACCATCAAATGGCCCTTCGGTGCCCACAGAGTCAGCCTGGGATGGGCACCCAGGGCTCTCGTCCCTGCCCGCATCTCTCATTCCCCAGGGTCCCACTCTGTTCCCCCCCCCCTGCTCCTCGTGCCTAGTGGCCCAGCGTGGCCCAGGAGGCAAAGAAGGCCCCGGGGCCCTGAGCTCCAGATGTGTGGCTGAGGTTCCCAGCTCATTCCCACAGCCCCAGATGTGCTCTGAAGGAGGAATATTAGGGTGTTCCTTGGGGTGCACCTCAAAGCCAGGCGGGCACGACTTTTGCTCATGTGCACAGCTACTCCTAACAGCGCTGAGTTGCGGCCGCCACCCAAGCCTCTGCTGATTTACTCTGTTTTATAAAAACAAAACAAACAAACAAAAAAACTCCCCAACAGAGATAAGGAGGAACAAGAGAGAACAGTGGGGGTGAGAGAAATTTTCAGCCATTCCTCTCTGTGTGTACGTGTGTTCATATGCATACACACACGTAGAGCTTTGTCTATATATATAAATTTATAGAAAAAGATCGGGGGGATACACAGGAAACTACTACAGCTGAGGGGGCAATTTTGTTTTGTAACTCTGTGATTTGGTATTGAAGTATAGTTGCCTTCCAATGTTGTGTTAATTTCTATTGTACAGCAAAGTGATTCAGTTATGCATATACAGACACTTTTTGTAGTCTTTCCTGTTGTGGTTTATCATAGGACATTGAATATAATTCTCTGTGCTATACCATAGGATATTATTGTTTAGCTGCTTAGTGTATAACAGCTCCCATCTGCTAATTCCTTCCCGCTCCCCACCCCCAGCAACCACAGCTCTCTTCTCCTTGCCTGTGGGTCTGTTTCTGTTTCGCAGGTAGGTTTGTTTCTGTCATATTTTACATTCCACGTGTAAGCGATATACTGTGATATTTGTCTTTCTCTTTTTGACTTACTTCACTCAGTACGATCATCTCTAGTTGCAACTCTGTGTTAGTTTATGCTTCATTTAAATAAACGTACATTCGCTGGAGTTCTCTTCATGGCTCAGTGGTTGACAAACCCGACTAGGAACCATGAGGTTGCGGGTTCCATCCCTGGCCTTGCTCAATGGGTTAAGGATCCGGCGTTGCCGTGAGCTGTGGTGCAGGTTGCAGACACGGCTCTGGTCTGGCGTTGCTGTGGCTGTGGTGTAGGCCGGCAGCTGCAGCTCCGATTAGACCCCTAGCCTGGGAACCTCCATATGCCGCAGGTGCGGCCCTAAACAAAATAAATAAATACATAAATAATTTAAAAAATAAACATACATTCCCTGAATTGCATCTAAATGATCACCAGAACAGCTACTTAAAAAGACAAAGTTCTAATTTTTTTTTTCCTGTTTCTATTTACTGCATTAAAACCTGGCTCCCTGGACTCTCCCCCAGTGGGTTCTCTCCCCCACCGCGCCCGCCCTCAGCCATGGGCCAAGTCCTCAGACATTTAGGATCTACGAGCAGGTTCACCCCATTCCACAGCCCCGTCCTCGCCCGCACCTTTGGACGCATCGCACTGTCCCTTCCCTGCACCGTCCTGGTTGTTTTCCTTGGAGGCGCAGCATTCACCCAGCAAACTGAGCTTTCAGGAAGTGGCAGACCCCGGCCAGGGGTCCATATGCAGAAGTGAATTTGTCTGAGGGGAACTCAAACACATGAATGGTCATATTCAAGCGTAAGGCATGTATGTGCTGGGGCCACACAAAGGAGCCGCCCAGCCTACCAGGGCCGTGGGAGGAAGTCTTCGCCAAGGAGGCGACCCTTGGACTGAGCCTGGTAAGAGCAGCAGGCGTTGGGGCACTCTGGGGAGAACAGAGAGCATTTGCAAAAGCTCAAAGGCACCAGAGACCATGGCACATCCAGCATGTGGCAAATAGTCCAGACACTCAGGGGCAGAAAGCCCAGAAATAAACCCAAGGCCCTATGGCCAATTAATCTATAACAAAAGTGTCAAAATACATAATGGAAAAGACAGTCTCTTCAATGAGTGGTGCTGGGAAAACTGGACAGCTGCATGTAAAAGAATGAAATTAGAACATTCTCTAACACCATACACAAAAATAAACTCTAAATGGACTAAAAATCTAAATGTAAGGCCAGATACTATAAAATTCTTGGAGGAAAACATAGGCAGAACACTCTCTACATAAATCACAGAAATATAGTTTTTTGGATCCACCTCCTAGAGTAATGAAAATAAAAACAAAAATAAACCAATGGGACCAATTTAAACTTAAAAGCTTTTGCACAGCAAAAAGAGCCATAAACACAATGAAAAGAGAGCCCACAGAATGGGAGAAAATACTTGCAAATGAAGCAACCGACAAGGGATTAAGCTCCAAAGATTAGAGTTCATACAGCTCTATATCAAAAAAAAAAAAAAAAAAAAACCCCCCAAAAAAAAGAAACCCAAACAAAAAAAAAAATGGCAGAAGATCTAAATGTACATTTCTCCAAAGAAGATAGAAAGGCCAAAAAGAACATAAAAAGATGTTCAATATCACTAATTATAAGAGAAATGCAAATCGAAACTACAGTGAAGTTTCACTTCGCACTGATCAGAATGGCTATTATCAAAAAGTCTATTAACAAGAAATGCTGGAGAGGGGGTGGAGAAAATGGAACCCTGCTACACTGTTGGTGAGGATTTAAATTGGTACAACCACTGTGGAAAAGAGTAAGGAGCTTCCTTAGCAATCTAAAACTAGATCAATATGATCCAGCAATCCCATTCCTGGGCATATATCCACAGAAAGCCATAATTTGAAAAAAATATGTGCACACAGTGTTCGTTGAAGCACCATTTACAACAGCCAAGACATGGAAGCAACCTAAATGTCCATCAGCAGATGAATACCTAAAGAAGAAGTGGTACTTATAAACCATGGAATATTACTCAGCCATAAAAAAGAATGAAATAATGCCATTTGCGGCAACATGGATGGACATAGGGATTATCATAGTTAGTGAAGTAAGTCAGATAAAGACAGATATATGATATCACTTATACGTGGAACCTAATAAAAATGATACAAATGAACTTATTTAGGAAACAGAAATAGACTCACAGATTTTGAAAACAAATTTATGATTATCAAAGGAAAAATGTTGAGGGAGAGGGAGAAATTAGGAGTTTGGGACTGACATATACACACTAGTGTATATAAAATAGGTAATCAACAAGGACCTACTGTATAAAACAGGGAATTCCACTGATTCGTAGTAAACTATAATGCAAAAGAATCTGAAAAAGAATGAATATATGTATGTGTATAACTGAATCACTTTGCTGTATACCTGAAATTAATACAACATTGTAAAGGAATTATACTCCAATACAATTTTAAATTAATTAGTTAACTTTTTAAAAAAAGGATAACCGGGAGTTCTTGCTGTGGTGCCAGTCAGAGAAGCATTGTCTCTGTAGCACCAGGATGCAGGTTCAATCCCTGGCCCAACACTGCAGGTTAAAGGATCCAGAGTTCCTACAGCTTCTGTGTAGGTCAAAACTGCAGCTTGGATCTGATCCCTGGCCTGGGAACTCTATATGCTGTGAGGCAGCCAAAAAAAAAAGGAAAAAAGAAAAAAAAAGATGACTAGAGGGCAGGGTGTGGCTGAGACCTCTATAGAAACACCATCCTGAGAAGAATTCAAGATGTACCATATGAAAGTTCCTACCAACTGGACACATTTTATTTTATTTTTATTTATTTATTTTTTTTGTCTTTTTGCCTTTATGTAGAGCCGCACCTGCGGCATATGGAGGTTCCCAGGCTAGGGGTCTAACAGGAGCTGTAGTCGCCGGCCTACACCACAGCCACAGCAACGCGGGATCCGAGCAGCGTCTGCGACCTACACCACAGCTCACAGCAACACCAGATCCTTAACCCACTGAGCAAGGCCAGGGATCGAACCCGCACCTCATGGTTCTTAGTCGGATTCATTAACCGCTGAGCCATGAAGTGAACTCCTGGACATATTTTATAAGCCATGGAAGGCCGTGGAAAAGTTTAGCCAAGGACAGATGTAATCAGGTGGTGTAGAGATTTTCAACCAAGGGTGATTTTCTTCCCTCTGGGAGACATATGGCAATGACTGAAGACATTTTTGGTTGTCACAGCTGGGAGAGTACAAGTAGCATTTACTTGAGTACAGACCAGAGATTTTGCTAAATATCTTCCAGTGCAGAGCACAGGCCCCCACAACAAAGAATTATCTGGGCTTAGATGTCAAGAGTGCCAAGGCTGAGGGACACTGGTATAGAGGACGGAGAGTTCTGGCAGCAGTGCCGAGGACAGGCTGCTTGGGGAGAGGGGTGGCTGGGGGCGAGACTTGGTAAAAAATTAACGCAGTACCTCAGACGGGAGGTGAGGAACGCCTGAGCTAAGCCGAGACATTGAGGGTGGGAGAGGAGACTGAATCCAAAGTTACATAAGGAGTGACATTGGTCAAACACGACGATAGATTATTTATGGTGGTAAGTGGGTTAACACAGTGGGGCTGCTACTATGTGGGTTAGATCACAACAAAGTGACCCCAGGAAGTGAGGGGTTAAATAGGTGAATTTTTATTTTCCAACCAGAGCTGAAATGGTAGCATGCTGTATCAGGGACTGAGACCCCATTTTCTAATTATTCTGCCATCTCATCCATGGTTGCCATCTCATGTCCAAAATGGTTGCTCCAGCTCCAGTCTTCACATTCAGATTCCAGCCAAAGGAAAGGCGGGAAAGAGGAAGCAAAGGGCTCAGTCCTTTTCTTTAAATACATGACCTAGAAGCTGTACATATCACTTCTGCTCACATTCCGTCAATCAGAACTTAGTCATCTGGCTGCCTCTCCCTGCGAGGGAAATGTGTTCTTGAGTTGAGACAAAAGTAAAACACTTGTAACTCTGGAAGTAGGGGCGACCAGTCACTGGGGAGGCTCTTAACTGTCCATACCACAGGTGATGAAAGAGGAAAAACTCAGAAAGGAAATGGCCAGGCTTTCAGTATAAGTGACTGAGAGGATGGGAGATTCCATTAAGAGGGTGAGAGGACACAGGGAGGGTGTGTGGGGAGGGCAGGGGGCAGGCTCGTTAAGACAGGCTGCATTCGAGCCACCATGGGACCACAGTGTAGGCTGTCCAGCAGAGTCCAAAATCAGGGTCTGGGAGTTCCCACTGTGGCACACTGAGTTAAGCGTTCGGCTTGTCTCCATGGTGTTGCTGGTTCAACTCCCTGGTCTGGCACAGTGGGTCAAGGATCTGGCATTGCTGCAGCTGTGGCATAGTTCGCAGCTCTGGCTCAGATTCAATCCCTGGCTTGGGAAATGCCATATGCCACAGGGGCAGCTATAAAAAAAAAAAAAATCAGGGTCTGAGCTCAGGGGAAGGGTCTGGGTGGGGACAGAGCTGTCTAAAGAGCCATAGATGAGGGAGTTCCCTTTGTGGCTCAGCGGAAACAAATCTGACTAGCATCCATGAGGGCACAGTTTTGCTCAGTGGGTTAAGGATCTGGTGTTGCCGTGAGCTGTGGTGTAGGTTGCAGACACAGTTCGGATCTGGCGTTGCTGTGGCTGTGGTGTAGGCCGGTGGCTACAGCTCTGATTCGATCCCTAGCCTGGGAACTTCCACATGCTGCAGTTGTTACCTTAAAAAGACCATAAAAATTTTTTTAAAAAAGAGCCATATATAAGGACACTATCCAGAAATGGTGTTTAATCTGGCGTCCACGAACCCCACCCACTAAAGCAGGCCCTCTACACCTTAGGGACTGAGAAGGAGATGCAGGCTTTGATCCCCTGAGTTCGGGGGTCAGAGCATGTGGTATGCACGGGCGCCTTTCTGGGGACACAGCTGAAAAGGCTTTCATCAGACTTTCAAGGGGTCTGGGCAGAGAGTGAGGTGAGAATAGGGCACAGAAAGGCACTAATATCTGCCTTTACTGATATTATTGACGCGGCAGAGGAAGAGGAGCCAACTGGAGAGAGACATCAGTGAGAGGAGTTCCCGTCATGGCGCAGCAGAAATGAATCCGACTAGGAACCATGAGTTGCGGGTTCGATCCCTGGCCTCTCTCAGTGAGATAGGATCTGGTGTTGCCCTGAGCTGTGATGTGCGTCACAGGTGTGGCTTGGATCTGGCGCTGCTGTGTCTGTGGTGTATGTCGGCAGCCTTAGCTCTGATTAGACCCCTAGCCTGGGAACTTCCATATGCCACAAGTGCAGCCCTAAAAAAAGGAAAACAAAAACAAAAAAAAAACGGTGAGGAAGGTAGTGGGAGCAGCAAGATGGAGTGTTTAGAGGGCAGAGCTTAAGAAACGTGGGGATGAAGGATGGGGCCCATAGGCACAGGCAGTGGTGTGGGGGCAGCAGAGGAGCAGGTGCAGGAGGTGAGGTACCTGAGGGAAGGCTGGGAGCAAAGGCCGATCCTCGAAGGGACATGGGAATTTTGGGGTAGCAGAGGATTAAACATGTCAGAGGTCAAGTAGAAAGATCCAGCAGAGAGGGAGAGATTGCAAAGAGCAGACATAGAGTGAAAGATATTTTCTTCTTGCAACAGGTTCCTGACACCAGGATCAGGTGTGGCCCCAGCACCTGCAGCAGGAGCCCTCACTGTCCCAGAAAGGCTCAGGCTTCTGGCATGCTTGCCACCTCTGTCTGTCACTGGCTGGAGTCACCTCTCAAAGCTTCCTTGTCCCTGTGTGTGAACTCAGATGACAACCTACCTGATATGACTGATGAGAGGATGAAAGGAAAAATATTGTGTGAAAGCCCAGCTCAGTTCTGATCTCGGTAGACAGTCAGTAGGTGAGAGGGCCCTCTTCGCCTCGCCTCTCATCCCTTCTTGCAGGAGGGCTGCTTCTCACTGCTAAGAAAAAGGGCAGTCTTTGCAAAAATGACTTTCTATTCCTCATATTTGTCCCCGAGCAGAGGAATGTGGTTTATTTAAAGTATTGCACACCATCTTTGTTACATATATGCAGTGGAATATTACTCAGCCGTAAAAAAGAATGGAATAATGCCAGTTGCAGCAACATTGATGGGCCTAGAAACTATCATACAAAGTGAAGTTAGACAGTGGAAGACAAACATCACGTGATATCACCTCTATGTGGAATCTTTTAAAAAAGTATACAGGACTGGGAGTTTGAGGCTAGTAGATGCAAACTATTGCTTTGGAGTGGATAAGCAATGAGATCTTGCCGTATAGCACAGGGAACTATATCTAATTACATGTGATGGAACATGATGGCGGATAATGTGAGAAAAATAATATATATATTAGTCATATATATATATGACTGGGTCACTTTGCTGTACAGCAGAAATTGACAGAACATTGTAAATCAACCCTAATACAAAAAAATTTAAATCTTACAAAAATTAAAAAAGGATACCAGAGGTCCCATCATGGCTAGCAGTTAGCGAACCCCACTAGTATCCATGAGGACAAGGGTTCGAAACCTGGCCTCGCTCAGTGGGTTAAGGATCCGGCGTTGCCGTGAGCTGTGGTGTATGTAGGTTGCAGACGCGGCTCGGATCCAGCATTGCTGTGGCTGCGGTGTAGGCCGGCGGCTACAGCTCTGATTGAACCACTAGCCTGGGAACCTTCATATGTCTCAAGTGTGGCCCTAAAGAGTCAAAAAAAGACCAAAAAAAAAAGGGATACAAATGAACTCATTTGCATAACAGAAACAGACCTGTAGATTTTGAAAAACTCATGGTTACCAAAGGGGACGGGTGGGGGCTGGGGGAGGGATAGACGGGGTTTGGGGCTGGCGTGTGCGCGCTGAGGCATGTGGAATGACTGTCCAAAGAGAACCTGCTGCACAGCACAGAGAACTCTACCCAGTATTCTGTGATGATCCATGTGGGAAAAGAATCTGAGAATGGATGTGTGTATGTGTATGACTGGGTCACTTTGTTGTACAGCAGAGATTATCACAGCCTTGCAAGTTAACCATACTTCAATAAAACTTAAAAAAAAAACAAAGTATTGCATACCATTCTCGTGAGGGAAGAACAAAACACACAAAAAAATGCAGAATAATGAAAATAGGCCCAACAAGCAGAAAGCCACCTTCGTAAATTCCTCGGTGACAGCTCCCAGACTCACCCCATCCATACCTGCTTATTAGTGGTGTTTCTCCAAAGGCAAGTGTCATGAGGCTGTTCTTCACCCGGGCATTCTCTTCCTGATGGTGATGGTGATGATGATGTGTTTAGAGTCATGAGTGTTCCAAGGAGGCTGTTTGGTGGGAGGTTGTCAAGCCTGGGGGCAGTGGGTGGAGGAGAGAGGATTTCACACGTGAAAAAGCAATCTTCAAACAAACAACCCCATTAAAACCCAGGCGAAGAACCCGAGTAGATGTTTCCCCAGGAAGATGTACAAACGGCCAACACGCACACGAGGAGATGCTCGGCATCAGCAGTCATCAGAGAACTGCAGATCGAAACCAGAGTCAGGTACCACCTCACACCCATTAGGATGACTGCTGTTCCCAAAATGGAAAACAGTAAATGTGGAAGAGGACGGGGAGGAACTGGAACCCTTGCGTGTTGCTAGTAGGAATGTAAAATGGGGCGACTGTTGCAGAGAACAGTACGGTGGTTCCTCAAAAATTAAATACAGCATTAGTATATTCCAAGAAATTCTACTCCTAGATAGATATATCTACCTAGAAGTGGAATATGTCTATTTCACTGTGTATATATGTACACAGAGACACACTCACAGACACACACACGTATGTATATATATGAACTGAAAGCAAGGATCGAACAGATATGTGTACACCCATGTCCACAGCAGCATTATTCATAAGAGCCAAAAGGGAGAGGGAACCTAAATGTCAAAAAGGGCAAATACTATAGGATACAACTTAAATGAAGTGTCTAAAATATTCACATTCAGGAGTTCCCTTAGTGGCTCAGTGGTTAATGAATCCGACTAAGAACCGTGAAGTTGCGGGTTCGATCCCTGGCCTTGCTCAGTGGGTTAAGGATCCGGCGTTGCCGTGAGCTGTGGTGTAGGTTGCAGACGCGGCTCAGATCCTGCGTTGCTGTGGCTGTGGCGAAGGCCCGTGGCTACAGCTCTGATTAGACTCCTAGCCTGGGAACCTCCATATGCCGCGGGTTCAGCTCTAGATAAAAGGCAAAAAGACAAAAAAATAAAATAAATAAAATAAAATAAAGTAAAATAAGATAAAATAAAACAAAATAAAATAAAATAAGATATTCACATTCACAGAGACAGACCATAGAACGGTGCTTGTCAGGGGCTGCGAGGGAGGAGTGGGGAGTTAGTGTTTAACTGACAGAGTTGCAGTTTGGGACAATTAAAAAGTTTTACTAGAGGAGAATGGTGATAATGGTGGCACAACAGCATGGCTGTACTTGGTACCACCGAACTGTACCCTTAGAACTGGTTAAAACAGTAAGGTTTTTTATATGTATTTTCCCACAAACAAAAAGCAGCCCTCCTATCAAATTATGTTGGACAGGAGTTCCCACTGTGGCTCAGTGGAAACGAATCTGTGTAGTATCCGTGAGGACGTGAGTTTGATCCTTGGCCACGCTCAGTGGGTTAAGGATCCAGAGTTGCTATGAGCTGTGGTGCAGGTCACAGATGAGGCTCAGATCCGGCGTTGCTGTGGCGGTGGCATAGGCTACAGCTCTGATTAGACCCCTAGCCTAGGAAACATCGTATGCCGTGGGTGTGGCCCTAAAAAGCCAAAAAAAAAACCAAAAACTATGGTGGACAGAGTTGAAGATCATTGTTCAACTGGTGAAATGTTTTTCCATGCTATTAGAAATTAGGCCTTGCTGAAAGCATTATCAAAAACAAAGAACATAGGGGCAGGGGAGGGAGTGGGATGGTCTGGGAGTCTGGGGTTAGCAGTTGTAACTATTGCCTTTGGAATGGAAACGCAAGGACATCCTGCTGTATAGCACCAGGAACTATGTCTAATCACTTGTGATGAATCTATACATGTATGTGTAACCGGGTCACCACACTGTACAGTTGGAAAATTGACAGAAAACTGTAAACCAGCTATAATGGAAAAAAATAAAAATAAAGAACCCAGAAATCCAGCCTAAGTGAGCTGGATCCAGGTTCACCTGAACCCTGACGGGTTGTTGAGGCCACCCCTCTGCTCTGGGCTGAACTCAGCTCCCCCTGCCCAGCAGACACAGCAGAGCCTCTGAGGAAGAGTGACCTGCTTCTAGGTGACAGGAATATGAGCCACCTTTTGTCCCCTGTAATTTTGCCTTTTATATTTTTTCGACATTTTCCATAATTGACTTGACAATTAAAAAATTTTTTTTTTTTTTTTTTGTCTCTTTAGGGCCACCCTTGCGACATATGGAAGTTCCTAGGATAGGGGTCGAATCGGACCTGTAGCTGCCGGCCTACACCACAGCCACAGCAACGCCAGATCCAAACCGCGTCTGCGACCTACATCACAGCTCATGGCAACGCCAGCTCCGAGCCTCATCTGTGACCTATACCACAGCTCACGGCAACGCTGGATCCTTAACCCACTGAGCATGGCCAGGGATCAAACCTACATCCTCATGGATACCAGTCAGATTCGTTTCCGCTGAGCCATGACAGGAACTCCGACAGTTTTTATATTGAAAACTTTCCTTACATTCTCCATATTTTAAGGACCCCTGGAGTTTCTGCCGTGGCTTAGCAGTTAACGAATCTGACTAGGAACCATGAGGTTGCGGGTTCGATCCCTGGCCTCGCTCAGTGGGTTAAGGATCCGGCATTGCCGTGAGCTGTGGTGTAGGTTGCAGACGCAGCTTGGATCCCGCGTTGCTGTGGCTGTGGCGAAGGCCAGTGGCTACAGCTCCGATTAGACCCCTAGCCTGGGAACCTCCATATGCCGTGGGTGTGGCCCTAAAAAAGGAAAAAAGTTTAAAAAAAAAAAAAGGAACCCCGTCCTCCTGGTCAGCCCCTGTGAGTGAGGGCTCAGTGCTTCTCAGGAGGGATTAGCCTCCGGGTGAAATGCTCTTCCCAGGTGGGTCCCGTAGGTAGGACCTCGGGGATGGGTTGGGCTCACGGTCCAGATGAACGAATGTCCCAGCAAACCTCTGTGGCCATCAGCTGGGCTCGAGGTGGGCCCTGAGCTGGGGAACAAACAATCCGCAGAGACGGAATGCAACGACCTTCTGCCCCACCCGCAGAGCTCCGGTCCCCGGGGCCTGAGATACAGAAAACACCAACGGAAAACATCCCCGGACTGAAACAGGTCCTGACCTCCTGCAAGCATGGGATCCTGAAGGGCAGAAGAGGTGACGGTTCTGCAGCCAAGACAGATGAAGGAAGGCCTGGCAGGGTGGACGAACAGCTTCCAGAACAGATTCTGGAAGAATTTGAAAGGGGGGCGGGGTTAGTTCCAGACAAAGGCTGCCGGTGAGCTAAGGCCCAAAGGAAAGAGAGGGTGCTGTTGGATGGTGTGATTTGTTTTTTTTTTTTTTTTGTCTTTTTGCCTTTTATGTAGAGCCACAGCCACGGCATATGGAGGTTCCCAGGCTAGGGGTCTAACAGGAGCTGTAGCCGCCGGCCTTCGCCACAGCCACAGCAACACGGGATCCGAGACTCATCTGCGACCTACACCACAGCTCACAGATCTTTAACCCACTGAGCGAGGCCAGGGATCGAACCTGCAACCTCATGGTTCCTAGTCGGATTCGTTTCTGCTGCACCATGACGGGAATGCTGAGGGTGTGAGCTTTATAGGTAACTTGTGTGCTGGGCTGAACGATTTGGACTTTTTTCCATAGGTGACTAGGAAGCCAGAAGGGTGGTGGCTGTTACGGTTCCAATCATTTTATCAAGAGACCAGCCCCCCCGGGCCAAGAGGGCTCAGAGTCTGCTTTCTTGTCCCGCCAGCCTCAAGTCACACAAGGTGGGACAGGTTGATCCCCACCAGTATCTGTCCCTGAGCCCACAGACCGATTCGGATAAACTTGCCAAATGTCTTTTCCACACTGTTTTTCAAAGAGCCCAACCCTCCCTCTTCCTTAAAGGGATTCGGAGAGTCTGAAAACAGATGGGGGTGTGCGGGGGACCGGGCTGGATGCAGGAAGAAGGGAAAAGTTCTCCTTGGCTCAGAGCAATTTATTCATTACATTTAATTGTACATTCTAATATGAGACTTCCCAATTTTATGCCACAATAAAACAGAGCAGCCTTTGAAATGATTAAACTAGCAACGTTGTGGTCCTCATGCCAGCGCGTCACCACACCTAATTAAAGGTCAGAGATGGGTGCTGTCTGAGCTGCCATGTCTTCCTTAATTATTACATGAATGAACAGGTCTGTTTTGAATGCCCTACATGACGGAAGGTTGCACAAAAACACAGGGGCATGTGGGCTCAATCCAAAGAGCCCCATTCTTGCCCTGCACCCCACTTTGAGAAACCTGCCACACCCTCTACAAATTCCTCTCCTTGTGAACCCCCCAAGGAGCGAGAAAATGCTGTTAGCTAGACAAACGGGTTCAAGGAAGGCATAGCTAGCAGCCCGGAGCATGGACCTTAGTTAAGTCGCATCCCCCTTGGGTATCAGTTTTCCCATCCGTCAAGTGGGGACATTACACGAGCTAACCACTTAGGATGGTGTTATTCTATGAACAAAAATTAAAACTTTTCACCCCGTCTCTGATAAAGGAGAAGAAACGAAGGAGTGGAGTTTCCTTAGTGGCTCAGTGGTTAGCAAATCTGATTAGGAACCATGAGGTTGCAGGTTCGATCCCTGGCCTCGCTCAGTGGGTTAAGGATCTGGCGTTGCCATGAGCTGTGGTGTAGGTTGCAGACGCGGCTCGGATCCCACATTGCTGTGGCTGTGGCGAAGGCCAGCAGCTACAGTTCCGATTATACCCCTAGCCTGGGAACCTCCATATGCCACCCCAAGTGTGGCCCTAAAAAGACAAAAAGACAAAAAAAAAAAGAAAGAAAGAAACGAAGGAGGGATGGAAGGAGGAGAGGAGGGAAGGAAGGAAGTGGGCAAATTTTTTTTCTTTTTGGCCGTATCCCACAGCGTGTGGAAGTTTTTGGCCAGGGACTGAATCTGAGCCACAGCACTGACAAGGCCAAATCCTAAACCACTTGGCCACAAGGGAACTCCCCCCATTCCCCCTACTTTTTTTTTTTTTTTTCTTTTTACAGCTGCACCTGCAGCATATGGAAGTTTCTGGTCTAAGGGGTCGAATCTGCAGCTGCCCGTCTACCCAACAGCCACAGCCACACTGAATCCCAGCCACATCTGCGACCTATTCCACAGCTTTCAGCAACACCAGATCCTTAACCCTCTGAGTGAGGCCAGGGACTGAACCCGTCTCCTCACGGAGAATATGTCAGGTTCTCAACCCACTGAGCCACAATGGGAACTCCCTCATTCCCTTTTTAAGAAAAACTTGTCCAAAAAATAAATAAGCCCAGTGAAGTTTGCCACATAAAATCTGTATCAGAAGGAACTTGGTGTCTTCTTTTTTTCCAACATTTGCTTATAATGTATCCAGAACCATTTTTGTCACCTATAAGTGGTCAGGGGGAGGACTTGGAGGGAGGCAAGGACTAGAAGGGACTCCAGCCCTCATGTAGCTTAAATCTTTGCTCCTCTAGGAAAGGACACTGAATTCCAGAAAAGTCTCAGCCAACGGTTGGGATTAGAACCCAGTATTCTTCCTTTTACCCCACAACTGCCACTATGAGTTCTTATTCTTCAGAAAAGCAACATGGTGTTTCCAAAGGCTGCCTTCTGGTCAGGCTTTGCACAAGAAACAAGACAGCTGAAATAGCTGTTGCTCCCAGTAAATGAAGCTGTTATTGCTCGGACGGGAAAACAAGGCTCAATGACAGCGGTGCCTGGGTCCCACTGTCACCTGAATCCTTGGAATGACAGGCTGCCTTCTCTGGCATCGGCCATTTCCCTACTGGCAAGTGAAGAGAAATGACTAAGCTTTGCTCTGACAGCAGAGGATTTTGAAGGCAGGAAGGCAGTGACGGTGCTTATTACAACAGGGAACCTAGAAGGAAGGCAGGGAGTGGCGAGCAGAGTGGATGCAGACCCAGGTGACAAGTGACAGAGAGGAGAGAGCTGGGGTTAGGGCCCAACAAGGATGACCCCAGGCTCTCCTCTGCTCTGATCCCCAGCCCACCCTCCCAGGAGGCGTTTCCTCATGTGGAGAGAGAGTCGTGGACCCCCAGGACTGGTGACTCTGTGTAATCCGCTTCCTGGCTACCTTGGAGAACTGTCTTCATGCACCCACTCATTCATCTTTTTGTGTATTTACTCCCATCCCTCCCGGCTCTGGAAAAGAGTAGAGGTAGCCCACAGAAGATGCAACAAAACTACCTTACATTAAAAGCAAGAAGGAAAGAAGGAGGAAAAACAAAAGCAAAGGACTGAAACGGATCCAGGAGTGAGACTAAAAGTGAAAACCTAAAAATTCATTTTGCGGTCATTCATCCAGCTGTGTGATTTATGCGCTCGTCTGTGTGGATATATGGATGGCAATTTTCAAAACTGATTATTCTTTTGAAAGGGGTCAGCGAGGATGGCATGCAGCTTAGCTCTGTTCTCTCTTCTCCCCGTCACCTGCAATGTACACAGGAGGCTGGAGGTGCCACCGCCTTGGGGCACAATGGCATGGGCCACAGCTGGTGGCATGGGGACATGGGTGCAGCAGGCAGTGGAGTGGCTGCACCGCCCACCAGATGCTCTGCCTCTGCACCGCATGGCAGGGGAAGAGCCAGTGCTGACGTCAGAGACCAGCGATGACGTGGTAGACCAGCCATGACATTTAGACCAGCGTCATTGACCTGTGGTCAACTGCAGTTCTCATACTGAAAGCACCTGGGCCCAGGGACTTCATGAAGCTGCCTAGGGAGCAAGCAGAGGTTGAGAAGGAAGCTCCGATGCTTTCGGGGCGCCCAGCATTTCCCGGTTGCAGAGAGACCATTCTGAATGTGCCGGAAAAACTGACATAGGACAACCAGAGAGGTAGGAAGTAGGAGGGGAACCTTGCTAAAGGGGCCGTAGGTTTGCCTTTCAGCTTCGCAGCAACAACGAGAAAAAGGAAACCACGTCTGTCTGTACCACCGGATGCAAAGGCCAGTGGCTGAGAAGGAGCCAAAGTAACCCTGGGACACAGATCAAAGGAGCATTTCTTCTGAGGGTCGTTGCACAGTGGACACTTTGTCTCCTAGTCCAGACCTCTTCGGCCTCAAGCAGCGTAGGAACGAGCGAATGCGTGAGCTGCTTGGGGTTGCTTCTCACCACTCCCTCCCTGTGAGCAGTGGGGTCACCATAAAATTGGAAGCAAATTCTTCAGAGGGCCCAGTACGTGTGGTCCAGGCCCCAGGTCTCTGTACCTCTGGCTCATTTGGGGGACATCTTTTAGGGTATGTGGAGGAAAGTGTGAGCCACACGCTGTCTTCTCTTTCCAGGGACTCTCCTCTCCCTAAATAATGCCTCTCTCACTTGGGCTTTTATTTTATTTTATTTTTTCTTTTTAGGGCTGCACCTGCGGCATACGGAAGTTCCCAGGCTAAGGAGTCGAATCAGAGCCGCATCTGCAACCTGCGCCACAGCCACAGCTACCGGAATCCTTAACCCACTGATCCGGGCCAGGGATCGAACACGCATCCTCACAGACACTATGTCAGGTTCTTAACTGCTGAACCACAATGGGAACTGCTCACTTGAGCTTTTAAGCTACGTCTGGTGGCCACAAGGCCGACCCTGCTCTCTCAGCCAAGTATAGATGTTCAGGGTTTCTCTCTAGAAAATCCAGACACACCCATGTTGGCGTTCACGTCTCACAAAATCAGGTGTTTGTCAAAGGCAGAGTCTTTAAATGCCCAACGAAGGGGCCACCCTGTTAACTTGGGGGGAAGCAGGGATTCCCGAGAAAGAAAGGAAACTGCGGGATTAGTTTTCATTGGGCGTGTAAGTGATGTCATATAACTCAGTCCATAAACCACGTCTCAAGGGCTGGGCTCTGTTTAAAAGGCTGCACTGCAGGCCTGTCAGGGGGATGAGGTGCCGGGGAAGCTGTGCCATCCACGCTGGGGATGGGCCCCGGGAATCAGCCCCATTCCTCCCCAGGCACCTCCCCAGGGAGGGAGGCGGCCCAAGCAGCGGTCTCCAAGGCCGCCCTGGCTCCCTCGTCCCACCACTGAGCTGCACAGACCGCCTTGGTCTCCTCGATGCCTCCGCCTCGGTGACAACACAGGGGCTGGGTGGTCCAGGAGTCCCAGGAGGCAGAGAGTTTCCTTGGGAGAGTTCCCCGATGGCTCAGCGGGTTAAGGATCGGGCCTCGTCACCACTGCGGCTCAGGTCACTGCTGTGGCGTGAGTTCGATCCCTGGCCGGGGAACTTCCACGCTGCAGGTGTGGCCAAAAAAATGGAAGTTCCTTGAGTTCACAGAGCCTCGTCTACAATAGAGGCGTGTGGATGTCTGGCATTGCAAGCGGCCTTCTCGCTTTACAGCTGAGGGAACCGAGTGTAGAGAGGAGGAGAATTTGTAGAGGGAGGGCCATGCAGTGAGGGGCACAGCCATGACGCTGTCACACGTGCTCTCACTCGCTCTCTCTCTCTGTCTTGCTCTCTCTCCCGCTCTCTTTCCAGAAAGCACCTGACCTCAACACGTCTAAGCCCAGTACCGTAGCCCTGCTGACCTAATGCGCCTCCCCAGATGCTCCCAGGCAGAGCCCACGTCCCCGGAAGCCCCTTCCTCATTGTCACAGGGGCGCCCAGAGGATCTTCCAGGTGGAGCCATTCCTCACCCAGAGCTTTGCAGGTCACAAAGCCTTTTCTCACACACATCTCACTGCGATTGTTCCAAGAAGGCCTCTTCCCAGCCATCCGCAGGGGTCAGCGCAGGGCCACGATGACGCGGGGGACCGCTCACCCTTGCTCCAGAACAAGTGAGATACACACTTGGTGCCAGAGGATGAGCTTCGTGGTCAGGGACAGGGGCCGGGGAGTGCCTGCAGAACACACAGGTGGTGTTCCTGGTTAGCACGGAGCCTGGAGCCACAGCACGGACCGAACTAGGGGTCAGAGGGGACCTCTAGCCGTCACGAGAACAACCAGCCAAAATGCATTTCTGCAAAGTGTCGTGTGGGCGACAGGAAGGCACATGGAGACAGGGACAGCCGAACAGGCACTTAGACTGATTCTCCGCCTGTAGTGGGAGAGAGCTCTTTCTGTAGCAGCTTAAGTGTTAGGAGGGAGATGCGTGGGGTCAGCCATTCAAGGACAGCCTGGGGACGAGGGCACAGGTGACGGGGATGTGTCTTTGAAAGGATGGAGGTAGACAGACAAGGAAGGGGAAGTGATCTTTTTTTCAGGACCTGGACTCCGGGTTTTTATAGCCTCGCAGAGGGAGGGGCCTTCCGGTCCAGACCCCCATTTTACAGATGGGAACACTAAGGCCCAGGGAGGGGAAAGATCTCACTCACAGAAACACAGCTGGTCAGTAGCAGAGCGAGATCTGATCTGGGCAGGGGGGACTGAGGGTCTAGAGACAGGAGCATAGGAAGGAGGGAGAAAAGCGGGCACATGCTTTGACCAGGGGCCAAACCTCTAAGAACTGTGTGGAAACCTGGGACTGAGATTTTCCAAAGCAATCTGAGAATATAAAACCCAGGGAAGCTCTGCTGGCCAGTGAGAGGTCTCCTCCCCGGAAACAGCAAGCTGCAAAAAGCTGCTCTTGGGCTGGCTGGTTTTAGGTTTGAGAATGTGGACTGACCCCAGAGCACTAGGCACCCACACTGACACAGTGCCTGCCAACTGTTCTTCCTCTGTGCAGATCAGCTCAACAAAGCCACGGCCAGTGCCTCCACTGGCCAGAGTCTGGGCAGTGAGTTACACCCGTATCCACCCAGTTCAACCTAGGGCAGAGTCGAGTAATCACAGGCCGTGTGAGAGAGAAGGGATCTGAAAGGGCATGTACCAGCCTCACAGCTGCCTCCATCAAACACTGGGATTCCTTCCATCTCCAAGCTGCTCATCTGCAGCTTGAACAGCTCACGGTGACAACACATGGCCCCATGTGACGGCCACTCCAACCCTGGGTGATGCCTCTTCTCCCCACTCACCCTGGGTTTCCGGCCACCTGGTCCCTGTTCTGTGCCTTGAGAGCCCATGGGCTCCCTACCTCTTCTCCACTCCAACCCCCGAACTGGTTAAAGACAGTGACCTGCCCCCGAATCCTCTCCTTTCCACCCCTGCCTCTCTCAACCAGTTTCCCTACGACTGGTTCCAGTTCTTCACCAGCGCCCCCTCCCACCCTCCGCCCCAGTCATTTTCTACTCACTCTCTCCACTAGATTAATTATTAATACCGGAGTTCCCGTTGTGGCTCAGTGGTTAACGAATCCGACTAGGAACCATGAGGTTGTGGGTTCAATCCCTGGCCTTGATCAGTGGGTTAAGGATCCGGTGTTGCCGTGAGCTGTGGTGTAGGTTGCAGACACGGCTTGGATCCCGCGTTGCTGTGGCTGTGGTGAAGGCCGGCAGCTACAGCTCCTGTTAGACTCCTAGCCTGGGAACCTCCATATGCTGCAGGTGCAGCCCTAGATAAACCAAAAGACAAAAAAAAAAAAAATTATTAATCCCAGCTCTCCAGGACTGAACATAACAGTCAAGGTGATGGCCACCATCTCAATCATCCGCCTCTAGTCCTAAAGAAGAAGCTTATCCACATGTCCCTCCTTCCTCTTATCTCCCGCTTTGACCCTCTGATCCAAGCCCCACACATGCACACACACGTGCACATGCACGCGTGCACACACACAGGCGCACACGAGCACACATGCACGCACATACACACAGACACACGAGGGCCATCCATGTGCAGAGAAGAGTATAGGTACCTTTGCTCATAATTAAAGGTGTGGCAAATTCTGATTTTCCCAAACCTGAATAAAGATACATATTAACTCTCTAAAAGACAGTGGGGTCAAGGGGGACCTCCCCCAATGGCACAGCATGTGCTGAAGCTAACCTTTGTCAGGTCTGATTCTGCGAGTCGGCTTAGGTATAACACATTCATTCAGGAGAGTTAACTGAGCACCTACTACGTCCAGTAGCACCGTGGCAGAAAGGCTACTTAATATATAGCTTTTATCCCTAGGAAACCAGTTAAGGAGATCCGTACATGTAGAATTACAGTAAAATGTGCTAGATGCCGTATCTGAGGCATGGAAATGGGAAAGTTAATTTCTTCTTACTGCTATACCAAATTATCACAAAGCCAAAATGGGTCTCTCTGGACTAAATCAAAATTCCACAGGGCTGAATTTCTTCTGGAGACACTAGGAGAGGACCCACTTCCTCAAGGTGGACTTGACTTCCAGCTCCTGGAGCCTGTTTGCATTTCTTGGCTCGTGGCTCCCTTTCTCCCTTTCTCCATCTTCGAAGCTAGCAGCATCGTTGACACATCTTCAAGTCTCTCTCCAGCCTCCTGCCTCCTTTCGCTTATGAGAACCCTTGGGATTACATTGGGCTCACCTGGATAATCTTCCCGTGTCGAGGTCCTCAGTCTAATCTCTTCTGCAGAATGCCTTTTGCCGTGTAAGGTAACCTATTCGCATATTGATAGGTTTGGGGACTAAAACATGAACACGTTTGGTGGCCGTTATATTTCACAAAGAACAACTCACTCTGTCAGTGGGAATGGATCCTTTAAGGCTTTGTAGTTTTACACCAAAGTGTCCTGGCATAAAAGGGAAAAGAGATCTACTAGAAAAATGTTCTTCTTCTATTCACAATAGTCAAGATATGGACATAACCTAAATGTCCATTGACAGATGAATGGATTAAGAAGATGTGTACATATATACAATGGAATAGTATTTGGCCCTCCCAAAAAACAACAAAAAACAATGCCATTTGCAGCAACATGGATGCAACTAGAGATTTTCATACTAAGTGAAGTGAGAAAGAAAAACACCATATGATATCACCTATATATGGAACCTAAAATATGGCACAAGTGAACCTATATACAAAACAGAAACAGACTCACAGACATAGAGACCAGATTTGTGGTGGCCAAGGGGGAGGAGGAGGGAGTGGGAGTTTGGGGCTAGTGATGGGCAATGAGGTCCTGCTGTATAGCACAGGGAACCATATCCATTCTCTTGGGATAGAACATGATGGAAGATAATGTAAGAAAAAGAACACACACACACACACACACACAACCGAGTCACTTCATTGTACAGCAGAAACTGGCATAACACTGTAAATCAACTATACTTTAATAAAAAATGAATTTAAAAAAAACAAGAAGAATGTGCTTGCACGAGGCACGGAGATGAAAAGACGTGGATAGATTTTGTCACTTATTTTTAAAGATTGCTTTTCTTTGTTGTCTTTTCCAGAAAGAACCCGATTACCTCAAGGCTTTTAAGGTTCCTACCTGTCAAGATAGCTTGTTTCTTCCTATCAACAGATCTGAAGAGAAAAGAATCTTCCTTAAACTGAACCACGATGTTTTCATCATCACCGGAAATGTTAATAGATCTCACAGGAGTTACTTTAGCTGGACCAGGAAGGGTACCGGGCAGTGGGAGGGGTCTGCTGCATCACTGTACATACCGGGTCTGATGCATCCAGGACAGTCTCTGAGCTTCATCCTCGGATAGACTGTGTTCTACCTAAATACCCCTGGGCTGTCACCAGACCAATGACTCAGAATAACATCTTTCCCAAAGCTGGGTGGTCTTCAGAGTTTCACTGATGCCATCTCTTGTACGCCATCCTACAGATCAACTGAAAATCATTTAAACTGAAGCTAGGAGTTCCCGTCGTGGCGAAGCGGTTAACAAATACGACTAGGAACCATGAGGTTGCGGGTTCGATCCCTGGCCTTGCTCAGTGGGTTAAAGATCCGGCGTTGCCGTGAGCTGTTGTGTAGGTTGCAGACGCGGCTGGGATCCCACGTTGCTGTGGCTGTGGTGTAGGCCGGTGGCTACAACTCCGATAAGACCCCTAACCTGGGAACCTCCATATGCCGCGGTGCAGCCCCAAAAAGAAAAAAAAAAGAAATAAATAAACTGAAGCTAACTTTGACCTTGAATTTGAAGGGGCAAAAACTCCCAAATACTGACATTCTCTGTTGCACTTTCAATGTCGGTGCAGACATGAATTGCTAGGGGTTTGGAGCCAGGAGGAGGCCCAGCTCTACTTTCTGCCCAAGGCAAGCTGGGATTCTGGCGGGCCCCCCCCGTCCGTCCGGCAGCCTCGGCTGTATCAGTCAAGGGGAGAGGTGGGGGCTCTGGGCTGCGGGGGCTGTGGAGGGAGACCAGGGCCGTGGGAGAAGCCTGTGCACAAGACGCATCCCGCATCCCTGTTAGTTCTTTGCATCTTCTTCTTCTTCTTTTTTTTTTGGTCTTTTTGCCTTATTTGGGCCGCACCCGCGGCATATGGAGGTTCCCAGGCTAGGGGTCTAACAGGAGCTGTAGCCGCCGGCCTTCGCCACAGCCGCAGCAACGCAGGATCCGAGCCGCGTCTGCAACCTACACCACAGCTCACGGCAACGCTGGATCCTTAACCCACTGAGCAAGGCCAGGGACTGAACCCGCAACCTCACGGTTCTTAGTCGAATTCGTTAACCACTGAGCCACGATGAGAACTCCTTCTTTGCATCCTCTGTTGATGTCCTTCATCCCTGGGTCTTCTTCGTGCTGGGTGGGACAGTTCTGGGTCCTGCTATGGGGTGTGGAGGCATTAGATCAATTACCACTCTGCCCTCATGGTGTGCCCACAACTAGGGGACACTTCCCTACTGAACAGAGCTTGAGTTTACAAAGCACTTTTACACCCATGACTTTCTTTGACTCTTACAACACCGAGGAGGACGGGGAAACTGAGTCAGTGGCATTGCTGAGGCCTACATCTGAGAGCAACTTTCTGTCATTCTCATCCAACAAGGGTGCCTCCTGCGGGCTCTGGATGGGTCCTGCTGGGTCGAAGCCAGACCTGCAGCAGTTGTCAAAAGGCCTGCACTTAGATATTTCCTTTTTTCCCTTTTTTTTTATTTTTTGCTTTTTAGGGCTGAACCTTAGCATATGGAGGTTCCCAGTCCGGGGGTCTAATCGGAGCTAAAACTGCCGGCCTACACCACAGCTATAGCAACGCCAGATCAGAGCCATGTCTGTGACCTACACCACAGCTCACAGCAACACCAGATCCTTAACCCACTGAGCAAGGCCAGGGATCGAACCTGCAACCTCATGGTTCCTAGTTGGATTCGTTTCCACTGTGCCATGATGGGAACTCTTTTTTTTTTTTTTTTTTTTTTGCCGCGTCTGTGGCATGCAGAAATTCCTGGGCCAGGGATCGAACCCAAGCCACAGCAGTAACCAGAGCCACTGCAATGACAACACCAGATCCTTAACTGCTAGGCCACAAGGGAACTCCCCATAGATTTCTGCCTCTTTTCTCTCATTTGCTTCCCCTCCCACCTGTCCCCAATGCTTTTTTCTTCCATGTCCCTATCTATTCTCTCTCCTTTTCCCCTTCTCAGCAGTCAAAGCCCCAGAAATAACTCTCAAATCTCAGGGAGCCCCCAGTAGGTATAAGGGACAAGAACCCCTAGGTTAGGATGTTGACAACCAAGAATCAGTCCTCCTGGTGCTCAGCAGTCCCTAGGTTGAGCAACCACTCCGTCTATACCAGGAAAAGCAGTGGGGGTGAGAACTCGGCGTCATCTAAGCCAGAAGCTAAGAGATTTGAGCTCACAAAGCTCACAGACTTGAGCTCTGCTAATCCCAACTTTAGGTACATTACTGTACCAGTCTGGACCTCAGTTTGCTCATCCGTAAAGTGGGATAATAATACCTATCTCCCAGGGTGGTTGTGAGGGTCAGGAAAATTGATTTCATGGTAACAGGCATGTATTAGATGTTTAATAAAACTTGGTTGAACGTGGCAGCAGCTGGAAGACAGGACCCTCCCAAGGGCTGGACTTGAAAACAGCAGTGTCTGTGCTGGGGTAATAAAAACCAGGAAGCACCTGGAAGCATCAACACAGAGGTGGGAGGAGATGGAGGAAGAGTGTCACCGGCAGAAGCTGTTCATCATTTCCCCCCCGGGGCATCTCAGGCTCCTGGTATTCTGGATCCAGCCATTGAATTCAATTAATGCTTGTCGCTTTACGATGTTGATGAAATCATCTTGTAACATTCCAGATGCCTAATGAGGGTGTGTGCAGCTACTGAGCAGCAAGTCCTGGAATCTCCCTGCCTTCGGCACACCCTGGTAGTGATGGTGATTTTTAAAAGCCGGGAAGCCCAGAGTGACTTCTCCCAAAACAGACTTGGTCAGTATCTATGTCAACAGATATTCAGAGCCCAAGCTGCAGTTGTTCCTGAGAGAAGCCAATTACGACGTGCTGGGGGTGAGGGGAGAGCTTGGAAACCTGGAGAATAGAAATGGATGCACCTGCCATGAAACATGCACATTCATTGTCCCCAGTTACCTCCTTTCCCTCCAAGGGCTCCACCTAGTTGGTAGCAAAGGAACTGAAACGATAGATTCACAGCATCGCAGAGAATGCTGCAGGACTATCAATGGACCAGAAATTTCAGCAACTTTATGGAACAGGAGAGTTGAAGGCAGGGGAGGAGGAGGAAGCACAGCCAGGGTGAGCAGAGAGATCTCATTTTCTTAACAGAAACCCAGAGAGGTTGGAAAATTGATTACACCAAGGGCAATGCAGGACAGGAACAAGACCGGGGAGCGAAAACCAGGGCATTATTTGAAAGCTACTGTATGGAACAGTTGCCTGGCCTTCCATCCCCAGGAAAACAAACAAGTCATTTTAAAAAATCACAAGATGCTAGGAATTCCCGTCATGGCGCAGCGGTTAATGAATCCGACTAGGAACCATGAGGTTGCAGGATAGATCCCTGGCCTTGCTCAGTGGGTTAAGGATCTGGCATTGCTGTGAGCTGTGGTGT
>PVHT021183693.1:49194492-49224824 GCA_004024745.2 Catagonus wagneri
AAAAAAAAAAAAAAAAAAAAAAAAAAAAAAAAAAAAAAAAAAAAAAAAAAAAAAAAAAAAAAAAAAAAAAAAAAAAAATCACAATATGCTAGAGCAAACAACCCTTCACAAACATTCTGGCTTATAGAAGTTCCCAATATAATATACAACTCACACCCCAGAACCCTAACATGAAGCTTGTTGGTCAACAACTCTTGCCCATGTGCACAAAGCTTTTAGAGTTGGTGATTTTTATTGCCTTACTTTAAAAATATGAACTAATAGCAACAACACCAGTTACAACAACAAATCCCAGAGAAAACAGATATAGCTCAAAAAGTAAAATGGAACTTTAAAAACTACAAAATTTGGAATTCCTATCATGGTGCAGCAGAAACGAATCCGACTAGCAACCATGAGGTTGCGAGTTTGATCCCTGGCCTCGCTCAGCGGGTTAAGGATCTGGTATTGCTGTAAGTTGTGGGGTGGGTTACAGATGCAGCTCTGATCCTCTGTTGCTGTGGCTGTGGTGTAGGCTGGCAGTTGTAGCTCCAATTCGACCCCTAGTCTGGGAACTTCCATATACCTTGGGTGCAGCACCCCCCCTCCCAAAAAAAAGGAAAAAGAAAAAAGAAAGAAAAGAAAAAAAAGCCCCATTACAAATTGGTCAATTATCTGTTGATAATTCTCAGAAGAAATCTGAATGTTCAACAAACATTTAAAAATAAGTTCACAGAGTTCCCATTGTGGCTCAGAGGGTTAAGAACCTGAAATAGCGTGTGTGAGAATTCGGGTTTGATTCTTGGGCTCACTCAGTGGGTTAGGGATCTAGCATTGCCACAAGGTGTGGTGTAGATAGGTCTCAGATGTGGCTTGGATCTGGCCTTGCTATGGCTGTGGTGTAGGCTGGCAGCTGTAGCTCCGATTCTACTCCTGGCCGGGGGATTTCCACATGCCACAGGTGCAGCCATAAAAAGATAAATAAATACATACATAAATGAATAAATAAATAAAACAAAAATAAGTTCAACCCCACCAGGTACCAGGGAAACGTAAGACAACAGTGAGATATCACTGCCTACCTATCTGATTCATGAAAATTAAAAATTCTGACATTATCAAGAGTTGCTGAGGATGTGGGGTAACGGGACATAAGAAGAAGAGGAAAAAGCTCCGGGATTCACTCGCTCTGAATCCTGAGCTCAAGGGCCCGGAAATCATGTTCGTGAGCCCTGTAGAGGATTCCGATCAGGTTCATGTTTGAGAACCTGTCCACTGGACGTTGGCGGACAGTTGGTGACAGTGAGAGGGACCTTCCATCCTCTCCCACTGCTGTCTGATGGGATGGAAGATGGAAAACCCAGCCCTCCTTCTCCTCCCACACCTTGACTGCGCCGTGGAAACACACAGCACACCTCTCAGTCCCAATGCCCACAATTTCCAGGTGTCCCTCTTTAACACTGGGGGAATTCGAGCATATTCTTTGTCTTTTATGGAATAAAGATGTTGTCTAAAGCCTTAAAAAAAAAAAAAACTGGGATTCGACATCCATCAAAAAAGAGAACGGATAAATTGCGGTAAATTCATTCAATAGAGTATTTTGCATCTGTTAAAATGAATGAACTAGAGCCAACTGCTTCATATGGATAAACCTCAAAAATGGCTAGCCCAGGGGGAAAAAAAAGAGTTGAAAAATGCTATATGCAGAGTAGCATTTATATAAAATTTTGAAAACAAGCAAAGCATTACTTCAGCTTGTTTAGATTTATAGACACAAATAGTAAGAGTATAAAAACACACCTAGAGATGTAAAACATCAACTCCTTTTTTTTTTTTGTCTTTTTAGGACTGCACCCACAGCATACAGAGGTTCCCAGGCTAGGGGTCAAATTGGAGCTACAGCTGCTGGACTACGGCCACAGCCACAGCAACGCCAGATCTGAGCCACGTCTGTGACCTACACCACAGCTCACGGCAATGCTGGATCCTTAACCCACTGAGCAAGGCCAGGGATTGAACCTGCATCCTCATGGATACTAGTCAGATTCATTTCTGCTGAGTCACGAAGGGAACTACAAAACATCAACTTTTTAAAGTAGGTTATCTCTAAGGAGAGGAGAGGAATGAGAACAGGGGAGAGATAAAGACAAGAGACTTCTGCTTTATCTGTTGTAGTTTATTGGGTTTAAAAAAATATCTGAAGCAAATATAGCAAAGTACAAAGATTTTATACAGCTGGTTGAGGTGTCCAAATTTGTTCTCCATGTTTTTCTCATGGATAATGGCCAGGAGTTCAGGGTAGAGGTTTCAGTTGGAGGGGAGACCAAAAATATAAATCCCGTGGAAACATACTTTGCTTTATCCACTGCTTTACCCCTTCACTTAGAAGAGTTCCTGGTACAGAGGAGGTACTCAATTAATATTTGTTGAATGAATGAATGTATGCAAATGCACTGAGACATGCTAGAACACGGCTATGTTCTGAAAGAACTAACCACCATAACAGCCAACTTCTACTGAGGCCCATACGCACTTGCAAAGATGGTAAGGACCATTATTATCCTCCACTCTACAGGTAAAGAAACTAGACTTAGGAAGCCAGGTACCGTGCCTGAAAACACGGTGGTTAGGGCCAGAGTCCATATCCATCCGAAAGTCTGAGTTTCATGCCGTAGGTAATTTCAAAATTTGGAGCAATGAGAATAAGTAAGACAAGCAGACACATAAATATAAACACACACACACACACACACACACACACACACCCCCTAGAGTGAAGGGTGAGCAGGACAAATGGAGGGCGAGAATGCCTAGTGTGGATAGCCTAGGAGGGGGCACACAGCAGGGAACACTTTAGTCTTACAGGGCAGTCAGGGAAGACATTACAGGAGGAGACATTTGAACTTAACCTTGAAAGAGAAGTGCGCCTACAAATGCCAGGACCCAGCTCTTCCTGCTCCACATCTAAAGGCCGTTGCTGGAGGATCTCTTTCTCTGGACCCTGAGCCCAGAGCCTGACCCCACAGGGCTGAGACCGCCCACAGGCGAAGACTAACTGGAATGTAGTCTCCAAGTTGAGCATGTTTGCTGTCACCTTGAGGTGCTTACAGAAAAAAGACCAGTTCAAAACTCTTGTTTAGAAATCATGACAGCAGTAATCATTGCTCTCGCTTTAATAACAAAAGCTACCATTTATTGAGCATTTACTGTATGCAGGGCACTGGGCTAAGTCATCGGATGCTTTATTGCCTTTAGTTCTCACAACAACCCTAAGAGGTAATTACTGTTTATCATTTTCCAGGGATGAGGAAACCAAGGCTTGGAGAATTCGGGTGTCTTGAGCACAGTACTAGGCAGTTAGTAGGTGGAGCTGGGATCTGAACGCACGGGGTTCCGTGTCTCCAGCCCATGTTTTAACCACTGCTTCTTGCAAGCAGACATCCAATTAAAGCAACAAGGGTTTTACTGCTTTCAATTGGAATAAATGAGAACGTGATCCCAGCATAATAAACTAGAACCTAAGCTTATCATTACAGTCATGAACACCTGTCACTGTCAGGCGCTCCGTAAATGCTTGTGAAATGAAGTAGTTCCAGGAAATGCAAACCAACCCAGTGTCAAAATGACAGACTTCACCCCTAGAGGAAGCTGGTAGAAGCTCCCAGACCACGTGAACAAGCAGAGCAGGGCTTCGTGGGCACGCGCCGCCGCCAGGGGACAGTCGCAGTCAGCGTCTCCCCCCAGCTCCACACTTGGACGTCCCACAGCGCCCCCATCCCTCCCTCCACCAGGGGGCCATCCGCCCTCCGGGTCGCCCCTCCCCCGCTCCTTGGCTCTCAGCCCCGACCTGCCGTAAGGGCTCTGTCGCCGGTGCCGAGCTCCGGGAGGGAAAGCTGTGTTTTCCCTCCCTCAGCCTGTCACACCACAGACCTGCTCTGCAAACATGCTCTGCGTGGAGAGAGTTCAGCGCTCTCCTCGAAACCCAACAGGTCAGAGATACATAAAGTGAGAAGAAGCAGGACAGGAAAAGAACGGGAAGAACTCTGCTTTTTAAATAAAAGTAGATAAAGGGAGCGATCCATCTTCTCCCCTAGGAAAAGCTGTCATCGCTGGATCCCACGTGTCCATTCATTCCAGTCATTCGTTTCACAGACGTTTTCTAGACACACGCCAGGTGCGGGAGGCGGGTCCCGGTTTGTCTGGAGCTGGGTTCCTCCCGCACTGCACACTGAAGAGACCCTTCGGTGGGGTCAGGGAGGGGCCGACACAGGGAGGAGAAGGAGACAAAGGGCACCACAAGCGGTCACGATATACGACTGTAAGCGGTACCAGGTACGCCCGGGCGGGGCCGCGGGGCGGGGCGTGGGGACTGGGAGGGAGAACAGCTGGGGAAGGAGAGACGCGGGTCGCAGGAAAGGAAGTGAGCGAGGAGGGGGAAAAAGAAGCGAGAGGAAGACAGCGGCAGCCGGTCTGCACTCTCCCCAGAGCCCCGCTGATAACACTCTGGTCACGTTTTAATTAATTGCAAGGCTGTCCCGGTGCCTCAAAGCAGAGCTCTTTCTCTCTGATTACTTTCTGAAACAGCCTGCAGAGTTTAATCATAGCAAACACGATGGTCCCGGTTATCAGGGCCTGAACCACTAAAAGCAGAAAATAAAGACCCCAGAAGTGGCTACGGTTTGGCCTTTGGCCTTCGGCCACCCGCGGGTGCCACGCCCAGGGCTCGGAGCGGTTAGGCCCCCAGGCAGCTCTGGCAGGAGCGGCGGGCAGGGCTGGCTGCTGCCGGCCTCCGGAAGAACCGTGAGCAGGGGGGCGGGCAGCCGGGCTCCCTGGACGCGGGCAGCCGGGGTCGCCGGCCGGCAGGGCCCAGAGCACCAGGCCGGCGTGTGGCCCGGGGCCGTGACACTGCGGGGGCTCGGCCCGGCCCACGAGGGCCGCGTGCTGCCGCAGCCACGCCAGGAAAGGCCTTAGGCCACAGTCGCAGCGCCAGGGATTATGGCCCAGCAGAACCTCCGTCAGCCGGGGCTGAGCCTCAAACGTGTCGCCGGGCAGGGTCTCCAGCTGGTTGTGGTCGAGTTGGACTTCCGCCAGGCCGCCGAGGTTGTGGAAAAACGCGCGGGGCAGGGTCCGCAGCCGGTTGCGGCGCAGCGACACGTGGCGCAGCCGACCGAGGCCGCGCAGCAAGCCGGCGGGGAGCGAGGCCAGGCCGGTGGAGCTCAGGGCGAGCACCCGCAGCTCGCCCAGGCCCCGGAAGGCGTCCTCCGGGAGCGCGCTCAACCGCGGGCTCAGCGTCACCCTCAGGACGCGCAGGCCGCTCAGGTTGCGGAAGACGGCGGCGGGCAGGGTGTGCAGCTGGGTGCCGTTCAGCCACAGTTCCCGCAGGCCGCCCATCTCCCCGAAGAGCACCTCGGGGAGCTCCTCCAGCGGGTTCTCGAACAGGGTCAGGAAGGTCATTCTACGCGAATGAAGAAAGAGAGCAGAGGGCAGAAACTGGAGGCGGTTTCTGGAAAGAGTCAAAGAGCTCAGGCTTCGCAGCCTGTCGAAGGCGCCGGGTGCGACAGATCGGAGGCGATTGCTGTCCAGCTGCAGCTCCGTTAGGGCGCGCAGGTTGTCCAGCAGCCCCGAATCCAGAGAGACGAGCTGGTTCGAGTGGAGCAGAAGCTTCTCAAGCTTAACCTGGGCCACAAACAATCCCTTGGGCAAGTGGGTCAAATTATTTCCCGATAAATCCAACAATTTCAGGTTCCCCAGGTATGTGAAGAGGCCAGCAGGAAGCAATGCGAGCTGGTTTTGGTTCAAAACGAGCTCCTGCAGGCTAACCAGTTTCTGAAAAGTGTTTTGGTCAAGACTCTTTAGTTCATTGTCGTCCAAAAACAACTGTTCCAGGAGCACCAGCTGATCCAACAGCGCGCCTGGAAGATGAGTGATCTTGTTGCGCGACAACCTCAGAGTTTTAAGTTTAATCAGGTCGTTGAACGTGCCGGGGGCAATGGCCGTAACGTGGCTGTTGGACAGAATCAGGCGCTGCAAGACGGTCATGCCGCTGAAGCTGTGGCCCTGCAAGGCGCCGCGGCCCATTTCGAAGAGCAGGATGTGTGTGAGGTTGGTGGGCAGGCTGAGCGCGGCGATGCGCTCCACGCTGCTCCCCGAGCACTGCACAGCGTCGCGGAACGCGCACACGCAGGAGGGTGGACAGCGGAAGGGCTGGGCGCGCAGGAGCCCGAGCGCGGCGCACAGCAGAAAGCTGCTCAGCATGTCTGAAAAGGAGATCTCCGCGGATCTGCGGGCAACACACGAGGGGCGAACGCTGGAATACTGATCTTGTAACCCTGCAGAGGTATGATCCTGTCGCCAGGATTAGCGCTGACTTTGAATGTTCCCCAGATACAATTAAGTCTCCCTCTTTTCTTAGGAGTGCGGATATTCCTGGGTGGCGAAAAGACGTACCTTCTACAAGAGGCGGTCTCTTTCTTTTGTTTTACTGATTTGCCACTCTTAGTTCAAAGCGTTAAAATCAAAGCATTTTCAAGCCCTGGAAAAGCCAATACCTTTAACAATTTTACATAGAGAAAACTAATGAATCTTGCTCACAATCAAGCTTCACGAGCCTATTGTGAAAACAGCCCTGCTCTTGACTTTATAACTTAGCCAGGGTTGGTGATAACTTGCAGTCCCGAAGGGAACAGCACAGTCTGTTAAAACAGCAGCAACCACCACCTGATGATTCCTTTTACCACAGTTGTGCTATATCTGCAGTACCAACTTATGCTAGGAAAACAGGAACACCCCAAAATTAGGCACACAGAAAAGAGTAGATATTGCCGATCACTTTATGCCAGGCATCGTTCTCAGCTCTTCGTTTAAATTAATATTATTATCCCCAGTTAAAAGATGTTGGAACTAAGGCACAGAGAGCTTCAGTAACTTAACGGGCGACACAGAGCTAGAATGTGAGAGTAGTATTTCTGACTGAGCCAGAAATGAGCTATCATTTCTAAGATGCTTAATTAAACATTAGGATTTGTGGCATTTAATTATCTGTGAAATACACACAGTAATAGTCATCTGCCAAAACAATGTTCCCCAAATGTAATTTTACACAAATCGCTTCTTATACTCAATATTGTTTCTTATACACACAGAGACTAACCAAACCTTTCCATTAACCATTACTAAATTTTAGAGTGGCTGGCCTTACCTGAAATGGTGCTGCTTCCCCAAGCAACTGAAAGGCTCAGAGCTTTCTTTGCATGTGATTCAGCACTTTCCAAAGGAAGAGAGAGGAACCCTTGCCTCCTGAGGATAAAGACTTTCCCAGAATAAAAGTCATGGAAAGGACGCTATCTCGGAGGGTTTGTACCCACATATATACTCAAATTCTGAAAAAGAGACCATATATCACCCAAATCCTACTGTCAAAGCCAAATGATAAGAGCAGGAGGGAGAAAAGTCCCTCCACAGATGACACCGTGTGACTCTGTAATGCGTGTCCAGTAGTGACACGGCTGGATCACTGCAGCAGCCACACTCCTGGTTGGGCCACATTGCCTTCAGGTCCTCCTTTTTTGGCCATTTTGCTCCAGTTTTACTCCAGTTCTCCTCTCCTCCTTTTAGGAATAAGGCTGCTAAGGACATTCTCAAACGCTCCATTCATTTTTTTTTTCTTTTTAGGAATAGTAAAGCTGAGAACATTCTCATATATGTTCCATAATGGATTTGCTGGGCTGAAGGGCAAATGAACAGAGGAATGTGAAACCACTTTCCAAAGTAATTGTGCCAATATGTGCTGCCACCTACTGGCTATGACCGTTCCTGTACTTCCGAATCTCTACCCACCCCCTTGAAATTGATTTTTTAAATTTAGTTTTTGCCATCCATATGAAATGCTTTGGTGTAGTTTTACTTTTTCATTTCCCAATTTAGTGATAAACTTGAACATTTTTTCATTTTTTTATTTTCATGACTGAAACTGCAGCATATGAAAATTCCCAGGTTGGGGTGTTTGAATGAGCTGCAGATGAGCTGTGTCTGCCAGCCTATGCCACAGCCACGGAAACACCAGATCTGAGCCACATCTGTGACCTGTGCCACAGCTTTGCAGCAACGACGGATCCTTAACTCACTGATCGCGGCCAGGGATCAAACCTGCATCCTCAGGGACACTATGTTGTGTTCTTAACCCACTGAGCCACAACAGGAATTCCCATCTTTTCACATTTTTAAGGGCCACTTGTGCTTCATGTTCTGAGAAATCTGGGTTCTTTGCTTTTGACCATTTTTCTACATGCAAAATATGTATGATTATGTCTTTAAAACAGAATTGTAGTCATTCATTGTAGATTCTGGATACTAATCTTTTGATGGTTGATGGCCAGCCACAGATATTTTTTTCACCCTCTTTATGTCTTTTAACGGACAGATGTCTCAAAATAGGAAGTTATTCATCTTTTATGGTTTGTGTTTTTGTGTCTATTAAAGTAATTTCTCTTCTCTCAAGCCAGAAAAGTATTCTCCTGTGACATATCTTATTACATTTTGAGTTTTGTCCTTCACGTTTAAGTCTTTAATCCATCTAGAACTGATTTTTGTGTATAATCTGAGTAAAATATAGTTTTTTTCCATTAGGATAACCAGCTGTCCTAACCACACATATGTGCATACATATATATATATATATATATACACACACACACATATATATATATAAAATATATATACACACATACAGTCTGCAAGGTATCCTATTGCATGGATGTATTATAATTTAAATGACTAGTCCCCTGTTGTTAGTCATTTAGTTTTTTTTTTCTATTACAATCCTGCATGGATGTATTATAATTTAAATGACTAGTCCCCTGTTGTTAGTCATTTAGTTTTTTTTTTCTATTACAATCCTGCAAATAAGTTTTTGTGTACACATCTGAATAAGCATATCCGCCGGATATTTTTTAGTAGTGGAACTGCTGGACAAAGAATATGTATATTTAAAAATTGAGGGAGTTCCCTTGTGGCACAGTGGGTTAAGGAGCCGGCATTGTCACTGTAGATGCTCGGTTCTGCTGTGGCATGTGTTTGATCCCTGGCTTGGGAACTTCCACATGGCAAGGGTGTGGGAAAAAATGTGGTTGACATTACTAAATTTTCCTCCCCAAAGTTTGCTGCTATTTACATTCCCACCAATGTAGTATGAGAATATCTCTTCACACTTCATAAAACACTGGATATGTTCAGGCTTTATATTTCAGTGTGGTTTTGGTGCAGGGATTATCAAATAGCCCAGAATCAGATCCACACATTCATCAGATGTCGATTTATGACAGTGCTGGCATTATAGCTCTGAGGAAAGAAGAGACTAATATGTGTGTGTGTGTGTGTGTGTGTGCGCGCGCATGTGTGTTTGTGTGTATTTAACCCCTAGCCTGGGAACCTCACTGCACGTGCAGCCCTAAAAAGACAAAAAGAAAGAGAAAAGAAAATACTGGGAGGGAGTTCCCATTGTGGCTCAGCAGGTTATGAATCTGACTATTATTCATGAGGATGCGGGTTTGATCCCCGGCCTCGCTCAGTGGGTTAAGGATCCGGGTTGCTTATAGGCCCACAGGTGCAGCTCTGATTCGACACCTAGCCTGGGAACTTTCGTATGCCTCAGGTATGGCTCTAAAAAGCAAAAAGAAAGAATGAAAAAAGACAATACTGGGGAAAAAATAAATGCTTGAATTGTGAAAGAATAAACATTAACCTCTGGATTTTTTTTTCTTTTTTTAGGGCTGTACCCATGGCATAAGGAAATTCCCAGGCTACAGGTCGAATCAGAGCTGCAGCTACTGGCCTCCGCCACAGCCACAGCAGATCCAAGTCACATCTGTGACCTACTCTGCAGCTCGAGGCAAAGCCACGTCCTTGACCCACTGAGGGAGGCCAGGGATTAAACCCACATTCTCATGGATACTAGTTGGGTTCTTAACCTGCTGAGCCACAATGGGAACTCCAAGCTCTGGACTTTTTGTGTGGAACAGTACAGCAGAAGTAGTTCTGAAATCACTTTATCCCGGCTGGGGAAAAAAAAAAATCCCCCAAAACTGACACTGGCAAGTGTTATAGAAAAGCCACTGAAATTCAGTCAGCCTTTGGCGTAATCAGATCCAGTCAAAGCCCATTAAATGCTGAATTGACTGAAATTATCTTTTTTTTTTTTTTTAAGGGCTGCATCCACCACATATGGAAGTTTCCAGGGCTAAGGTTCAAATCAGAGCTGTAGCCACTGGCCTGTACCACAGCTCACAGCAACGCTGGATCCATACATAACCCACTGAGCGAGGCCAGGGTTCAAACCTTTGTCCTCATGGATACTAGTCAGATTCATTTCCACTGAGCCACAAGGGGAACTCCTGAAATTATCGTCTAAGGCATGCAGTCGTAAACTACAGGGAAAGCCACCACCTCTGCCAGGTATTGTGGGAGGCCTTTCAGCTCAGACCAAGGGAAGCAATTCCAGAGCCCGGGACAGCCACCCTGCTGCCCAGTCAGCCATGCACAAGCATAGCAAGTAAAAGGCCTCACGCCCATCAAAGGCCAGGAGCCAGTGTGACACAGGCCTGGGCAGAGTTACTGTGGGATAATCAGAGTAAGACTTCGAGACAAATTCTGGTGAAGCTGCTTTAGCCTATTTCTCCAGGAGACCTCCAATGAGAATTACCACCAAGTTTTATTCCTGGAAGAGAGGACATTACGATGGCTCCAGAAAGGATGACTGGGCCCGGAAGTTACAGAGTAGAGGAACACTGAGTTCATCTGCCCAATGAATTGCTGAGGCATTGAGAAGTCCTTTGAGTAATTAAGTTTGATGGCTCCAGTGTTTCAGGACTTTTGGATTTGGGATCCATGAAGAAAGTCAGGCAGCTGCTGTCCTAAGGGGCAGCTTCTGTATCAGTCACAGAAGCCTGGCCTACAGGGTTTGGCCATTCAAAAGCAGGTGTCTACCCAGGTGAGGTGTGCTTTTTCTCTCTGTGGGGGAGACTTTGAGGCCAGGGTGCAACAAGGATCTCTCTGTACTTGTGGAGTAACCACAACTCCACCTTGAACAGGGACAGTCTCAAATTCTAGAACTCCCTGTCCTTCTCTGCAACATGGCACCTGGCACTGATGGAGGCGGAGGAGGAGGGAGGCGTGCAGAAGTGGGCCAGCTCCAGCAGGCTTGGTGCAGGGAACACCGTCACTTGCTACACAACCGGTAGTGAATGGAAAGAACTTAGGCTTAGTCTAGACCTCACACCACTCAACCATCCACATGGCCCACGGCAGACACATGCCTCCTGCAGAGCCTATAATACAAGAGAACAACTCACATCCGAGTGCAGGCCCAGCACACCCTCCCCTCTCTGGGATTCCCATGGCCAGTAGCTGGCACCAAGGTTTTCCACTCTAGGGAGTGCTGGTTTTGCATCCACGGATATCATTTCACGTCAAACTTGCCATGGCTTACATGGCATTAGCTTTTGGTTGAAAACCCAACTATTAATAAGTCCCTAGTCTTGGAGTTCCCAGAGTGGCTCAGCGGAAATGAATCCGACCAGAAACCATGAGGTTGCAGGTTTGATCCCTGGCCTCGCTCAGTGAGCTAAGTGAGCTGTGGTGTAGGTCACAGATGCGGCTCAGATCCTGCCTTGTTGTAGCTGTGCTGTAGGCTGGCAGCTGTAGCTCCAACCTGACCCCTAGCCTGGGAACTTCCATATGCCGCGAGTGCGGCCCTAAAGAGAGAGAAAAAAAAAAAGGAAACCCCATCTTATATTTCAACATTTCCTTCAGACATCTGATACTGAAAACTTGGCTCTACACTGTATCGGACTGAGGGGTTTCCATGTGATGGCCACCAACATGATGTGTGTGACATGTGGAAAGTTGTACAATTTTCTTGAAAAATTTCAAAGTTAAAAAAAAAAAAAGGAAATGGGAGTAGTATCAAGCAGGAAAATAAATCCAGAGAGGCAGGTATTTGTGCAACTAAAAAGCAAACAAACGTATGAAGACACACACAAATGTTATTCATTTAAGTCTTTATTTTGAACAGCTTCCCTCAAAAAAATTTCATAAGGTATTTACAGTGCTGAATATACAATTCTGAGTTTATGCCTTTTTGACATCAGGGTACCATTCTTGAGCAGCAATACAGTTTTAAAAATATAAAGATGCAGTATCATTTCTGATATAAAGTTACTTTAAAAAAATCCAAAGTCTTAGGGAATTCACAAATCATAACAGGAAGTCACTATTTTATTAATTTAATGTGCACATAATTACCAAATCTTAATACATTAAAAATATGTGTAAATGCTCACAGACTGTACAAAAATTAATACTTTGTTAAAAGTTCCCAACCACCTCCCACCATTAATATACAAAAATCTATTTTCAGATATGTCAAAACTGCATGCATGAAATCTTAGAATGTTTTCTACAGCTTGAATTTTGCTCTTCTCTGGACACTGGATCCATAGCCATTTGGGGAAGAGTACATAAATGCCGATATAACTGACCATGCCTTTGGAACTGTGCAGTATTTTCATAAATGTGGGAGACAAAATAAATAGTAAAAACTGCAACCGTTTTGTTTAAATGTAAGTACAATTTGGAAAGCTTTCGAATGTAAGGATTATAAAACTAATATAAAAAGTATTTATTTTGTTGTTGGCTTAGCCATTTTTATTCAAGCATTATTTGCAGCATTGCTTTACAGCAGTTGGTGCTAAAAGATACAAAACATATAGTTACCGCTATTTATATTTTAGGGAAGAAAAAAAAAAACCTTTAAACAACCCTGAGGGAGACACACATTAAAAATCTCGTTATTTATTTAAAAAGTTAAAAAGTTACATATTATTTAACAATTACTTTCCTGGACATTTCTGTCCTTTATAAGTATGTGCATAAATAAAATTTAAATAAGCAATATTTATTAATCTTAATACATCAAAATAATATATGTACAGATTTTTAAATTTAGGTCTGTATACACTCAAATAATTTAATGTGAAATTCAGGATCAAAATGACTACGTGATGGCGATCTATAGAGAGGACTCGGTCTCTCCATGGCACTGCGAAGACGCACTCCTGGATTCGCAGACAAGTCTTCAAACTACACTCTGGAAGCCACTGATTACCACTTGAACGCCTCACTGTGTCTAATCCTCCTACCTACAAACCTCGTTCCTTTGAAAATATGGACAGATATGATATAAAACCCTTATAAAATCTAAATATTAAAAAAAGGGGGAGGGTGTCCAAAATAGAGCTCTTTACGATCATGCTCCTAAAGATGTTAAATACAATCTGATAATTGGATTTTTAAGCTGCTACTCAGCAATTACCTTAATTATATGCTTCAGTATTTAAGTCAAAGAATAAAGTTTACAGTTCTGGGAGACCACCGAAGAAGAACACTTGCACTCACTGGAAATGAAAGGAAATTATAAAATGATCGTGAGAATAAGTAAGTATAGAAAACAGGGCTAATTCACAGCTCAAGAGGTCTAAGATGCATAGCTTCATAGAATCATTCACGGAACAATTGTTCTTATCACCTAGTGTGTATTAATACAGTTTCATACTTGATGGAAAACTTCAATTATATTTGTGTAAAGATCATCAGTGGCCATAGTAGTAACAGTGATCCTGAGTGTAACTTACATTTTTCTACAGTTACCAAACATCATCAGGTCTCTGCAGCATAAAAAATTGAGAACCATCTGGTTCTACACTTCTGGGAACATTTGATCAATTTGGTAAATATACATCAGGAAAACAATGATCAGGTAGAAGTGGAAAGCACAAGCATGCTACTGATTAAGGAAGAACACAGGATAGTATCACATAGCTTTAGGAGTTTAGTGTCCATTTTACAGCAATATCGGTTTTCTTGTTTATCAGAATTTTGGGCTTTGCCAAACTGCTGGATGTTACCTATAAAAGCGTTTTTAAATTATCTTAATTTTGTTTAGAATTTAAATGTTAACCAGGCAAAACTGAAAGGTAAAAAATATTTTCCACATTTCTTTTGATCAATGAATGCCTATTTTCTAACTTTATTTCAATTTTTTTCCTCCCAGAAATTTCCACAGCCAAATATGCTCATCCAATCCAAAACATGTAGGCTCTGACCTCTGGCGCCACCTAATGGTATAAAACAAACTTTACCAAGTTCATTTTGCTTTGAAAAACAGCACTCATTTTAAAACCACTCAAGTTTTTAAGCCTAATTATTGATAGGACAGACATACATCAAACCTTTAACATTTTAGGAGTAAAATTATAACTCAAAAAAATTAAAAAAAAAACCTCAAGACAAAATCCTATATCTTTAAGTAATTAAAGACACAGAATAAAGACACTTAAAATAACATAAAACCTGAGAAGAAAGTATCAGGTATGAAGAGATATTAGAAAGATAGATCCACATCTATTGCCAAAAGAAATAAGCTTTTTTCCTACTGAAAAGGGTCCCACAACTTTTAACTAAAGCAAATTACACTACTGACACCAGACATAGCGTAAGATCCATTTAATAGCTTTGAGGGACATCTCTTGAAGGCAGTGAAGCACCTTGCTGTTTAGAAAAATAAAACCCAGGCAGTTTGTACAGAAAATATAAAATCATAAATGGAAATTACCTGAGTTGTTCTATAAGCAACACCATAAAACTCACTCCCAATCCTAGGCTATCAAAGGGAACTGGTGTATGTATACAGTTTTCTTTGGGAGACATATTGAAATCAAATGCATACAGGTTTTCTACCTGTTTTCACTGGAGGCTAATTTACACCCATTTTATTTATCAATCACAAATTCAGGGCCTGTATATAAGTGATGACCTTTTCTAATAAAGAGGCTGGGAAGATACATTTAAAGGCATAAACTGTCTTTAGCAACTAATGTCTAAAAACCTTCCAAATAGCAACTTTCTTTTGTACCCTTTACAGTGTCACTGAGGGTGACAATGAAGAAAATTCTAGAAATAGATACAATATTTAGAGTTACTGAATGAAGGTATAGGGCCTTAGAGATCGATTATCAATTTAACTGACAGGCCAATCTCTTTTTGTTTAGTTAAAAGAAAAAAAAAAACCTCTGAAATCAGCTCCTATAACGGAAGGGACATCAATCGAAAGGGTGCCATTCTGACACGCAGGATCAGATAAAGGTCTGCATTTACACCTTCCTCAGTACTGCTACTGGAATACCAACGAAACTGATTCACTGCTACGTTATGGTGATGATCTGACACGATCCATTCTCCTTTACTAAAGCTTTAGCTTCTGTTGTCGTTTGAGGTTTTGGTGGCCACTCTGGATCAACCAAGAGCTCCTGAGCCAGATACATGTACTTGGCCTTTGGGATCTTCTTCCTACAGTTCAGGGCCCAAGACAAGCAGCATTTTCCCCACCGATCCACTGACTCCTAAGAAAATAAGGAAAAAGAACACCACATGGTAGATTAAGATCTGCGTCTGTAACAGGTTTGTTAGACCATAGCTCACTAGCACAGAAAAATAAGAGGAAATGACTTCTTGAGCACAGCAAAAAAAAAAAAAAAAAAAAAAAAAAGAAAGAAAACCCACATTTTAGAAAAAGTCAGCTTTCAATTATTTAGGAACATTTTTTAAGGGATTATCAAATTATCCATGTACTTTACTTCATTTTACTTAGTTCTATGTACTGATCTTCTCTTGCATACAGATATGTTTTTAAAATCACTCACATATCTGCAGTCTGATTCTATAACAAACATAAAACATCTTAATGTATTAATAGTAACCTTAAACTATTCAGAAAGAGAAAACATTTTAATATTAAATATGAAAACACTTATATTTTATCCCAAATTATGTTTTGGTACTATTGCTTCTAGCAACTTAATCACCTTTTTTGGAAGAAAATGGTGTAAAAATACCATTGTTACTCTTAACATCACCTTTCAAAACATTATATAAATACTGTCAGGTCAAAATCAGAACTTAGATCATGTTTACTGTCAATCACTTCTTTTAAAACCATATTCTCATTAACACAATAAAACCCTTTATTTTATAGTGATGCTTTCACCTTGGTGCTACACAATGGAGAGAGGTACACAGAAAGGTATAAGGCAAGTACTACTTCTTAGTATTACTTTATTATAAAAAGCTCTGCTGCCACGGAACTCTTTCTGATCAATCCTGATGTTTTTAATGAATCTGATCTTAGATAAACAGTACTTGGAGAATGAGAAAGCAGAGCTCCTGCTTATTGTACAAAAATGTAAATTCAACAGTAGGCCCTCAGAATTTGTCTTAACTGAAATTGGAAATAAATAAAACTCAATAATTATAATTATACTGAGCCTGGAATTATATTCACCTCTGAAGAACAGCCATTTCTTTATTTTGACTGTTGCTTCTCCAAAGCAAAATTTAAATCTCAGGTTGTTTTGTTTTGCCATCAGCATACAACCTAGGCTACAACCAGGTCTAATCTCAATCGAAGGAAAGCTGACCCTTGAACACAGGTAGAACTGTGCAGGTCCACTTACATGTGGGTTTTTTAAAAAGTAGTAAATATTATAGTACTACATGGTCCACAACTGGCTGAATCTGCAGATATGGAGGAATCTGGTACGTATATGCAGAGGGCCTATAAATTATAGAAATTATAGCAGATTTTCGACTACAGGGAAGGTCAGTGCCCCTAACACTGGCATTGTTCAAGGAAGCAAAATGGAAGAATAAAATAAGTGAGACAGGCATTCTGGTGTTAACATTCAAAATATCTTCTTGATCAAGATAGATAAACTTGCTGTAACATGGGTCCTGAAACACAGGTTTCTAAATCGGCCAATTGAAAACAGCAAAAAGAGTTTAAAATGAAAACTCTCTAAAACTTTTTCATACTCTGACTCGGTGGGTCCCATACTGAGAGGACCACCAGGAACCCAGTACTCTGTCCTTCACACCTGGGGGTGGGAAGTGGCAGAGGCCCAAGCGGTGATGCATAATAACGATGTGCTTTTAAAGGCTCTCTAGTTTACTTTGTCAACAAAACACAGGCAGCTGCACCATGACGGAGAACCTGAAGGCAAAACCGGTGGTCTGTCGCAGGTAGGTTACATAGATGAGAGGTGGGTGAGTGGGTGGGCGGAATACAGATTTTGAGGATTATTCATCTAGTAGCCTCTTTTATCATCATGGCTAAAAAGAGAGTTATTACCATCATTTTAAAGGAGGTCCACAAGAAAACATTTAGCATTAGGACACAGAAAGAGGCTAGATGTAGGATTCCTTAGGTGATTCCAATAACAAATAATTCCTTTCTAGTAAAGGTACATATATGACAAACCTTAATATTTAGTTTGAGGTGGTGTTCAGTACTTGGATCTATCTTTTCCCCAAGGTGTTTACATGCTTCAATCTTAAAACTGCTGTTCCTACATCAATATGAAAGCTGTCACTTTTTATTTTACAGCAAGTAGTGCTGTTAAAGGGTCACAGAAAAGAGCTAATGGTGAATGCTGACTTTAAAAAAAAAGGCAGAAACATAGGCTTTGTTTGTCCAGATGAGATGAGTCTGTTGGGCTGAAGGCAATGCATGCAATACAGACGGGGACACGCGCGCGCGCATGCACGCACACACGCACACACGCACACACGCACACACACACACACACACACACACACACACACAGAGTTAAATCCACACACCTGTGGAAAGTGGGGGCAAGCAATAAAATTAAAGCTAATTCCACTGCAAATAGAATCACAGTTTAGTATTCTTTTCACATAATGTGCATGTTTTTTAAAAAAATCCTCATGACCCTATTTAACAAAGCAACGTACACTTGTTATAATTTTAAAAATAAATTAAGTCACAAGGAACACCAAGGATTCCCCCCTCCACTGTAATTAGACTCATATTTTCGTATCCCTCGCCCCCCCATAACATACACAAAAAAATACTATATTTTCTTCCTATCCCTCACCCCGCAAACGACATACACAAAAAAATACCTGCAAGCATAGGTCTTTTAGTTTAGGAATGTAAGCATATCACATGTATCCTCAAACACACATAATTCACTGGTAAAGAAAATAAAAGATGCTACAGGCATGCAAGAATGAGAACCAAAACGAGAGAGAAGATGGTGGCTGGTGGAGAGAGGCATGCACTGTACGAGGAGAGGGAAGAGATGGGGCATCACGGCGCTGGGCACGAGCGCCCAGGCCTCCCCCGACATGTAGGCTACATCCATCCCCGAGGCAGGAGCTATGGCAACCGGATCTTTGTTCCTGAAAGGAATAGTTAATCAAGTCTATCCCTCAGAGACGGGAAAGGGGCTACCACAGTCCAGCAGAAAACCCACAAAGAACCTTCAAAAAGATCTACAGCTAAAATTCTCCTGCTGCTTAAAATCCAAGCTCTTCATTCCAGAACCCCAATGCCAGCTTATTCCTAGTCTTTCAGGAAATGTTTTCATGGGTAGTATGGAAGCTGCAGAGCCATGCTTATGGCGAAAATGTGATAATGGTACTGTGGTTTTCATAAAAGTCTTCTTCCATACCAATCCTGAATATCAAATGAAAACAATCAGAATTAGCATTCTATCTAAATAAGCTCGAATAATATCCTAGGTGGTGTAAAGACTATGGCTAACATCTGGATGCCCCCCCGACAGGAAAACATAACTGGGACTAATGCTCAGGCATTATCAAAATTCACGATGTTATGCCTCCAGTTCCACATCCACCACTAAGCAGCCACGGTTTACCAGACGCAAGACAGGCACAGACGCTTCTGCCCAAGAGATATGCAACATGGATCTTCCCCAAAGAGGGGCAAAGCTTTGTAGAAAACCACAGGTGACGGGGCCCTCCAATGAAGATTCTCACTCAGTAGGTCAAGGGTGGAGTTCAAGGCATTTCTAATGTATATCCCTGATGAAGTTCCTTGTGGTGCAGTGGGTTAAGGATCCAGTGTTGCCACCGCAGCTGTGGCGCAGGTTTGAACCCTGGCCTGGGAACTTCCAACTGCTGCAGGTACAGCCAATAAAAAAAAAATTAATTAAATAAATAAATATAATAATAATCACTGCTATCTCAAAACCCTTTTTTAAATCAGGTAACATCTGGGGCTGCTAAAGATCATTATAGGAAAAAAACTACCTAGCTACATGAAAGTTTTTTCTTTCTTTTTTTTTTCGGTCTTTTTAGGGCTGCACTCACGGCACATGCAGGCTCCCAGGCTAGGGGTTGAATTGGAGCTGCAGACGCTGGCCTACGCCACAGACACTGGCCTACGCCACAGACACAGCAACGCAGGATCCAAGCTGCATCTGTGACCTACACCACAGCTCATGGCAATGCCGGATCCCTGACCCACTGAGTGAGGCCAGGGATCAAACCCAGATCCTCATGGATACTAGTCGGATTTGTTTCTGCTGCATCACAGCAGGAACTCCTCAAATGTTTTAAAAGAGCTTTATAATACCCACTTCTGACTAAATCAGGTTATAACTCTTCAGAACCTGCATTTCCTGTTTAGGTCATTAGTTGGAGATCTCATTGGAAAAGCTGAAAACTCAGCTTTTCTTCGGCCTATGCCTTTTTTTTTTTTTTTTTTTTTGTCTTTGACTTTTCTAGGGCCGCACTCGTAGCATATGCAGGTTCCCAGGCTAGGGGTCCAGTCGGAGCTGCAGCTGCTGGCCTACCTGACAGCCACAGCAACGTAGGATCCAAGCCGTGTCTGCAACCTACACCACAGCTCACGGCAAAGCCCGATCCTTAACCCACTGAGCAAGGCCAGGGATCAAACCCGCAACCTTACGGTTCCTAGTCGGATTTGTTAAACACTGAGCCACTACGGGAATTCCTGGCCTATGTCTTGCCAGTACAAATATTCTTTATGAGGACTGATGATATGAGCCAAGGTTAACCCTCTGAAGTAACGTAGCGAGGTAACCGAGAGGGGAAAAAAAGACAGAGGAGATGTAGCTCAAGGACTTGAACCCTTAATACAGGTCTGGTTACACTTACTCCTGGGGACAACTGGGCATTACACTGCAGATTCAAAACCCAACACATCATGACCCAACTATCCCTGCTCATCATCAGGGATCAGAAAAAGAAACAGGGCTCCCCAGGACCTCTCCGAAAGTGAGCCTGTGCTACTACACTGGGCATCAAGCCTAATGAGTCACCAAAGTAAAGCTCAGGACACAGCCACTCAGATAAAAGAAGACTAAAAATTCGTGAGTGACCCACACACCAGGGAATCCTCTTGAATTCTCTAAGTTTCCCTGTGGCTCAGGATGAGTGAAAAGTTTAGAACTCAAGTGTGTAAAGCATATTACCCACCTACACACAGCAGTGGGCAAAATATTGAGGAAGTCTCGAATTCTCTCTACTCAAAAAGCTGGCTCAGAGCTGCAATTCAACGGTACTGGTTTTAAAAAATGAGATTAATCTCTATTTCCTCTATCAAGTATTTCAACATCCTAAGTTTACCTGCTTCTCTTTTCTTTCTACCACACAAAAAGGTCAAAAGTCCTAAACCATGGTTTGTATAAAGATGAACCAACTCTCTGAAAAATCTTCTGAATGATGAGAGACATATGCTGATGGCAACCAAAAAGCCACCCCAAATTAAGGCACAGTAATGTGACAAGAGATCAGAAATAATTCCTCAGAATTCTGAACTTTGCACTCTGACCCATAAAGAAACAATTCCCAATTCATAAGTTTTATTCACGTGAATCTCATTTAGCTTCTCATGAGACACATCAAAACCAGAAACATAAAATTTAAGGCAAACGGAAATGGAAAAATTAACTCTTACCAGTGAGGACAAGACCTTTGCACACACAGAAGGTAAGGACTGGAATGGAAAAGAGATTTATGAAATTTGTGAAGTCCTGAAAAGCCTGTAACAAATGTTTGCCATGAATTTTCTAGGACTCCTTACAAAAAAAAAAAAAAAAAAAATGAAATGCCAGGCAAAGAGGAAAAGATTAAGCAACACACAACAGAATACCCTACACAATGCAGAGTACACAACTAAGAGAGCCTAGATAAACGTGAAAAAGTGAGAGGAAGGGCTGATTTCCAACCTGTGGTAGCTGTGTGGTGGTGAAGCGATATTCTCCTTGTTTGTCTCGATTGAACACAACTTTCCAAAGGACCATGTCAAGGAAGAAGTTCTGAGAGATATTCCAGTGAGTTAAGAATTAAAAATGACTATGTCATTCTTTATTAATGCACACATTTAAACAGGCTCACACAATGCTCAATCATTAGAGAAAAACATGATCTGGTTTCTTATAGAGAACTCCAGTTAATCTCGCAAAAGGATAAAGAATAACAACAGGACTTTTGTAACAAATATAAAAATCATCATAAAGTTCTTGACAAAATAGGGCCTCTAAATTTTCTACGAAGTATAGCTTTTACATGAATCCTCGAGTCTTTCCCATTATCTATACAAGGATGATTTCATCTAGGTCCAATACAAATAATTCTTATTTTATCTTAAACAATATTTGAGTGAAAAGATGATCATAAACTACTATAGAAAAAGGAAAGCTTTTAAAATACAGTATTTTGATATGCTTTCTAGTGTCCATCAAATAGCAAAAATACATTAAACTAGGCAATTTAAAAAGATCAATACCATCAAAATCATGCTGCCTACTTAAATACCAAGTCGTCTTTTAAAAAGATAACAAATTAAACATAATTTCAAGTCTAGAGCTGTTATCTCTAAAGTCCACATATTTCCCACAAATTACCTGATGTTAACTCAAAAAAAGTCTACCCTACGAAATCTTTAAACTTAAAACTCAAAACGGTATCTCCTTCATTTGATATACTGCTACCGTAGGAGTAAATTATAATAGTAGCTCTGAAAACAGACCGAATTTTATTAAAAAGAGGCAAGTGAGAATTTACCATCTCATTTAAGAGAAGCTGGCCTTGGGGGAACCCTAACAGAAGAACTATACAGTATACAATGGATCAAAAAGTACTGAGGACCACGTCCCTCTAGGGGAAACTTAAATACCAAAGACGTCCCAGCGATCAGTGCTGAGATTATATTCACAATGGTCACTTTTTATACTTTCAGTAAACTCTCTTATGAATATTTATTATACTTCATAGAGAGAGCCCCCTCCCTTTCATCCCTTAAGTGGGAGACTTTACGTACATCACAGGACTCGGTGGTACTATGATTTCAGGGCCATCTTCTCTCCTTTCTAGCAAATCACTAATTTTTGATTTCTGACTGCTTATTTTCTCCCATCTCTATGAGTGCAGCTAGGTCATATCTCTTAACATGACTATTATCAGTTCACGGAAAGGGTCAGAAAGAAGGCTAAATGACTGTAACTACAGTGAAACTGAAACTCTCTGTGGGCTTCCATAATGTTACCTATCTGTTCCCCTACTACCATTAAATCGCTAAGAACTGCAAAGCAGCAGGGCAGCCGTCTGATTATGTGAAGTGCTTACCTCTACCACGATCGAAACAAAGGCATTGACAAGAACAATGATGAGCATAGTTATACGCCACTCATACGGTACACACACTATCTGTAAGACAGAAATTAGGTTAATGTAGTAGGTAGTTGCTATGACAGCATTATATCACAATTTCCAAATGTAGGAATTCCTATTATATACCAAACACTTTCACACATACTATTTACTTGATCCTCGACAACGCCACAAAGTACACATGATATCCACTTTTCAGATGATAAAATGTAAAATGAAGTAATTCAAGGTTTAAAAAACACATTAAAGTGTCAGAGCTTAGAGAGAAATCCTATTCAGACTCAAAAGCCCAGCCATCATGAATTTCTAAGAAGTTCCTATTTTAAAAGTAGTTTAGAGTTCTCTGGTGGTGCAGTGGGTTAAAGAGCCAGCATTGTCACAGGATCGATCCCTGGCCAGGAACTTCCACATGTTGCAGATGTGGCCATTAAAAAAAAAAAAAAAGTACTGTCCTTGAGCAACGAGGCAGATACTGCTCTAATAACCAAGCATTCATCCCTTTAGTCAACAAACATTTACTGAGTACCTAAGATACTGTGCTAAGTGCTAGTGAGTGATACAACCTAACACATTTTAGAAAAGACACTCATGACTCAGCAGCAAGGATTTGAGGGGTGGGGATTGCTATAGTGATCTGGGCAGGAGATGGTGGGGCCATAATGAGAAATATATATTTGGTCTCTGTCCCTGGTTCCCAACACAGAAATTTTTAATTCTCTGAGTGCTGGGGGTGTGAGCTGTCTTACACAGAGCTTCTAAATTCCCTGGAATTTTCTGGGTATCAGAAGTGTTTTCATTCTAATAAGGCTACTCGTGGTGGGTTCCTGGATAGCATCAGGATGGGGGTTTGGTCACCAGAAAGACTAAGCCTCCAGGGAGAAGCAAGAGACTAAAGACTGAATTAATAATTGATCAGGCCTAAATGATGAAACCCCCATTTAAAAACTCCCTGAACTACAGCGTTTGAGAGCTTCTGGGTTGGTCAACACATTCAGGGGCAGCGAGGGCGGGACATCCCAACTCCAAAGGACAGCAGCTCCTGTGCTTGGGACACTTCCAGACCTGGGCTTACGCACCTCTTCACGTGGCTATATCTTGTACCGTTATTATATCTTTTTTTTAAAACAAGAATAAATTTTAATTTTATTAATAAAATAATTATATTATTTATATTTGTTACATTAATTTTATTTTATTTTCTCAGTTTAATTGAATTTTTATATTGAAGTATAGTTGACTTACAATGTTGTGTTAGTTTCAGGTGTTACAGAAAAGTGATTCAGTTATACATATATATATATATGTATGTGTGTATATATATATATATATATACACACACATACATATATATATATAGCCACTCTTTTTCAGATTCTTTTTCCACATAGGCTATTACAGATTATTTAACTTACAAAGGTGCATGCAACCCAATGCTCAAAGCAGCACTATTTACAATAGCCAGGACATGGAAACAACCTAAATGTCAACAGACAGATGAATGGATAAAGAAGCTGTGGTGTACACATACAATGGAATATTACTCAACAAAAAAAAAAGAATGAAATAATGCCATTTACAGCAACATGGATGGATCTAGAGATTATTATATTAAGCACAGTAAGTCAGACAGAAAAATATAAATACCATATGTTATTACTTGTATGTGGACTCCAAAAACATGATACAAATGAACTTATTTAGAAATCAGAAACAGACTCACACACTTCAAAAACAAACTTGTGGTTACCAAAAGGAAAAAGTGGGGGGAGGGAAGGATAGATTAGGAGTTGTGGGATTAACATAGACACGTGACTATATACACAACAGACTTGTCAACAAGGACCTGTTATATTCTTTATAATAAACCAATAAGCGGAAGTGTTTCCCTGAGTTCTGTGAGCTGTTACAGCAAATTACCAAAGCTGAGAAGACAGTAATAGGAACCCTGATACACAGTGGGTTGGTCAGTAATAACCTGGGACTTGCCACTGGTATCTGGAGTGGGGGCAGTCTTGTGGGATGGAGCCCTGAACCTATAAGGTCTGTGCTACTCCAGGTAACTCGTATTAAAACTGACCTGCAAGATACCCAGTTGGTGTCCAGAGGGTTGGAGAACTGGTAGGTGTGTGGAACAACCACTACACATGTGGTGTCAGAAGTGTTTTGAATAAGAAATCATAGTTTACTTGTAGGTAGCAGATGAGATTACAGGGTAATGAGAGAAACAGGGATTCAGAATAAGAAAACTGAGAAAATCAAGGAACAGACTGACCATGGAAGGAGAAGGAAAAGACAAAAGCACACACACATGCTTCTGCCTTGGATAAACGGTACTGCCAAGATAAAGCAGGGTTGAGGGAGAACTGAGCTTAGTCTTTAGAATGTTGAATGAGAAAACTGACAGGTGAACCACACATATAATGTCTGGTATGTCAGTGGATATTCAGGTTAAAGTTCAATTGTAAGACAAGGCTCAGCGTATAAGGTCAGGAGTTTTCAACATACAGATGGCAATTACCAGCAAAGCCATGACGAAGGATGAGGTCACCCGAATGTATGGAGTAAGATAAGGGATAAGAGCACAAATTTGTGGGGAGTTCATGTTGTGGCTCAGTGGGTTGAGAACCTGACTAGTATCCATGAGGATGAGGATTCAATCCCTGTCATGGCTCAGTGCGTTAAGGATCGTGGGTTGTCATGAGCTGTGGCATAGGTCATGGATGCAGCTCGTATCTGGCATTGCTGTAGCTGTGGTGTAGGCCTGCAACTGCAGTTCCTATTTGGCCCCTGGCCTGGGAACTTCCACATGCCACAGGTGTGGCCCTCAAAAGACAAAGAACAAAAAGAAGAAAACACAAGTATGTGGAACACTAGCATTTAAGAAACAGGCAGAGGGTTTGGAACCACAATGAAGAATGAGAATGAAGAGTCACAGAAATTAGGAAAAGCTCAGAAGAGAATAACGCATCATAAAACTCCAGGGGGAATGTCTCAAGAATGATGGCATGGCTAATCTGCCAAATACTGCTGAGGAGACAAGACCGAAAACAAACAAACAAAAACATTAAGGATACAAGTCCACTGGCCTTAACAAAAAGCTTGTTAACTGCCTTGTCAAGGGCAGTTTCTCAGGAGGCTGACAGGACTAGAAGCCAGACTAGTTGATGAACGTGTGGGAGGTGAGCTGAATGCAGCATTCTTTCCAAAAAAATAATCCGGTTGTGAAAGCAGAAGATGTGTGGTGAGAATGTAATATAAACACGTTTTGTTCTGTTTGATTCTTTTGCTTAGAGTGCTTATCTAAATCCCTCCATGAAGCATGTAGGAAAACTGATGCTCAGACACTGTTGGTAGGACTATAAACCATCAACATTTTCAAAGTACAACAACACAGTATTTATAAAAATTCAGATTCTAAGTATCCTTTGTCAAAGCAATTCTACTTCCACACGTTAACTCCTTAAATATGCATCTGTCCTTCTTAATGAAGTGTGCAAGAATCTGTCATACGGCATTGTTTATAATAGCAAACCAGTGCAAACTACCTAAATATCCATTAAAGGAGATTAGTTAAAATTTGGAAGAAATCTATGAAATGGAACGCTCATTCCATCAAGCTCATATAAGGCTGATACCCACATATGTCAATATCATACCAAAAAACTTAAGTATGAGCTCACTCATGCAACTGGAGGCAAAAATCCTAAACAAAATCACAGCAAACCAAATCCATAAATTATAGAAAAGAAATCAAAGAAACACTGTAAATCAACTATATGTTAATTTTTTTTTAAAAGAATGCATCATGTGCAGATTGGATTTATTATAGGAATGCAGTGTCAGTTCAACATCTGAATATCAGTTAACTGTAATTTACCACATTCTCCTGGGAGAAATTCTACGTGACCTTTTCAATTGGTGTAGAAAAAGCACTAGCTAAAATTAGGTATCTATTCATGTTAACAACACCATAGAAATAAGTGTCCTCAACTCGACAGAGCGTGTACACCAGAAACCTCCGGTCCACAATATGTCCAGGGGTGAAGTACAAGGAATGCTCCCCACAGAGTCAGAGACAAGACAAGCACAGCACTACCACACAACCAACATTCACGGGGTTAACAGGCATGAAAAAAACATAGAAGGTACGAGGACTGAAATGTCAGAAACAAAAAAATCATCACTATTTACAGATGATAATTGTCTGAAACAAAATCCCAGCAAATCTAAAAATTATAAGAATAAAGTTTGACAAGGTTGCTGGATATAAGATGAATATCCAAAACACTTGCACTATTTATACCAGCATAAGAGAACTAGAAAATGTGATTTTAAACAGATACTTATCAGAGGATCCTACGGTTATAAATCTAACAAAAACTTCTACAAAAACCTTTAGGGAAAGAACTGTCAGACTTTACTGAAAGACATTCTGAAGAAATAGAGCCCCTTCAAATTTTGATAAATCCAGTGTAATTCTAATAAAAACTCCAAGAGGGCTTTTCCTGGTACTTGACAAGCAAAACTTACAACGTAGACAGAGGAAGAAAAGCTTAGGGAACAGCCAAAAAAATCATGATGAACAACAGTGTGAGGTGAGGGTAGGGCGTCTATCTAACCATATGTCAGATTTACTTATAAAATCATAGAAATTTGGACAATGTGGTACTGGCACAGATAACAAGAACTAGAGAAGAAAATACAGAACCCTCACCAGACTGACATGTGCACACACACATACACACACACACTGAAAACCGATAAAGGACAAAGTTATCACTGAAAATCAATGGGGAGGGATGACTATTCAATCAGTAATGCCCAAATGGGTATTTGTAAGGAAAACAAATAAATTTGATCACCATCTCAAAGGCTGTATATAAAATTATTCCAGGTGCATTAAAGACTATGAAAGAGAAATCTCTATAAACTTGAGATAGACAAGGCAGCCAAGCCAAGAAATAAAAGCACAGGATATAAAGAAAAAAAATATTGTTAAGCTTGACTACTATAAAATTATAAATTTGGTTTTTAAAAAGATATAAATAAAGCAAAAGGACAAGCCACAAACTGGAACATATTTATCACATATATCACCAAAAACATTAGAAATTCCTGAAAATAAATAAGATGACAATACCCTAATAGAAAAAATGGGCAAAAGGCACAGATACCCAATTCACAGAGGAAATAAAAATGGCTAATAAACATACCAAAAATGCTTCACCCCACTGGCAATTTAAAATTAATATAATCTGCAAATTAAAACCAGCATGATATGACATTTTACACCCACCAGACAAAGGCTGGCAATGATGTGGGACAAAAGATCACATACGCTGATGGAAGTACAAATTGGTGGTATCACTTTGCAAAACAACTAGAACCTCAGAAAGCTAAAGGGGGCATGCTCAAAATTATACTAGAATATACCAGAAGACCCCTCTGCCCCAAGTGGTACACCAAGGGAGGGGAGGTGGTAATGGAAGGAGTATTTTACCAGTGACACTGCTCAGAATGCCCACAAACGTGATATTTGGTGGCCGTTCTGTGGGCTTTACTGCTGCTTTTGAAGTCTCAGCACTGCATCACCCTCTCATTGCTTGTACCTGGGATAAATTTGTTACTACTCACTCCCTTACACTAAGAGACGTGTATAATAACGTTCACATCACCACCGTTAATCCAGGAAAAGACTGTAAATGACACATAGTTACTTGCCAGGGAAGAACAGAGAAGTGAAGTGTGGTATATTCCTACAGTGAATACTGCATAGAATGAAAATGAAATGCATGCATCAACATAGTAAGGCTGGTGGGAAAAAGCGAGTCACAGAAAAATAGAGATCGCGAGATACCATTTTTGTGAAGTTCAAAGATAAGCAGAACTACCTTTTAAGACTCCATACATATATGCTAAGTGTATAGTGAAAAGCAAGACAATGAGGCAGTGTTTGCTTCAGGGAGTCTGGAGAAAGGTGCATGAAAGGTCTTAGTGGTATTAGTAACGCTACCTTTTTAAAAGCTGGACGATAGACTCATGAGTGTTATTTTATTACTATTATGTTTAGTGACTTAAATATGCATACATTTTTTTCTATAAAACAAGTATTTCATCTTTCATAAAGTTTTTAATGAAAACATGAATAAAGAACTCAATGGACAGCAAAGACGAGGCAGCATGTGCAGACTACTCAAGAAGTAGATTGATGTGGAACTGATCAAGTAACAGAATCAAAACTTTTTATTTCCAAAGACCAGGGGACATTTAATTTGTCTGCAGACAAAGGGAAATGGAACTAGAAGCAAAGACTGAGAAACAGGAAGGAAAAATAACAAGTAAAGTCAATAAAAGCTGTTTTAATTATGTTCCTTATTCTTTTGGGTACCTTTGGGTTAACAGAACTGAATCCTTAAAAATTATGAAAGAAGAGATCCTGAGAAAAAGAAACAGTTTAGTCTCTTTCCTCAGTAATGTAAGAACAGAGGAGGGGAACAGATCTTAAGCCCCAGCAATCATCCAGAAGTCTCATCTGCCTGTGTGCACTTCTCGGAATGCACACATTTTCCACGACTGTGGTATTTACCACTGCTATCCCAGCCCGTCACTCCTCAGACAACCAGCAATAACTGATATGATTTAAGCCTTACCTGAAGAACCTGGTCAATGGAGGCAACTGGATGCAACATGATGAATAATATGAAAACATACAAAATAATCACAGACACAACAAACAAATCTGAAAAAGAAAGTAAAACAATTAAATTAGGGAGTTCCTTTAAACCAAAAGGCATATATACAAAGGTTATAATAACAACTGGTATCCTGTCGATCCTAAATTTGGTTTTGAATACTTCTGTTTAGGTTCATGGAGTATATACAACGTGTGGTCTATAATATTTCCTAGAGTATAATAATACATCATGCAGGACTCATTTATGTAATGTGAAAATAATCAGCATTCAACAAAATAAGAGACAGACCTTTATGGACATTTACTTATATTTCTCACAGACAGCCACTTTCTAAGATAAGCCAATATATAATGCACAAACAGGAGGCTAGACTGTGTACAGGAAAATGAGATTAGCATTCAAAACAGGTAATAACAATTACTGTTGACTGTAAAATATGGATATGAATAAATGTATAAATATGATTGAATAATACATATTCTCAGTATTAGGTATGTTTAGAATCCTAAACAGAGACATTCTATGTTGAATGTAACTATATTTCTGAGCCCCACTTTTTCATTAATTTCCACAGAAAATGCCGGCTAAAACCCAGAAACTGAGCTGATCTACTATTTTAAGTGTGGGCTAATCCTGAGGCTGGCTGTGGAGGTTAGGAATGATAAATTCTATCCATCAGCACTCTGCATCAGTTTCCTAACTCAAAAATAAAATCTCCCTGCTCGTGGCCATTTTGTTAACTGGGTACATACACATATTCACAGCATGGACACAAACACAGTCTTACATAAATGAACCACGAGGGAGGCTCAGGAATAGTCTCAATTATATTGACACTCCCCCCACCCAACTTTCCTCCTTTTTTTCTTTGGTCTGGATGTTTATTTCTAAGTTCCTATTTGAGATCAGCTTCAAACTCAAACTTTACTATGACTACATATATCCAAAACTTTATCATGAAGCCTTCAGACTGAGTAAAGAAGTTTAATGCATTGTTTATAGACTGCAAATGAGTGGTCTCAATATTTTTAAATATGGAAGTCATCTGTAAATATGAAATCTGTTAACATGTCAGTTCAAAACTAC
>PVHT021183693.1:49230594-49294390 GCA_004024745.2 Catagonus wagneri
CATGTGGAGGTTCCCAGGCTAGGGGTCTAATCGGAGCTGTGGCCACCGGCCTTCGCCGCAGCCACAGCAACACAGGATCCGAGCCGCGTCTGCAACCTACACCACAGCTCACGGCAACGCCGGATCGTTAACCCACTGAGCAAGGGCAGGGATCGAACCCGCAACCTCATGGTTCCTAGTCGGATTCGTTAACCACTGCACCACGACGGGAACTCCTCAACTTTCTCATTTTAGAGATAAATAAAGCGAGGCCCAGGAAAGCAAAACTTAGCAGCAAATGAAGAATATGAGGGAGTTCCCATTGTGGTGCAGCGGTAATAAATCCAACTAGTATTCACGAGGAGGCAGGTTCGATCCCTGGCCTTGCTCAGTGGGTCGGCGATCTGGTGTTGCTATGAGCTGTGGGATAGGTCACAGATGTGGCTTGGATCCCACACTGCTGTGGCTGTAGTGTAGGCCGGTGGCTGTAGCTCCAATTTCACCTCTAGCCTGGGAACTTGCATATGCCATGGCCCTAAAAAGAAAAAAAGAAAAAAAAAGAAAGAAAGGAAGAAACTGGTCCAATGTCCCCTCCTGGCTATGACCCCTGGGACCTTGCTTGACCACATCTGACAGATAAAGTCAACAGGCCAGATTTAAGGGTTTAATCAAGCTGCATGTGATTTTTACATACATTTTAAACTTATTTTTACATGCATATATACTGTACATTTTACACAATTTTAAAAATGGATTGACCAACTTACTATGACTGTGGCTGCCACTTTTTATACCAAGCTTGCTGCTTGACCCAAAAAAACCCCAAAGATTGAAATCCAATGCAGATGATGATCTGAGACAAAATGGAGAAGAGAAGGGCCCCAGATATAAGACCTGAAGGTGGTCTTTGTGCCACAAGTTCCTTCCAGGCAGGATTTAAACTCACTACATTGAGAAGAAAGAGAGGAAAAGTTTGTATCTAAATTAATTTGTCACTATAAAGTATACAATCAGATTCACTTAGAACTTAAAAAAATCTGTTTTGGTCTAACAAATCTTTAATATGAAAAATGTCCAAAAACCAAGCCAGGTACCATACATATTTTTGGTAATCTGTAAAAAAGTAAACAAGCTTTTTCAAAAATGTCTCAGGAGTATTTTTTACATTAGTCTATAGACATTCAAAGGAAACACTAGTTCTAGTAAAAAGAATACTAAATACAAGCATATATCATCACCACTCTATATGTTTAAGAGTTTATTTATCTCTGAATCTTTTACTGCAAAGCTACAGTTAAAAGCATACATTTCTTCCTCTTAAGATAGTAACAAACGTTTGAAGCTATATAAACATAACAGTAACGTAAAAAAGGGCTTTGATCACTCAGTAAGGTAGTCTCCACCAAGTTTCTCCACTGTGAATTTTCTATTTTTCTCTCAGTAATTAATAAGTAATTTGTAGAAAGATACTGAGACTGTAAAAATCCTGTTCCTTATCAACTTTCATTCATTAGTTTTAACATCCACTAAGGGCTGTCAACCTCAGAGCTTCTCAATCAATGTGATTTTTGCCCCAGAGAACATTTGGCAGTGTCTGGAGATATCTTTGGTTGTCACAAATGGAGGAATGTTACTGGCATCTAGTGGGTAGTGGCCAGATACATATAAGCAACCTATACCACACAGAACAGTCCCCCACAATAAAGAACTGGCTGGTCTAAAATGGCCAGTCTTCCCATGCATGGTATAAAGCCACTCATCCTTCTATATTCTTGGTTAGCATTTTACTATAAAGAAGAGCTTTCTCTTCTCTCCTAATCATTTATTTATTTCCAGTATGGACTTATACATTTTTATTTAAATAGGTCATATCTCATTACCATCATTATTTACTTTGATGTTACTATCACCAATACTGAAACAAACGATCTTGTCTCCTTACATGCCGTACTCAGGAGGACACAGCACCACTTCTTTGATATTCCTGCCAAGAATGCATAGCCTGAGTCTAATGAGAATACAGTAGACAAACCCGTAAAATTGGATTATGTTCTCTCATAAATGTCAACGTCAAGAAGCCCCAAAAAAGGCTGACGTACTATTATTCTGGATTAAAGATGACTGAAGAGATGTGATCACTAAATGAAATTTGTAAGCCTGGACTAGATCCTGGGCTACAGGGCTGGGGGGAGGGGGAATATAGGCATAAGAGACATTATTGGGACACAGGACAAAATTTAAATATGAGTATGAATTAGGTAATACTGTATCAATGTTAAATTTCTTGATCTTTATAACTGTTTAGCTGTGTAAAAGAATGAATTTATTTGGGGCAATATATACTCAAACACTCAGAGGCAAAGGGACATGAGAATGTGAATTTACCCTCAAATATTTCATAAAAAAAATGGAGAAAGAAAAAGGGGGGGGCAAACTGTAAACAATCAGTAATTAAAAAAAAAACACTAGGAATTCCCCTTGTGGCTCAGCGGAAATGAACCCAGCTAGTATCCATGAGGACCTGGTTTGATCCCCGGCCCCCCTCAGTGGGTTAAGGATCTGGCGTTGCTGTGAGCTGTGGTGTACGTCACAGATACGGCTCAGAACCAGCATTGCTTTAGCTGTGGCACAGGCTGGCAGCTGCAGTTCCAATTCGACCCCTAGCCTGAGAACTTCCATATGCTGCACCTACACCCTTTAAAAAAAAATAAAAAAGGAACATTTATAGAGAAAATGGAGAGAGATGCCATGTGTTACAATTGTTCTTGAAAATTTACCAAAGTTAAAAAGCCACACCAGAAAATTTCATATGCTTTAAGACCAATAACAAAGCAAAATACTCACTTGTAAATACCACTACCAAAATGATTGCCAGATCAATGAAGAGAAACTGGAAGTCTCCCAGATTACTTAAGATCTACAGAAGGAATTTTTAAAAAATAGTTTTTAGGAACTATCTTTATAGCACCACTTTTATACCCCCGCCCCCGGTTTTATTGGATTTTTCCTCCCTGGTTTTAATCCCCCCCCAACAATGACAACTTCAAAATGACACTTGGACCTGCTTAAAACTGAATATATTTGCCTTTAAATTAATGAAATATAACATAGTTTCAAAATTCAATTTAACATATTAGTATAAAAAGTAGCTCCTAAAAATTCATTCAACAAAAACCTTTTGTAAGTTTTTTAGCAAAAAGAAAACACCAACTTCTACTCACAGTATTCAACATAATTGAAAATCAGTACCTTGAAGCTTCCTTCATATCTATACTATCCCTCCTAAAACTTCCCACAAATGGTAAAGGGATAGTTGTACAAAGACTCCTTGTGATGTCACCAATTTTCATTTAGAGAAAAATCTAAAGTGAGCTCACTTCAACTACAAAATTCATGGGGTACCTAGGGATACCACCTGTTTACACTTCTTCTCCAAACTCATAAAGTCCTAAAACTACAAAGGAAATATGTTTTTTTCATTCTGGTTTTTCCTTATAAATAGTAAAGCAAAGCTAATTGCAATTCTAAAATATGTCGCGGCTTGACATTTTTAAGAGTTCTAAAAGAGATGTCCAATTTGTGCTAAAGGCAAAAAGATAACAAACAAAAACAATAGTCTTTTATTCACAAGGCTGAAGTCACAGTTGTTGGCCTGAAGGAAAATGCCATTCCAGATTAATGAGATTTTCAATTTGCTACTCGAAATGCAATAAACCAAAGGAAAATTTACGGATGCTAGTTATTTAAGTTCTGCAATTAATAGATGCATTCAAAATGAACCGTATATGCTCAATATCTTAATTCAAAGGTCAGCACTAAGTACCATCTCTGTAAACGATATTATACTCACAGAATACAGTAGAGTAACACTGAAGTACTGTATAATGCTGTACAAAGCCATAAATTTAAACACACAGAAGGAAGTCATTAAAGCAGCACGGCCTTCCCTGTGAAAACAAACGTTGGCATGTGAACAGAAGCATTCGAAACGGCTCCTCCAGACCACAATTATATCTTGACAGAGGAACATCAACATTCAACAGTTATAACAAAGCACTGTTCTACCAAAAGAACAAGCCAGACTGCAAGAAATGAGGAGCAGCCATCAATCTGTTGCTAAGGAGTTACAGATCAAATATACTAACATATCATTGAAACAAATTCACGTTACTTTCTATAACCTGTGTTCACTGTTACGAGAGCAAGCTACAAAGAGATGGGAAAATGTTCAGTGTACACTACCTGATAAGGTTTGGCACACAGGAAATACTAGGAGTTTTGGAGGTAAAGGGAGATGCCACCGAAGCCTCGAGCTCTGATAAGGAAATGCCTCCATGCGCCCTCTTCAGAGCCTAATGGTTTGAAGAAAATTGCTTGAGTTTTGTGTGTGTGACTTGGGCCAGAGAAAAAACTATAAATCAAAAAATCTATACTTACACCACAATCATTTGCACCATCACCACACATCCCAACGAAGTAACTAAGAAACGAAAATTAAGATTTTGATGAATTTCCCATAATACACAACTAAAATTTAACTTAAGATTTCTCCAGTACAGTATCATGAAGCGCTAACACACCAAGATTCCCCAGTAGAACTAATGAATCTTTTCATTACAATGACCACAGGCATGGTGCTTTGCAAACAGCACAAGCCTGCAAGTCAAATGACCTGGGTCTTTAGGCAAATCGGTTTACCATTTTGGCATCTTAATTTCCTAATCTTTAGAGCAAAGGACTTGGGCCTGCACAGTGTACTAAAGACTTTTAAGGCATTCTATAAAGGTTTCTCCCTTAGAAACTTGAAACATAATTATTTACTAAAACTGTAACATCACTTCTATTAGGTTGAGTAAAATGAACATGGATATCACTTAGAAAAGGATATCATTTAGAAAAGAGCACGAAAGACCCCGTGAGCTTCTTTTAAAGTGGCACTCACCTGCCTTACAGATGACTTAAAATATTAGTTACTTTTCTGGGTTTGAAAACAAAACCACAATTCACAAAAATTAAAAAGCAAAACCCAAAACCACCAATACTTACTCTACATTTTGCAAAGCTTCTACTAACTGTGTCTTCTGATCAGGAGCCATACGAGCAAACACAGTGCCATGCAGCATCAACTGAAAAAAATACGAATTTCTTTAAAATACCATGCACAATGTATTCATATGAACACATACATAAACCCAATCACTAACCTTAGGGACCAGGTCTTGAAAATGCTCCAGTATCACTGAAAATGATTTTCCATTCATTGCAAAGTGATAACGAGTCACCTGAAGATCCTCTAAATTATCATGGACCAATTTAATTGGAATAGCCTATGTATAGGACATTCAGAAAAATAATACTTAAGCAGCCCAAACAGGTAACATAATTCTATTTTAAATATATTTGATCCAAAACTAAATTCTTTCATTTGATATTTTACACAAGACACTGAATATTTAACATTTATTGAAAACAAAAGAAAATTCAATTTTAAAAATTCAATTTATCTATACTTTATTTAAAAAATAAAACTTAAGGAAGGCTAAATAACAGCTTTGATTTGAAATGATCCATGAGCTGATATTGTAAACTACTGCATTATTTACCACTACGTTAAAAAATCAGATAAATATTTGAGATTCTTACACTTTAAAATTGTGCTTCTCAGCTTTGGCTAAATGTCAAAATGTAAACACTGAGATATCGGCCTCTGCCGCCAGTCCTAATGAATCAGAATCTCTGACGAAACGTACATGTGGAATCTAAAATACCGCAAAAATGAACTTATCTATAAAACAGAAACAGACTCATAGACATAGAGAAGAGACTTGGGGTTGCCGAGGGGAAGGGAATGGGATGGACTGGGAGCTTGGGATTAGTGGATATAAACTATTACATTTAGAATGGAAAGGCCATGAGCTTCTTCTACTGTATACCACAGGGAACTAGATCCAGTCTCGAGACAGACCACAATGGAAAGATAATAAGAAACGGATTGGGTCTTTTTGGTATACAGCAGCAACGGGCACAACACTGTCCACCAACTAAATAAATTAAAACAAAATTAAAACTAAAACAAAAAAGAAAATGTCTAAGGCGATGGCCAAGGCTTCTGTTTTTGCTAACTTTTTGTTTTGTTGTGTTTTAATGCAACACTTTATTTTTTCAGAATAAATGAAAACAAGCTTCAAAAAAGAAAACTCTTTGACATTACCTCCGAGTCAAATGCTGATGAATCACTACTCTGTGTTAGGGTGTCTGCATAATGCCAATTTATCTTAGCAACTTTCCCATCCTTTGGAGGTAATGCTTCAGCAATAATAACTTTATCCTGAGGTAGTATCATTCCACAGTCTCTGGCCACAGAGATAGCAGTCAACATGTTGTCACCTGATTTTCAAAACATTACTACATTAAAACTGAAACATGAATGTATTAAACAGTAAGTACTTACTGAGGATCTACTACACTCCCCATGACCAAGCTGGGCAAAATGAAGATATATTATCCTTACTCCTGGAGTTTAAAAATAATGAACTCAGGACATAAAAATCAAAGGAAGCCTCAAATAATTCAAGCACACAGATGCTAAGCAGTCAGAACACCCTCCCCCACAATTTTTAAAGCCAAATACATTCTCAGTCTCTTTGAGTCATGCACTAGCGGTACCCACTCAACACCTGGCGTAGTGCTACATAGAGAGCAGGTGCTCATCAGTAAACACTGTTCAAATGACCTAGGGTTGACTGGTAATCTGTACAAGAATTGGAGAGTAAAATCACAGAAAAACATGAATTACAAAGCAAGACTATACAAAACAAAAACATAAGAGAAGTAATAAGAATACAATCTTTAAAAGATACAAAGAGAAACAAGACAGACAACTTCTCAGTCATAAGAGGAAAGACCTGAAGGTGCCATAATGACAAGAACGAGAGAGAAAAACGCCCAGGAGAGGCAGGAAAAGATCTGGGGAGCCCACTGCTATTGAAACCGAGGAGCACTATTCTCTTTCACCAATTCGCACACACTGCTTCCAAATGTGTCTTTCTGTGACCTGACAGACCCTCCTGGGACACAATGCCATATTCTGCCATGGCAGGAAAACAGGGACAAGAGATACAGACAGAAAGTGCTCCGAAGCAAGATCATTAGAACCAAGAAGTGCTGGGATGCTGTTAATTTGGTTACTTGAACTATCTGGTAATAAGTATGGTATTAAATGGACCTCAGAGCCTAAAACATAAAAATATACACAGACCTTTTCCATATGTTTTACTAAACACACAAATGCTATGAAGTGAATATCTTAAATCTGACTGCTAAGAAAAAAAAAACCTAAGAGCTGCCATAATTTCATACAGCTAAGAAATGGGAATTACCTAATATTATCAACAGTATGATAAATGAGGAGAATCATTTAGACGTAGTCAAGAGACAAACCAGAAAAATGGATCTTTTTACTCTTACACATTCAAGCAAACATATATTTAAAATTATAATTCTAACAAATATCTATTAAACATTTTCCATGTATCTGGCACAGTTCTAGAAATTATAGATGATCCCCAAATTAGTAAAGCATATTCTTGACCTTCAAGAATCATATTCTAGTCGAAAAAACAAGTATCTACAAATAACTAACACAAAGCAAAGTAAAATAACTGCTTTAAGAAATATATTAAAGAGAGATTTTTTTAAAGGACACAGCTAAATATTTGTAGTATGCCCTTCACTACTGTATCATACTTGAAAAGAGATGTTCCAGACCACCAACGGGTATTACAGAGTTGTTCTCTAACTTGGAAAAGTATTCTGAACTGAAACAGGGCAATGGAGTACGGAGCTACTATGTAATAAATTTAATTACTTGAGTTACAGGATAATAAGTATGGCATTAGATGGACCTATATAGAAATAAGTACGCTTTGATAATTAAGTGATCATTTCTCATCATTTGAATTCTAAGAGTTGTACTCAATTTCTTGTGTCCTTTTATGAAGTCTAACCTGTGACCATGACAGTGCGAATGTTGGCTTTATGCAAATCTTCAAGTACTGCAGGGGTTTCTCGCTTTAATTTGTTCTGCATTATAATTAATCCCATAAAATCCATGTTGTTCTCAATGGCATCTCTGCAGAAACAGAAATTTTAACATAATGGTTTAGTCAAGACAACAGGTATTTGTTCATTTTATGTTGATTAGGCAATATAAAATAGCCATTAAATTATAAATTAAAACATTTTGTATGCTGAATAAACCATAAATATATATGTTTATGAGCTCAATCTCAAAAAATTTAAATCTGACTCCCAAGAAATACATCTTGAAATTAACTTTTACTCTTTGAAATATGGGAATATAAGGACTGCTTGGAAATGTTTATCTTTGTAAGACACTAAGCACTCCTAGTACTAAGGAATATTCATCTTGTATCCCACCTAAAAAATGAATGAGCATATCTATTCTTTACTGTCCCCCATGCAACATAATTTAGATGTCAAAAGAAAAAACTGTACCACAGGCATACTGGAAATAGTTATACTGGATTCGTTAAGTCTTTGAGGACCTTTATAAAACTCTTGATCAAATTCTTGATCCTGGAAGTGTGATAGAAAAACTATTAGCAGTCTGACAATGCAAGCTACTCAGGACCCCGAGATGGATCTTTTAGATTACTAATATGCGATATTTATCAAGATGCTGTTCCTTCAAGTAGCTGAATATCTACTATGCACCAAGTGCTGCACTAGTCACTGGGAGCACAAAGACGAAAAGGTATGATCTCTGTTTTCAAGACCCTTTGATGGGGAAACAGACATGCAAGCAAAGAGATGACACAAAAATATTATATGCCTCAACACTATACTGGAGTTCATATGCAGTCTGTACAGTGATAGCTGCGTTCTTAAGAAATCTAAAGCTATCAAAATTACATAGCAGAAATATTTTTTCAGATGGAGAAAGGAGGGGGCTTGAGGCTAGGGACCAAAATTTCATATTTGCAAAATCCAAGCGGTTTTTCTACACAAAATTCAACAATAAAGGTACCTGAAATAAACAGCAATGAAGGCTAAACGTCTTTGAAATTATATAATTTATACAATGGGTTGTGAAGATATAAAGCATAATTAGAAAACTTAATACAAATGACACTGCTGAGGTAACAGGACAGAGAATCCCTGAAACTTCAAAATGCATTTCAAAGCACAAAGCTGTGAAACCACAGGGTCAAGGCTCTCTATACCGTTTTCCTATGAGGTCCTGGTTTCTGGCTGTAGCTGGTTTCCTAACTCTCTTAGCAATGATGTAGGTCTGGTTAATGAACAGTACAATCTTCAATTCAAGACATAAAGGTCCAAGCTCTAAGAGAAATGCCAAAACCAGTTCCTACAGGGAGAATGGAAACACAGAGGTCTTGGTTCAAAGAGGATGAAGAAGGGGAAAAGAAAGAGAGACAAGACTTGATATAGAGAGTTGCGTATTCTGGGCAAATGGAACAGCCTGTCTCAAGGCATGGAAGGATGTCTGAATGACAGGTTCAAGCACTGAAGGCAATTCAATTCTAAAGTCTTTTTTGAAGTGGAGGCAGCGGGGTGGTGGTGGTAGGGATGATAAAAATGCAAAGCTGCAGAAAAAGAAGATCATAATGTACCTTTCACAGAAATTAGTATATAACGTTTTACTTGTATGGTTCCCAGTCACACATATGCATCAGATCATTCGGTTATTGCTATCTTATTTTTCCCCCTCTAATGTTCCTGCATAGACCAAATACTCTGTTTTAACAGGCAGAATTCCTAAAGTAGTTTTTCCTTTTAGTTATTGGTCACCCACTCCACTCCTTTAGTTCTCATCCAGAAAAATGGGATTATACTATAAACACTGTCCTACCCTTTCACTTAAATGTGTCTGTAATAATTAACACAAGTATTAATGGTTCATGATTAACCACTATCATATTAATGTTATTTACATTATTTAAACATGAACCTTATGCACACACAGAAATATTTCTTTAGGCTGGATTCCTAGAACTGCACTTGCTGAGTCAAAGTGTATAAGCAATTGAAAATTTGATAGGTACTATGCATGTTCTTTACGAATTTACAATAGTATAGTATGTATATTAAAATTTTCTCAAACCTTCACTAACCCTTGATATCAATCTTTTCAATTTTGTAAACCTTAAGAAAGAAGTGAGTCTTGTGTGGTTTAATTCTGTAGCTCCCTAAGAACTGAAGTGTCTTATCATTTTTATGTGTTCAGGGGCCATTCATGTCTTTTCCTGAAAACTATGTCTGTATCATTTACCTTTAAAAAAAAAAAATTAAGTATGTAATTCAGTGTTTCTCTGCCGGTTCATATCCTTAACTGTGACTCCTCCAGGAGGTGATGGGAGCCATTATAGGAATCAAGGTGGAAGGCTGGTATTAGATTTGAATATTAAAGAGCTCCCTCTAGACTAGTGTGCTACACAGTTTAGATAGAGGAGAGACTAGAGAAAAGAACTGAGTTCCTGAATTACAGGCAATGGCAGTGGGACTATGAGAAGAAAAAAAGTCTATTTAATAGACAGAACTGGCAGGATAGCCAAAGAATCTTTCTGCTTACAAAACACTAGGTACACCATGAAATATTCCTAAACAAAAATGTTATCCTCAAAGGGTCAGTCTGTATCAGTCACAGTGAAAGTGGCAATCCTTGAATGTGAAACCCACAGCCACACATGGAAACAAATGTGATGCTGAAAATGACCATTTGAACTTCAAGGGTGGGAGTATATTTATTGTGACTCGTGATCCTCTGACCAAATTAGTACAAATTTCAAACACTGGGGAAAACAAGATGGTTGACTTTTGAACAGCACAAGTTTGAACTGTGTGGATACAGTTATACACGGATTTTTTCCAGTAAATACTAGAGTACCATATGATGCACGACTGAATCCATGACACATTCTGGAGCCAATTCCCTACAGATACTGAGGAAGAACTGCAGACTGGGGAAAAACACTTTTCTGTAGAACTGTGTTTACCAAAAACATAATTATTCTCCTAAAATATGCCTGACACACAGCAGGTACTCGATAAGTATTTAACAAATAAATTAAAAGTAGTTCCAGAGTTGGACTTTTATCTCAATCATTTAAAACAAACATTGTCTTATGGTATATATTTGCATACACTCGAAAAATATTTAATAAAAAATTATAAATATAAATTTTTATACAAGACAGATATAAACATATATGATGGCTTATTGGAAAACAGTTCATCAACCTTACCTGCTAATATTCTGTACTTTATGCCATGTCAGTTTCGACTCCAATTTTCTGTGTGCAAGAGCGATCACACGGAAGCCCTGTTTGGTGTAATCTTCTAAAACTTTTTCAAAATCAACAGGAACTTTTAAAAAGGAGAAAATAAAGGTCACTGTTAGAATTGTGACCACACGCTTACACAAGTGACAGAATATCACTCAGAGCCCAGCTGCTTCCTTACCTGTTTCAGGTTTACAAAGACTGGCAACAGCCTCGGGTGCCCCTTTCATGTACGCGTCCATCTTCCTGTCCCCTAGCACCCTCACAACCACGCTCATTCGTTGCAAAGCAGAAGAAAATGGGAACTGGCGAACAATGCCGATCTCATAAACAGCCTACGTGATTTCAAAAGAGGCACAGAGCATTTATTATTTTTTAAGAACTAAAACAGAGATACTTATGTATCTACCACACCCCAATTAAAACAATTAAAAACAAAACAGCTACACTTAGGTAACAAGTCAACATTCTTCACTTACCGGAAGTTCAAACAGCTCCTAAAAATAAAACAACAAAATAAAGAAATAGTATAGATTAAGTCCATTAACACACTCAGTCCAACTCAAAAAAATTTTTTTTAACTATGCATCCACAAAACACTATTTGGAAAATAGCAAGGAACTCTGACTATTTCAAAGTCAGGTTTCAAGACTACTTCTCTACCACCTCTCATTCCTAAAAAAATATGTTCCTGAGTATTTCAAAACATTCTGCCATCCTAGAAATATTCACATAGTAAGTTCTAAAATAAACTAAGTGGAACATATTTAAAAATAAATCTAAAAATAAAATCTTTAACATGTTTTTTAAATTAAATCCTAGGAATACAGATGTATTCCTTAAAAGGCTTAATCATCATGTATCTAAATCTCAAAGCACTAAGCTGCTCAATAAATAGCAATGAAAGGTAACAGTATTGAGAATTACATCTCAGTGTTTTACAAAGAATGCCTGGTGCAGTTTCTGACGAATGTAGTAAAAATATTCATGTCTACATTAGACTTAAATAAAGGATATGTGATTTCACCTTCTAGCAATATTTCAAAATGAGGACAAAATGTGAGCGCCAACAGTATTATCTAGCCTAAAGCAATTCCTTACCATTTCTTGGTTTCCTGCAGGTGTAGATTCAGGAAGCAGCTGTTTTGGAGGACGAACCACAGTGGGCATAATTCGATTATGAAGTGCTGTTTCCTCTTCAGTTGCTTCCTCCAGAATCTGAAAGGAAAATATTGAATGCACTGATTCAAAAATATCATTCATTGGTTCCATTTTAAAATGAAACGTTATGGTTATCTTCGGGGAAGTTTAAAAAAAAAAGTGTCCAAGGAATTAATGGGCATTACCAGATCACTAACTTAAGTAAAACAAAATATAAACGAAGCTAGTTAAAGTCTTAGCAACCCACAGTAGAGGGGAGGCAGAGGTTAGAAGAAATAGAGAAAAACTTCTCTAACTCTGCTCCTATAACCAGTTAGGTTCAGAAATTAGTTCTGTTAAAATACGTTAAGATTCCTATAGTTTCAAAATTTGTCAGTCTATCATTCAGGGATTTCTTTTTTGCTAATAGAAGAGGATTCAAAAATATACAGAGCTCAGATATGGTTGGCAGAACCACTGAATCAAGAGCACGCTGAGATGTGAATTGAATCTTCCAGCTTGAACACTTCTAATTAAGGTACCACTACCCTAATCCCTTGAAATTTAAAAACATTTTAGGTGAAAATATCCAATCAAAAACTTGTATTAAATATACAAACATAAGAAACAATAAACTAATTGACTTTATAAAGGAAGGAATCATCAATGGGAAAATGATAAGGATGAGAGCTGTGTCCGAAGAGTCAAGGTTACACAATTCTTAGGAAACATTTTAACATCTCTGAAAGTCAGGTACATCTTATCATGTCAAATAACATTAGTGCTGGGTTATGTGAAAACATTCCATGGATACTCTGTGGTAAGATCAAGCATCACAGCAAGCATCTCAGAGTTAAAAAAAGCATGCTATTATACAAACTTACTTAATTAACCACTTAAAAAAAAAACACATACAGAACAATAAATCTAGAATCTCTAATCTACTCAGTTGGAGAAAAGCCTTAGAGAGTATCAGATGAATCAGCTTCACTTTTACTCTTTATAGATCAAGGGGGGCCTCCTCTGGGGAATTAAATTTGATGAGTCTTTAGTGCAGGCTTTCAGAAGACAACAAAGTACTTCTTCAAGTATTTCTCTCCCTTTCAAAATATTAACAAAACAGGAAAAAGATATAACCCTGTAAAAGTAAACAGAAAGTAAAGCCGGGACAGGAGACAAAGGCAAACAAACATATTGATCGATTTAGCAATGAAGGAAACAGTAGCCCAGAATAAACACAAACGGACATACAGGAGAGGTGGGAACGTTTCTTATCAGCCAGAATAGCTGAGCAAAGCAAAAAAACAAAACACAAACATGGGAGTCATGCTCTAGAGATACAGACTACCTACCTGCAAGGAGGAAGGGCTGCTAATACGAGGGGCCGCACGCCAGAGAACAGTCCTGCTTTTGCAAGCACTGTGACAGTGGGTAGGAAAGCAACCTAAAGACTACTTCTGCTCCCTTGACACTGAAGAATGCCTGCTGCTCGGGCCCCTCCCTCCACACACAACAGGCTCCCCCAGTCAGCCCTCCCATTCAGGGAAGACACCTCTCAGGAAAACAGACCAACATACATATGGGCAAGGATATAAACCTTGCTGCACCTACCCAGATTTATCAAATCAGACCTTCACTCTTAAAAAAAAAAAAAAAAAAAAAAAAAAAAAAGACCCAGAGAAAATACATAACTCAGAAGCAAGAGGGGAATTTTAAAGACAAACTGTTATCACACCTATAAAAGAAGTGGATGCTGATGCTGTAAAATGATAACAACCAGAACATACGCAAGCCTTCAGAAATTTAAATTATCAATGGCTAAACAAACAGAAGGAAGCTGTTAACAAAAACCTGTGTGTGCATGTGATGTGGTGTGTGTGTATGTGTGTATGTGTATGTAAGAGAGACAGAGACAGAGGACATAGGAAGCAAAAGATAGGGACAAAAGAACATATAACTACACTTTACTTTTTACCTACGGCCAATAAGCTGTGCCACTGAGATCATCTTACTAACTCAGGCCTACTGCGCTTGATTTCAATGGTATTTGCTTCTCTTGTAAACATAAAGCAGGCGCCTGAGCAGGTCATCCTCTATTAAAGGGTGTTTGAATGAGGGCAATTTAATAAGATGGACTTTTTATACAATTATAATGTATCTTTAGAAATTATACAGTTCTTGGAGTTCCCGTCGTGGCTCAGTGGTTAATGAATCCGACTAGGAACCATGACGTTGCGGGTTCGATCCCTGGCCTTGCTCAGTGGTCTAAGGATCTGGCGTTGCCGTGAGCTGTGGTGTAGGTTGCAGACACGGCTCAGATCCCGCGTTGCTGTGGCTGTGGCGTAGGCCGGCGGCTACAGCTCCTGTTAGACCCCTAGCCTGGGAACCTCCATATGCCATGGGTGTGGCCCTCGATAAGGCAAAAAGACAAAAAAAAAAAAGAAAAAAGAAATTACACAGTTCTTTTCATGGCACAAGAAAGACTTCTGTCAAAACCACTTGAAGAAACAATCCTTCTGCAAGTTAATTTTCACTGTTTTCCTAAAGTTACTTATACCTTAAAATCTGAACTTACCCATCCAATGGCTTCAAACATTTTCAAATCGAGTGGATCGCCGGAAAGCACTCCTTCAATTTTTGTAAGTGAATGACAAGTAGCCATACAAGCAACAAACTGAGACTTTACCAACATCTCACTGCAAACATTTTCTTCTGGCAAAAGAAAACTAAAGAGAAAACGTACCGAATTAGATTCAGTAAATTCTAAGACTGAAGATAATATCCTAACAGGACTTTTTAGGTCTTATTATTTTAAAAAGTAGAACTAAAATTTATATATATATATATGAATTCATTTTCACTATAGATAGACATTCAAAAACATTTTCTCCCACAAAAATTATACATGACTAAAATACTGTATTATCTTAGATTCTAAATAACCAGACAATACAGTACAGAAAACACTACACAGTAAACAATAATTAAAACTCCTGCCTATGGACATACGGCAGATTAGAACACATAAAAACTCTGGAAAAACATAAAATGAATGTGCTTAACACATTATCTTTCAAATGCAAAACTGGGCTCACAGGAAAGAAAGGGAAAATTTCAAGTGCCAAAAACAGGGGAAAAGGTAAACTAGAGGGATGTGACCTCAAGCAGATGCTGTGACCACCTGGGGGAGAAGGAAGAAGGGAGGGGGAGGGAAACCACCCCAGTAACCTTAAGGACTGGGGTTTTAATAACCACACAGGAAGAAGAAACAAAGTCCTGGCCACATACTAAGTGGGGAGTTGGAACTCAGAGAATCTTCTCATTCAAGATGGTCAGTGCTCTTCAAGAACTACACCCTTAGAAAAGACTTACCCACAGGCCCAAAGGCATAACTAAGAATAAGTTGACCTCTTTTTCTCCCACCCAAAGTTCAAGACAAAAGTGAACAGCTTATATTTACTATGCATTAGGCACTGTTCTAAGAGCTTCATTTGATTCATTTCATCCCTAGACCACAGAAAAATGCTTTATTATCCCATTTTGCAGATGAGGAAACTAAAGCAGAGTGGTTAAGTGACTTGCCAAGGTTACACAGCATATAAGTGGCAGAACAAGGATTTAAACACAGGTCTAATATCAGGGCCTAAACTCTAAACCATTACACTACTCAGGATGAGCTTTGAGCTTGAATACATGCTACTGCCTAGTTCAGAAATCCCCAAGTTACGAAAGTAACATTAAAGCTTGTCTGGCACCACTGACACTGATCTTGGCCAAGTAAAGTCAAACTCTAGAGAAGAGCTCCCACAACAGAGCCACAAATAGTCTCACAGAAAAATCCTCCTAAGGATGAGGCCGTCATTTAACAACAAACCAGGAAACAATTCACACGAGTCACCAGGCACAGAAAGACAGAATTAGAATCCTGTAAAATTGAGATAATAGAATGGCAATCTGAAAGAATGCAAACAAGGCATTTTTAAATTACAGACTTAGAAAAAGAATAAGACACCCTGGCGGGGACGGGGGAGAGGCAGATTTGGAAAGAACCAAGTGAAATTTCTTGTCCAGGATGGTTAGGATTCCCAGATGGAGAGAAAACAAAGAATTGAGGAAAAGCCATAATGGAATAGAAAGGCTGAAAATTTTCCAGAATTTATGAAAGGTATGAATCCTTGGAAACAAGAAGCAAAATGAGTCCTACACAAATAAACAAAAAGGTCATGGTGAAACTGCAGAAATCAAGCACAAAGAAGTTTTTTTGTTTTCTTTTGTTTTGTTTTGGTTTTTTTTTTGGCCGCACCTGTAGTACCTGGGCCAGGGATCAAACCTGTGCCATAGCAGTGACCCAAGCTGCTGCAATGGCACCTACTGCACCACAAGAGAACTCCAAGAAGTATTTTTTTCCAACAACAAAGGAAAAAAGAAATTACTAAAAAAAGACTAAGACTCCTTAATAGCAAAAAACAAAAGGAGTCAGGAGAAATGGAATACCACCTTCGCTGGGCTGAGAGAACACAGCTGTCAACCTAGGACTCTACACAGTTACGCCACGATTCAAAGGGGATAATGAAACAAGGAATACTAATGAATGTAGTTACAGAAGGCAATTTAATCCAGAGGGATGGAACACAAGAAGCAACGATTAGCAAAGATATTCACAAACTTAAGTAAATCTTGGCACGCAGACTGTTACAGAGCCAAAATCATCATGTTATACAACAAACACATATAAGAAGAGAGGGGAAAGTAAAAGTAGTCCAAAATCCAAGTTTTGGGAGGAGTTATAAACCAATAAAGGTAATCATGGACTTTAGACTCCAAATGTGAACATGAATAATTTAAGGCCAAATAGCAAAGTATCAGAATGCATAAATTCCAAGAAAATGAGAGAAATGTGAAAAAAGGTGTATGGAGGTCAGGGTGAAGGATGGTGGAAATAACTTCCAAATATATCTGAAATTGCAATAAATATGAATACAATAGCACAAAAGAGTGAAGAGTAAAAAGAAGGAAAAAAGATACTAGGCACATATTAGGCAAGAGCAAGCTGGTGTGTAACTATATAAATATTAAGTGAAATATAATTTAAGGCAAGATTTATGATTAGGGATAAAAAAGGTCACAATGTGACATACTATTTATCAAGATGTGACAACTCTAATAGTACATGCACCAATAATAATCTCTCTAACTATATAAAGCAAAATCCCAGACTTTTTTCTCAAAGAAAAAAAATGACAAACACAACTATAGTATCAAAACTTCTAAGCATCAAAAACAAAGTAAATAGATGAGGCAGAGACTGGTGAAACATTTTTGCAATACATAGTACTACTGAAAAAGATTATAATCCAGAATACACAAAGGACTTCTAACAAATGAATTAGGTGAAGACTAACAACACAATAAAAAAAAATAGGATATAAACTGACAATACACAGGAGAATGCTAAATGGCCCTCCTTCCAAAAACGTGAAAATACACTCAGCTTTATAAGCAATGAAGAAACTGGGAATAAACCACAATGAGGTACCATTTCAGATCTATCCATTTGTGAAAATGAGAGGTCTGACAATACCAAGTTTGGCAAGGATGTGCAGCCAGAGGATGTCTCAGCTACTGAGGAAGAGAGCATGAAGTCAGCACCATCACCTAGACCCAGGAGGCAATACCTACTAGAGTAGTGGCCAGGCAAGTACAGCACTGACACTTTTAAGAAGCTGGTTTACTGACCTTCAACCACATGCTCACAGAACCCATGCACCTCAGCACTGTAACTGCAGCACTTTGTGAAAGTGGGAAGGAAAAGGAAGAAAAAATGAACTGTCCCATAGCTGAAGAACAAATATGGTTTAATCACATAATGGCATACTAAACAAGTTAAGATTAATTAATTGGATCTATACATATCGACATGGATAAGTCCTGAAAAATGTTAAGAGGTAAAAAGGCAGCAAAAACACATACAGTATATATCAGTTGTATATATTTATAGAAAGACCTTGTTTACAGGTGAATATATATGAAGTAAAAAATATAAAAACATACGGAGATAATAATATAACTTCAGAATGATGGTAGGGATAGAAATTGAGATAGGTTAAGACTAGCAATATCTGTAATGTTTTCTTTTACAAGATGTCTAAAGTAAATATGGCAAAATGTCAACTGTTTAATTTTAGGGGTGGGTACACACCTGTTTGTTATATTACTGTCTGTATGTCTGAATATAATAAAATATTTATTAGAGGAGTTCCCACTGTGGCTCACTGGTAATGAAAGCAACTAGTATCCCAAGGACGCAGGTTCAATCCCTGGCCTCACTCAGTGGGTTAAGGATCCCGCACTACCATGAACTGTGGTGTAGGTTGCAGAGGCAGCTTGGATCTGGCATTGCTGTGCCTGTGATATAGGCCAGCAGCTGTAGCTCCAATTCAACCCCTAACCCGGGAAATTCCATATGCTGCAATATGGCCCTAAAAAGCAAAAAATAAATAAGTATTTATTAAAAATTAACTAATAAATAAAAGCTAGCTAATAATTACCGTGTATTCTCCACTCGTTGAATCCCCCAAAGATCTAAACCATCTTCAGTAAGAGTTCCAGTCTAAAAGAAAAAAAGGCACATTTTTACAAAGTATGGATAGTGCTTCCAAAACCAAAAATCATAAAAAGCTATGCTACGTCTATACAGTGGAGTGCTACACAGTTGTAAGAGGCGGTAAGGGGGAGTTCCCGTCGTGGCTCAGTGGTTTATGGATCCGACTAAGAACCATGAGGTTGTGGGTTCGATCCCTGGCCTTGCTCAGTGGGTTAAGGATCCGGCGTTGCCGTGAGCTGTGGTGTAGGTTGCAGACCTGGCTCGGATCCCACGTTGCTATGGCTGTGGTGTAGGCTGGCGGCTACAGCTCCTGTTAGACCCCTAGGCTGGGAACCTCCACATGCCGCGGGTGTGGCCCTAGATAAAGGCAAAAAGACAAAAAAAAAAAAAAAGAAGGCGGGTAAGGGATGAGTAAGATGTCAGTGCACTGATAGAGAATAACTGCCAAGACAAAAACTAAGGAACAGGGTGCAGAACACTGCTTACAGCACAGTTCCTCTACGTGGGCGGGGGCAGATACATGTAGAAATACACGCACATTTTTTATTCTTTTCTTTTTGCTATACCCATGGCATGTAAGGGAATAAATGAACCCATGCCCGCAAGCTGCTATAGTAACAGTGCCAGATCTTTTGCCCACTGAGCCACAAGGGAGCTCTAACACTATATATTTCTGTGCTTATATTATAAAACAAACAATGGAACAATGTACCAAACAACCTATCAATCAATAAAGGACATCAACACAGATTAAGGCAAAGGGAGCCAAAAAAGAAAGGGGAGCAAGTTAAATGACATCAAGAGGTACAAAGAGCCAAATTCAAGATGAAAATTTCTGGTTTCTTCAGTAAGACGATTGGGAAAGAAAAGGGACAAGAAAAATAATGGTCATGATTAACCAATGCAGTCCTTATTTGGATTCTGACTGAACACACAAGCTGTAAAAATTTGAAATATTTTTGAGAAAGGCAGGGAAACCTTTACATATTACTAAGGAACTGTTAATCTTGTTCAGTGCAATAAGCAGTGATAATGGTACTGTGGTAGTTTAAAAAAAAATTTTATCTTCTAGAGCTATATATTGAAGTGTATGGATGAAATAAGATAATATCTGATGCTGCCACCTTCAAAATGAAAGGATAAAATAAGACTGACAAAATACTGGTAACTGTTTAAAACCGGATAATGTGCAAATGAGGGTTTATTATGTTTTTATCTTTTTCTCTATTTTTGTGTCTGCTTAAAAATTTCAAAAACATTTCCAAAAAAGATAAGCATAAGTAAATTTTTCTGGACAGATTAATATGAAACAAAGTCAAGGGATATGACCTTTTTTAAAAAAATAAAATACACCTCAGAGTTCCTGCTGTGGCACAGTGGGTTAAGAATTCAAATGCAGCAGTTCAGATAGCTGCAAAGGCACAGGTTCAGTTCCCAGACCAGCCACAGTGGCTTAAAGGATCCAGGGTTGCCACAGCTGCAGCAGAGGTCACAGCTGTGGCACAGATTCAATCCCTGGCCCAGGAACTTCCATATGCTGCAGGCGGGACCATAAAAAAAAAAAAAAAAAATCTCGTGTTTTCCCTTTAATAATGATGCACAAAAATCAAATTATTATTATTATCAGTTACTCAGCAGAACAAGATGAAAGGTTTTTGGTCAAGGTTTAATTCTCTAAACTTTTTTTTTTCTCTTCATACGGCCATACCTGAGGCATATGGAGGCTCCTGGGCCAGGGGTAGAATTAGAGCTTGAAGCTGGTTCTTATGCCACAACCACTACAATACCCAATCGGAGCCATATCTGCAACGTAGACCGATGCTTACAGCAATCCCAGATCCTTAACCCACTGAATGAGGCCAGGGATCAAACCCACATCCTCAAAGAGACAACATCGGGCTCCTTAACCCGCTGAGCCACAATGGAAACTTCTGTTCTCTAAACTAATTTCAGGTGAGGAAAGGAGAACACTTTATAAGAAGCAAGGTGTATTTCACACAGGTACAGAATTTGTCGTTTTTACACAAAATGACATAATCAGGGTCTGTCATAATTTTGAAACATTCAATAAAATCACAGAGCAAACACTAAACATATAAACTTAATAGCAGTAACATTCCAGTAAATACATCTGCAGGGAGCCTATTTTGTTAAAAACACGAAAGAGTAGATATTTTTACTACTACTACCACCACAAGGCATAATTTTGGATATGAATGGTCAGTAGACTGCAGATTTGGGCGAATAAACAACATCCAAAGTATTAAAAATAGAAAAAATGGAGTTGCTGTCATGGCTCAGCGGAAACAAATCTAAGTAATATCCATGAGGATGCAGGTTCAATCCCTGGCCTCGCTCAGTGGTTTTAGGATCCGGCATTGCTGTGAGCTGTAGTGTAGGTTGCAGATTCAGCTTGGATCTGGTGTTGCTGTGGCTGTGGTGTAGGCCTGTGGCTATAGCTCCAAGTCGACCCCTAGCCTGGGACCCTCCCTATGCTTTGGGTGCGGCCCTAGAAAGACAAAAAGAAAAAGAAAAAAGAAAGAAAGAATATATAAAAATGATGCATGTGCCAAATAAGTTTAAAAGAGGAAAATTGGAGGAACATTTAAAAATGTATGCAAATCAGTTGATAAAGAATATAGAAACCATGAATCTAAATACTTTAAAGCTACAACACGCCCTTTGAGAATGATAAAACTGAACCAACCTTGGAGTTCCCGTCATGGCTCAGTGGTTAATGAATCCGATTAGGAACCATGAGGTTGTGGGTTCGATCCCTGGCCTTGCTCAGTGGGTTAAGCAGTAGGTTGCAGACACGGCATGGATCCAGCGTTGCTGAGGCTGTGGTAAAGGCCGGCAGCTACAGCTCCTGTTAGACCCCTAGCCTGGGAACCTCCATATGCTGCGGTGTGGCTCTAGATAAGGCAAAAAGACAAAAAAAAAAACAAAAAAAAACTGAACCAACCTTGTCAAAGCAAACAAGATTCAGCTGTCCACAGATGTTTATCCTTTGGGGACTGATACAGAAAATACCAATTGCCTTCAGTCTTCTCTGGGCATACACAATGCCAGCAGTCATTGCAGCAGGAAGTGCAGGCGGCACAGTAATTGTGATGATATCGAGGGACTTGATAATTATCACCCCAACCTGTTCCTACAGTTAAAAACAACAAAAAAAAGTCAGACCCCCAATATTAAATATTTACTAATCTAACATGGGTATTTCTTTACTGAAAATCTATTAATCATTTTCAATTTTATATATAATAAGCCTGTGTGTGCGTGTGTGTATAAGTGGTTAATAGGCACACATCTTATTAACCACTTATCATTTTTTTTCCCTTTAGAGATTCTACAAAGTAGAAAGCTCAATGAGCTGTCAGTGGACTGTGGAATGAGAGCTAAATTCTTACTTTAATAGCCCCATATACTTCATACACCACACTTCAAAGCTCAACATTTGCCGGACTCTTATTAGTATTATTGACTCTTAGTATATGCCAGTCTCTACAATGGATAGAAAAAAGAAATATGACAAGGTCCCTTGGAAATACCTTCAATTCAGTAATCACAAATAATTTCAATGCTGTATTTACCAGAGGTGGAAAAAAGAAAAAATAAAGGAGTTCCAGTTGTGGCGCAAAAGTTAAGGAATCTGACTAGGAACCATGAAGTCGTGGGTTCAATCCCCCTGCCCTTGTTCAGTGGGTTAAGGATCCAGCATTGTCATGAGCTGTGGTGTAGGTTGCAGATGCGGCTAGGATCCTGCGTTGCTGTGGCTGTGGCGAAGGCCTGCAGCTACAGCTCTGATTGGACCCCTAGCCTGGGAACCTCCATATACCGCAGGTGCGGCCCTAAAAAACCGACAAAAGGAAAACAAAAGGAAAAAAATAAAGCCTCTGATGAGTATGTGATCACCCCTCCCCTCTTTAAGTTGCAAGAAAGCATGTAAAAGACCATCTAAACTGGAGCCAATCAGAACTTTCTGCTATGATGGTAATGTTCTATATCTGTACTTCCTAATAAAAAAGCTACAAGTCTCATACGGCTTTTTCTTAAGTTAAATTTAAATTAAAATTTTAAGTTTTACTAGCCACATTTCAAATCAAGAGCCACGTGTGATAATTAAGAATCAAACTATTAAGGGTCCCACATACGTACTTTATTTAAAATGTTACTGATAATAGTGTAGATAAAGCCAATGCCAGCCACTGCCACAAGACACAGCAGAAATAAGTAGGCATCTCTGTAGAGTTTAAAGTCAGTTGGTTTGGGATACAATATGGAGCGGACAAGCTGTCCTTTGGAAGTGCTGAATCCTTTAAAAAGAAAAAAAAAGGTAAAGAAGAAAATGACTACACAATGTTTTTATAAGAAAATGAGAATTATCTCACAAAAGGGAATCTCTTTTGAAACATTCAATAGGTATCTAGTGTGCTAAACTATGCCAGAAAAGATGAAATGTTTTTTACCTGTTCTAACTACTACAGCTTTGACAAGTTCTCCGGTATAGAAACGAGTTTGAATAACAGTTGTCCCACAAAACAAAGTGTGCCGTTTATGTGTTTCTGGACTATATAATTCACCTCCCATTCCTTTTATGTCCACTGAAGGATTTGGCAAATTAGTCTTTGTCACTGGAACACTTTCTCCTTTGGAAAAAAAAAATCATAAATTAAAGCACAGACATCAGTATCAAACACACGAATCTTGAGTTGTCAGATACCCTAAATGTTACATTCCTGACAAGTTATTGAGTTCTCACATGTGAATAATGTAGCTTAATCAACTAGCTTTTTGTCTGCCAATTGCCTTACCCAGAAATATCAAATCTTGTCTTCCACAATAATTGAGTGACTCAAAGGTAATCATTTGGAAATAACGGCATAAAGTTTCAATTAGGATGAGGTTGCTGCCATCGTCACAGCACCTGTTCTGGTAACCCCTAAGAACTAAGCGGGGAAGCACTCAGCAACCCCAAGTACACGAGATGGATGAAGACCTACTCCTAACCACCCCCCATCCACCCCCGCCCCAAGCAGGAAGAGAACAGGCATCTGAACAAGGCAGAGGAGTATGGTCATTCTCCCCAACAGTAACAAACAGCCCAATGCTTTTTAACATCAAAATGTAATCACTTCTTACATCAAAGGAGGCAGGTGCGTGGGGATGTGTACATGTATGGGTGTGTTTTAAAAGACTCTCAACAGTTCAAAAATACATTTTAAAAAGGCAAAAAAAAAAAGGAGAGTATTACATAGGAATCACTTTCTTGCCAGACTGACTACAATAAAAAAAAAAGTCTATGATAAAAAGATATAAAGCTCTACCTCCAGACTGTGAATTTCCAAAGGGAACTTATTTTAAAGTCTGTTTCTTCCTAATTTAAGAAAATTATCAATTCTTTATTCCCACTTTCTGCACATCAAAGTGAGAAGCAAATATGCTGAATTCTCTGTGGGCAAAGGAATTCTTCCCCCTTCCTTACCTAAAGCATTTCCTCATGTCAAAACAATGGACAGGAGTTCCTGTTGTGGCTCAGAGGGGTTAAGAACCTAACACAGTGTCTGTGAGGATGCGGGTTTGATCCCTGGCCTCACTCAGTGGGTTAAGGATCTGGTGTTGCTGCAAGCTGTAGCACAGATCACAGACGCAGCTCGAACCTGGTGTTGCTGTGGCGACCTCTAGCCCAGGAACTTCCCTATGCCACAGGTAAGGCCCTAAAATAGAAGGGGGAAAAAAAAGAATGGACAGAAACAGGCCAAGAGATGTAGTGAACACTAGCATTGTGCTTTAGTATCACAGTTGAGTATAATGCAAAATTTGGTTCCCTCAGAACAAAAAAAAAAAAAAAGGCTTCAATATCTATCACATTCACGAGTAAAGAATACAAATGCCATAATCTGGACATAGCTTAATCAGTAACTACTTAATCCTAATGTCATTATCAACAACTCAACTGGTTTTTACTCATTTAATTTGGTTTACCTGTTAACATGCTTTCATTTACAATGCAAGTCCCATTTATAAGCACTGCATCACAAGGCATGACTGTCCCATTTAATGGAATGACCATGACATCTCCTGGCACAAGGTCTGTAGAAAAGATCTCTTCTATTTCTGGATTTAAAGAAAGAAAAAGAAAAGTCTGAGAAATATATTAACTTGGAATAAAAATAAATACAGCAAGCAAAAGACCTATCCAAAGGTCACCTGATGTTTAAGATGTTTAAAATGTAATGGAGTTAAATAGGAAAATTCCAATAGATGAAACATTTTGACAAACAGATTATTATTCCTTAAGCTAACAAAGCATGGTGTTTAAATGTTTCAGCCAGTTGTCCCTGAATAGGAAATCAGTTGCACACAGTTGATGCCAAACCCCCCTAACCTAAAAGGTGGGTGGCTTTCAACATTCATTACAACGGTGGACAGTCAATCTTAGCTATCAGCCCTAGGAGTAAACAGACAGTGAATCCATACAGGACACCTCCTGCAACAGGTAAATAAAACTCAGATTTCCATAATCCCCTGCAAACAGATTAAAACCTTGAAATTTTAGCACTTTCTTTTTTTAACAGCATTCTTTTTTCTCACTGCTACCATTTACCATCACAGTGTTTCATTGTCTTCTCCACACTCCTAAAATAGTCCCAAAATACTTGATTATTATTTTAAATAAATTTACAAATTAAATTTTGTAATACTAGTTCATTATTTCCTTAGAAATTTACATATTAAAGTTAGTTAAACACTTCTTTAAAGATCTTTCCAAGTAAAAGGTGGCCTTATATTAGTCACTGCCTCTCTCATTCTGCCCCCCCACCCCCAGCAAGTGACCAAAAAGCACAAGAAAGGAAGCAACTTGTTGGACCAATTGGGTTTACACTTGGATGCAGTACACTGAGCCAAGGGAATGAAGACTGACTTGCTCTTACGTAAATCAGAGTGTCCACTGTCTCCAAGGCCCGTGCTGCTGGGCTGCCTCCCCTTTATTTCCTCAGCTTTACTATTTCACCAAACTAATAGGTCCAAAGCATTACTATCTTTCCCTAAAATCCTGCAGTGCTCCCTATTTAATTAATTGACATCGACATCCATCCCCCCAACCTGACACCACTCTATCACTTTGCATCCAATGAATCATCCAATCTTGACCCATGCCCACATTTAAACGTCTTGCAAACCCACCTCACTATTCTCCAGCTCCACACCCCTCACCCTGGTCCACGGCACACCTTCAACATGACCCCCTCTTACACCAGTTTGAACATGGCAGCCAGAGTCACTTTTTTTCAAATAGGCAAATATGATCATATCACTCTCCTGCTTCAAACTTTTCGGTGGCTTCCCACTGCCTTTTTTGGGACAATCCAAATTCCTTAAGAGGCCTTTAAAGGCTGCCCACCTTCTAGCTGCTGCATCTGCCACACTGAATTTCTTTCAGTTATTACAATGACCTAATTTCTGGGCCTTTGGGCACTTAGAACCTTCTTCTCTCCATCTGTCACACCCCCCCCTTACACCTCCTCACCTGCCTTTTATCTGGCTAATTCAACCACTCAAAACCTCTTGTACAGGGAGTTCCCGTCATGGTACAGCAGAAACAAATCCGACTGGGAACCATGAGGTTATGTGTTCAATCCCCGGCCTCGCTCGGTGGGTTAAGGATCTGGCGTTGCCGTGAGCTGTGGTATAGGTTGCAGATGAGGCTCTGATCCCTCAGTGCTGTGCTATGGTGCAGACCGGCAGCTGTAGCTCTGATTCGACCCCTAGCCTGGGAACCTCCATATGCCACGGGTATGGCCCGAAAAAGTAAAAAAAAAAAGGGGGGAATTAAAAAAAAAAGAAAAACAACTTCTTGTACAAAGAAGCCATCCCTAACACCTATAGTAAATGAGCTTTCTCTAAAATCTAAGTTCCTTGACCTCTTGCTATCACAGTATTTATCACACTTAATTGTTTCTCTTTTATCACCTCTTTCCAACTAGACTGGAGTTCAGTGATGGCCAGGACTGCCCATCTTGGTTAACCCCTGCATCCCAAGAGCCTAGTACGTACAGTACCTGTCACATTAGACATAAATACAGATCCACATAAATGAATGAATTTGATAAGAGACATGAGTACAAATCCAAACACCTATTTTCATTTCTTACGGTAATGAGTGTATATGTATAATAACACTGGGCTTGCTTCACACGTTAGTACTCAGTGGACATCTTTTTACATTTATTTTTCAAAGAGTAATCTGAAGTACTTACCTTCATTTACTCTGCAAACTGAAACTCTCACAGTACTGTGAGCTGCCACCATGTCATGCAACATAATATATTGCTGAATCAGGAAAAAACAATTTGAACTCGTTAATATAAACTCACTCTTCAAGATACAGAAAGCAAGGGTAATATGAAGTAAGGTAGGCTAATATAATAAATGCATACTGCTCTGCCTTTAAAAATGTCAAGGTCAAAAAGATTCAAAAATGATGCAATGTATTAGCTCAAGACAAAATAAGAAGTGTTTTAACGATACAGCCATGAAAAGAGCAGAATCAGCCCTCCGGTATTCCAGTCTAAGATAAGCAACTACAGATCCCCACGGCCCCGAAGCAGTCAAATGATACTCTGAAAAGCATCTGCCTTCCTCTGCCTCAAAAAAGGAGGGAAATAACTAAAAGAGTAATTACTGAGTACTTACTTTATGCCAAGCATCATTCTACACACCTTACATTTTATTACAAAACACAAGTACAGTTGTGAAACCCATGACAAATTGGACTTACCTTTCTAATGGCGTACAGGGAGCTTATAATTGATACTACAGACATAATCACAATGGCTATAGCATAGTAATAGTATTCATCTGTGCTCCAGAGTATAACACTGAATAGCTGGAAAATGTAAAATGGGTTGAGAACCTAAAAAACAAGATTTTTAAGTCAAATTGAAGGAGATATTTATAACCATACAGATTTAAGATATAACCAACGAGACACGGGATAAGCTCTATAGTACCCTTGGGCACTACTCAAAGAGTAAGCTAAGCGTTATTATTGTTGCTATTATTTTAAACCGTTAAACAACTAGAATTTGGGAGTCCCTTTGTGGTTCAACAGGTTAAGGATGCAGCACTGTGGCAATGTCACTTATACAGCTCTGGTTAAAGCTCAGGTGTGGGTTTGATCCCTGACCCGGGGAACTTCCACATGCCATGGGTGTGGCCAAAAGAAACCAAAAAACACCTACCACTAGAATTTGGCTAAATAAGCTTAATTTAAATTATTTGCATCCATTTGGATAGATTCAGCTAGAAATAGTTAACATGTAGGAATTTAGTTGTTCTTCATTTTGCTTATAAAGTACATTTACTTCCAAAAATTACAGTGCTGCTAAAGGATACAAAAATTTTAATCAAATGGAATGTTTTTCCTATTATGAACTCCAATTTCATTAATAACCCCCCAAAGTCTTAAAACTGATGCTTCTATACTTTCACATATATAGTCCCATTTTACTTCAAAAGCAAATGAGGTCACCAGAAGAGACTTACACACTTCAATTTTATGAATAAAGGAGTAGCAGAGAGAAAGGTCTAACGATCAAAGTTAGTCACTGACGGAGTCACATGACAAACCAGTCTTCTTATTCTTAATTCCTAATCATTACACTTTGCTATGCTCTAAAGCAGCATTATATGGCCACCCTCAGGGACTGATGGAAAACAATCTGGAGCTTTCACTAAAAGTATTCACCCAATACAGCTAATTCTTAATCTTTAGCCCCAAATCAGAAGGAAGTCTACAGAGTCTAACTCAGTCAGGCAAAAGCACGTACTCCCCTCCTTTACATACCCTCAACCCTTTCTTTACACCTCTTCCATGGCTCTTACAACTGAACAGTCACTACAATAACTACTGACGTGTATTTGTCCTGGGCTCAAGTGCAGGCTCCTCAATGTCACTCATTATGTCATGTTTTTAATTCCAAACTCCTGGCATGATGCCTACTTCTCACTAGTGTACCATGTGAAGGAAACATGATAAATTATTTTTAAAATAAAAGGCAGGTGTGTACATCTGTAAAATAGGGTAAGGTGTAGATGTACAACTTCCTGAGAGTGGAAAAAAAAAATTCTACAGATAAGGAAGGCCAAAAAAAGTAGACAGAATACAAAAATAATCATGCCCCAAATGACTGATTACAGAGAAATGTCTTTCTTACCTTCCCAATAAAAGAACAAGCAAAAGAAGTCAGGAATAACAAAAACCAAAAAAAGCAAGAATAACTTATTACTTAAATCCTGCTCTTTTCAATTGATGAGCCTATTGACCACAAATGCTGAGACAAGTGAGACTTTCTTACCTCCTTAATTAGAAGCTTAAAAACTGAAGGCACTTTCACAGCAATTTCATTTACTCCATAAAGCAATTTTCTATAACAGGAAAATACAATAAAAGTATTACATTCTATCATAATAGTACAATTTAGGGAAGGCATTGCATTAGATAAGGCTCAAACCGCCAAGTGCTCCTTAAATCTGGAACTTAAACATTGGTGTTTCTAAACTGTTGTCTTCTACAACTTAAATTCTTTATCCATGGTATTCACAGCTATGCAGTCAATACTGGATAACTGTACTGTTACCATTTTATCTTTTTATGTGACAGGTACCTTTCCTAGTCTATAAAAACCATGTCAGTAAAAGACTTTTTCCATCCATGGATACGTCTCAACAATTTTGAATCGCAATTAATTTTTGTTAAGAGCCTACATAAGTAAATTTGAGGGGGCCCTGTACCGTTTTTCTAATAGGAATACTGTACTAAAAATGTTTATTTCAAAACATTATACATACGGCCTTGTTTCTTTAATGCTTTTTAAAAGTTGCTTAAATCCTCCCACTTAAATTCCTTGTGTTATAATAGTACTTTCTATATGATAAAGTAATTTGTGCCTTTTATGAAGTAGAAGCCTTGAATTAATGAATTTATATTCTACCCCTCTGAAAGAATATGTTGTAGGAGAACAAGAAAATTTCTAATTTAATTTAAAGATGGCATTTATCTTCAGGATATGCAATACACTGGTATACTTTTATACTTTAGCAAAAAATAACACTATAAAAAAAGACTACAAATTTCCGTTGAGGTAAATCTGAGCTCAAGCTTACAACTCCCAGTATTAGGTAAATCTAAGATGCTATCAATCGTAAGACATACCATGATTTTATGTACTATCAAGAAAGATAAAAATGCTGACATGACACTCCACCCACAGTATGACATACCCTCCCTTTTAGAGACGTTAAAATGCAGGAAAGTGTGCACCTGAGAACGGATGAAATACAAAATATTTCAGGGATATCCACTTCAAAATCAGCTTCAATATTTTTATAATTCTTAAAATGACAGTCTTAGCCAAATAAAATATCATTAAGTTGTGACAGTGCTTGCTATGTTATAATATTTAAATACCTGTTAATATTACAACTCTATGGTAAAAGGGTAGACTACATATACTACTTTATTTAGGAATTTTGATAATAGATCTAACTTTAGTTGGATAAAAATTACCTGTAGGCATGCATCCCCTTTGTCAGTCCTGCACTATGCTTTTCATAAATTGACGTACAAGAAACACCTTCATCCAGTCCCCTAAATAAATCCAAAGTTTTTACTTTAAACAAAGTTTAAAATATCCAAACTTCTTAATGCCTTATTTTTTTATATTCCTGATTTTAAAGTGTGACTTCCTTACAAACAGAAACCCCGACAAAAACTGAGATAGTGAATGAGAATTTTTAAATCTCAAATTCCTAAGATAAATAAAATGAAAGGTCTAAGTCTCAAATACAGCAACTTCTAAGTTATCCAATATATCTCTCTTATGACAGGATGGCTCTCGACACTCAAGTTTATACAGTAATATTATTATCCTTTAAGTCTGTGCCAAAGCTCTAAAAGCTAATAATTAATAAAATTCAAGACTAACTTGAGAATTCCAAATTAAAGATGAAAGTATTTTTACTTTTTATCTATACAGTTTCCCTCTTCAATCTTTTAAGCTTGACACTAAGAAATCCTATTCATTTATTTTTCTTTCTACAAGAGCATCAATCTAATTCTTCCCTCATCTAATTCATACTCAGGAGAAAAGTACAGAATCTGTATGAGTCACAGGCAATGTCTAAAATCTGTAACAGCTCAAACTGGGATTCAACTAACATATCTATTTTTCCCCAAAATGTCTTCAGTATGCTTATGTTAAATAAGATACTACTCATAAAACTCTAAAGAGAATCTAATACATCGTTTAACTCCAATCACTTTCTGCTTTTTTCAGACAGAAAAACTAAGCTCCAGTGGCGTAGGTCGCAGACTCGGCTCTGATCCTACGATGCTGTGGCTGGGGTGCAGGCCAGCAGCTACAGCTCCCATTTGACCCCTAGCCTGGGAACCTCCATGTGCTACAGGTGCGGCCCTAAAAAGTCTAAAAAAAAAAAAGAAAAGAAAAGTAAGCTCCATAATAAACTGCTATCATCAGGGCAGGTTTAAATTCTACAAGTTGGTACTGTCAGCAAAGGCTACACAGCAAGTATTTGGACCTATTTTTCCCACTGAGGTTGATTACTTCTCCAAAGGTGGCAGGGATCAGCTCCAAGTCAATTTTTTGAAAAAACAAAATGATAGATCATTGGCAGTGTTCTATAAAGCAAGCAGTGGTTCTTAACTAGGAATGATCTTTAGAACTAATAAGCATGTGGACTTGTCCTAGTTCATTCCAGAATATTGCAATTCTTTAGTGCCTGAGAAAAAAAACCCAGGCATGAATATTTTAAGTGTTCCTGGTTCTTTTACTGCTAGTATTAAAAATTCCCTTGGAGTTCCCATCGTGGCTCAGTGGTTAACGAATCTGACTAAGAACCATGAGGTTGCGGGTTCGATCCCTGGCCTTGCTCAGTGGGTTAAGGATCCAGCGTTGCCGTGAGCTGTGGTGTAGGTTGCAGACGTGGCTCGGATCCCACGTTGCTGTGGCTGTGGCGTAGGCCAGCAGCTACAGCTCCTGTTAGACCCCTAGCCTGGGAACCTCCATATGCCACAGGTGCGGTTCCAGACAAAGGCAAAAAGACAAAAAAAAAATTCCCTTGGCACTTTCAAGCAAAGGTACTTATGAGTGTTTATAATAATCACTTTAATAGCAGCAATAAAAATGAAATTCTAGTAAATTTAATACTTATATAATTTGAAGCCCTCATTAAAAAAAAAAATTTAAGAGATTACTCCAATTCGTCCTACCCAAGGCTTATTAACACATTTGACAATGTCCCATCTCTATCCCTCTATCGAAGTTAAATTTATGATTGTCTATCACTGCATATCTCAAGTACAAGTGGATGGAACTGTCAACAAATTGAGGGGTGATTCAGATACTCTGACAGGCTAAAAGCTATACTCAAAATTCACTTTGAGATGAATCCTCAAAAAGAAAACTCAGATTCAAACTGGACTTCGGGAGCACACTGCTTCTAACATTTATGGAAATTTTGTCAAAGTACAAGTTGCAGGTAGGATTTATTCTAAAATGGTTATTGAGTATTCAAATAACACCAGGGAGTTATCAACAAATAAGTTATGTAATAAAAAACCTCTTCAATTTTTATGTAACACTAAAATGAATTATTTTCTATCTAGAACACTTTCAAGATACTCATGATAGGATCCAAATAAAAGAAAAATACTTACTTTAAGAAATCAAAATTGTGAAGGGTATCATTCCAAAAGTATCTAACACTATGGTGTGTGAAATAACGAACCTGTAGGACATAATAAACAACACATCAAAAAAGAACAAAAAAGAACATTATCATCACTTATCAGTTAAGTTTACTAACACAAATTTAGTGTACAGTATATCCAAAATTAAAGCAATCACATGTGACATGTAATCTGTTTCTTTTAGTAAATAACTAAACTGCTATATACTCTGACAAACGGGTATTTTATATGCATAAAATTTTTGTTTCTCAAACAAAAATACAATAAAAAACTGAAAGTACAAAATTATAGATTTCTATAAAAGCATAGAACAATTCTGGTTTTTAAAGAAACTTTGAGACCAAGACCACAATACCTGTTGTGACTGAATCTGTGAATATTTACTCATCTCAAGCCTACTGTCTTCAGCCAGATTTTCAGTTAAGTGAACTGCATGGCCATTGGAAAGCTTATTAGCCATAGATTTTGGACTCGAAAACGGGGGAGCTTCCAGAGAAAGAAAGCGAATTTTTGCACAAAACCACATTCTGAATTCATCCTTGAAAGAGAAAGAAATAAGGGTAAAGGATCCATTAAGCATAATATGTAACTACATATATTTGATTTTCATTCTTCACATGCTATTATTTACGTATCTCTCATTGAGAAAGTATCATTTCCTATTCACAAAATGCTAAACCATTTCATGAAGACGTATAAATTCAAACACGAAGCACTTTCAATTGCTCACCATTTTATATGCCATACTTCAATGACAGGATATCTCATAAAAGACTATAATTTCCTAATTTACCTATCTACATACTGAGATTAGATATGAAAGCCTCTTATAAAATGCTTCCAATTAGTATTTAAAAAAAAAAAAAAAACCTGGGGTGCAGCAGCATCACTCAGGATATAGTCCTGTCAGGTGATCTTAACAGAACAGCCATTTATCTAATCTCTCAGTGCACCAAGAGCTATAAAGGAGGGTAGAGCTGATTATCTTTAAGAGTCCTTTGAACTCTAGTCACTGGGACAATATTCTATTGAACACAGATATTTTAGAAATATTAGGATTGGCATTCCTCATTATATCCTAGCAGTGATGCTCTCCTCCCTCAGCTGCAAGTAAATGCGTGGACTTACAGTAGTCCTCAGCAGCACCACTTCACAGTCTTTAACTGCAGCTCTAACACAGGTCGCCTTCACCCGCCACTCGGGCATCCAATAGAGGAGCAGGAGAAGAAAGCCACCAGTACACACCACTCCTAGAGAAACTATGGCAAGCTTCCAGCGACACAAATTATAGCCGTAAATCTCCTGCATGGACAGAGGGAGCACGTGATTAAATATAGAACGAATTAAGAGGTGAATTCCAAAGCCTTCCCATCTTCCCACACATACACACCACAGGAAGAGATGAGTCTTATTAAGCTGATTTTAAACTTTTTTTATAAGTCAAAATTAGAAATTCTGTATTTGGGAGTATAATGTAACATCTTAAATTAACAACTGAGAAAACAAACCTCTTTCCTCTCAGTTTTAACAGCGCACAAGTGAAACAGAGATGCTACATAATCCCAATTCAAAAACAGAATGAAGAAAGGACACTGATTTAGCTGTTTATTGTATTTTATTTCAGCTGTTTTATCTATCTATCTATCTATCTATCTATCTATCTATCTATCTATCTATCTATCTACCTATCTTTTTGCCTTATCTAGGGCTGCAACTGCGGCATATGGAGGTTCCCAGGCTAGGGGTGCAACAGGAGCTGTAGCTGCCAGCCTTCGCCACAGCCACAGAAACGCGGAATCCGAGCTGCATCTGCAAACTACACCAAAGCTCACAGCAATGCCAGATCCTTAACCCACTGAGCAAGGCCAGGGATCAAACCTGCAACCTCAAGGTTCCTTGTCAGATTCATTAACCACTGAGCCACAACAGGAACTCCTATTTTAGCAGTTTTTTAAATGTACTTTTCTACTTACCTAGAAAAATAAATTCTTCATACTTTATGAGTAAATTATAAAAACCAGTTACCATTTCATCTTCTTGACCCTCGTTGATAGTCTTCCTTTCTTCTTTGTCCATATCTACAATGGTTGGGAAGGTCTCGTGCTTCAGAAAGATTGAAGGTAACTGAGGGAAAAGAGAACAAATATTAGCGCATTATTTTGTATCTTAGTAGACTATATATATAACTACATACTATCAGATTTCTTGTTTTGATACAAGTTTCATTTAAGTAGTCACTAAAGTGCTACTTTACACAATTCTCCTGACATGTTCAATGGTGTGCCAGTTCTTTTTTTTGCTTTTTAGGGCCGCATCCATGGCATATGGAAGCCCTGGCTAGGGGTCGAATTGGAGCTATAGCTTCCAACCTATGCCACAGCCACATAATTTGGGATCTGAGCTGTGTCTGTGACCTATACCAAAGCTCACCACAATGCCAGATCCTCAACCCACTGAGCAAGGCCAGGGACTGAACCCACAACTTCATGGTTCCTAGTCAGATTTGTTCCCACTGTGCCACAACGGGAATTCCAGTGCACCAGTTCTTGAACCTGCATGACTTACTATCACAAAACTTGGCATGTTTCATTAATTACTCTATATTAGCAATCAGCCTGCTACAAAGCAATTTAAATCCTGAGAGAGAGAGGAGTTCCCGTCGTGACTCAGCGGTTAACGAACCTGACTAACATCCATGAGGTTGTGGGTTCGATCCCTGGCCTTGCTCAGTTGGTTAAGGAACTGGCATTGCTGGGAGCTGTGGTGTAGGTCACAGATGCAGCTCAGATCCAGCGTTGCTGTGGCTCTGGTACAGGCCAGCGGCTGCAGCTCCGAGCGGACCCCTAGCCTGGGAACCTCCACATGCCATAGGGTGTGGCCCTAAAAAAAGCCAAAAAAAAAAAAACTAAGAGAAACTACTAAGAATCCTCCTTTTTCACTCCCCAGTCTCACCTACTGAGAACCTATCACATGAATGGCAATCCCTGGCCAAGACTGACATCTCTTTGGCAGGTGTACCCCTGTTGGTAACCATTCAACTAACTATACCAGTCTGATTCCAAGTTCACTAAGCAATCTTCTGATGGCTTCTGATTACCCATAAAGCTTGTCTAGGAGAAAATTTACTGAGCCCACTGAGAAAACTATTTTCCTCTATTAAAAAATTCAAATACTAGACATGTAGCTACAAATTAAAGGAAGTTTCAAAATGCAAAACAATGCCAGTGTTCTTTCAAAATTTTTTGTTTCTGAAAAATATATATTTTTCATAAAAAATGTTACTTAATGTATAACAATTCTATTACTGTTCTATTAAATTAATATTCCTTTTTTTCACCTTGGCCATACTCGCAGCACTCAAAAGTTCCCTAGCCAGGGACTGAACCCGAGCCACAGCAGTGATGCCAGATCCTTAAACTTCTGAGCCACCAGGGAACTCCTGAATTAATATTCTTAAAGATCTATACCTAAAGTGGCAATAACTGATACAACCCATATAAACAAAAGCTACTTAGAGTTCACATTATTTTCAAGAATATAAAAGGATCTGGGCCCTGAGTCCAGTGAGAGCCACTGCTTTAGACTGGACTGATCTCTGCAGAACACAGTGGGAACATTACCTCCCTCATTCCAGATGTCATACCTCTACTCATCTATCCAGTGTAGAGCACAGGCCTGACACATAGTAGGCACTCAAAAATTACTTGCTGAATAAATGACCTGATAAAGAACTTGTGCTAAGACAGCAATAGCTATATGATATTTATGTGATATGAATTAACAGCCAAGTAAAATCAACCACAGGATTTCAAACTAATCCCCTGTATAAGACTAGTGGAATCTCTTGATTTACGTCATCAACAAAATGACCAATGAAAACATTAAGGCCTCCTGCATGGACACACAAAGTTTCTCTGCTTTCTGAGAGCCCAGGGGATGGGATCAAGGCGAGGTAGGATCAGGGCATTCTACAGAAATAAAACACACACATGCACGTGCACACAATACACACTGGACTCAGTGCCATCTTAGTAAAGAAGCCTCAGAGTTATCTTGTTTCTCAGAGGAAAACAAGCCATGTTATCATGCAAACCTTTAAGGAAATTTATTAACAATTTTCTTAGTCTAGGGTAGTGTTACAACCCTGAAAAGCACAGTACTAGAGCTATTCCACCACAATAAGACTGATCCATCAAATCAGTAAGTCTTGAAGTGGCAGTTTTCCTAAAGGGCTATCCATACATCTGCTGCTATAGACCATGGGGAGAATGAGCAAGTCCAACTTGTTCCCCTGAAGAAAAGATCTGCTGTTGCTGACTGAACCTGCGTAGCCTAATCCTGCAAGGTTTCAAATGTGCACATGCTTACCTTCAAAGGGTAAAGCAAAGGAACTCTGCCCTGACATTGTCCCATTAAAAAATCCAGTCTGGGGTTTTTAACCTTTAATCTGCAGTTCTTTCTTAAATTCTGGACTGAATCTTGGAATCATCTCGGAATTCACCAGAGTCATTTTTAATAACCAAAACATAAAATCTGGATCCTCATTTCCCACCACCTAAAGTAGTTTCTTGAGGGGAGGAACTACTTCAAATTCTTAAATGGAGAGACTCCTGCTTCCAACCAAGATGGAAAAACATAGACCAGATTGGGCCTCCTGCCTATAACAACAAAATGGGTAAACATGTAAAACTATATATTCTTCAAGGAACTGGATATCAGACACAATGAATGAAACTGATACAGAAATGGGAAGCATGTAGGTGAGCTCTATAACTCTCCCTGTACAACTAACTGTACAACTACCGTTTACAAACTGAGTAATTTCTACGATGCAAAAAAAAAAAAAAAGACAAGGATCCCATGGGGAGCCCAGCAGTCTCCCTGAGTGGAACAGATGAAGCTGGAGGCATCAAAATGCCTTGGTCTGCAGGGCAAATTACCAGAGATCTGTATAGCCAAAGGAACACCACAAATCTGCAAGACGGTCCCTTCTCAAGTCTTCAGTTGTATAATGATCCCAAGACCAGGGGAAAAGCCACCCAAAAGGCCAAAAGAATTAAGTGGAAAAAAGCATCACGGATTACACAGCTGGGAAGAGTGCCTATTCCCACCAACGACAGTAGAAAACTCATCAGTTGCATGGAATCAGTGGGAATATTTAGAGCATTTTGCTTCAGTACTAGGTTCAAATTACCCCTAAACTCAAAAGCTACTATGGTTTAAGACTTGAAAGAATCGAAGTTCCCACCATGGCGCAGCGGTTAACGAATCTGACTAGGAACCATGAGGTTGTGGGTTCGATCCCTGGCCTTGCTCAGTGGGTTAATGATCCGGCGCTGCCGTGAGCTGAGCTGTGGTGTAGGTCGCAGCCACGGCTCGGATCCTGCGTTACTGTTGCTGCGGTGTAGGCCAGCAGCTACAGCTCCGATTAGACCCCCTAGCCTGGGAACCTCCACATGCCACGGGTGCAGACCTAAAATGACAAAAGGCAAAAAAGAAAAAAAAAAGACTTGAAAGAATAAAATTGTTTCCAAGTAAATAACTGCTTCACAGAACATATTTCAAAGAGATTTATAGGAATACAAAATATCCAGTTATAACATCCAATTAAAACTTAACAGGCACCCAAAGAAAATACAACGCATGAGAAAAATCAATTGACAGAAAAGGACCTAGAATTGACAGAGATAACAGATAATCATGATGAGAGACAATAATGGTAGACAAGGACATTAAAACAGCTGTTCTAACTATAGTCCACATATTCAAAAAAGCAAGACTACTGAAATGTTAAGCAGAGACACAAAAGATATAAAAAGGAACCAAATCAAGCATATATAAAAAGTACAATATGAGATGAAAAATATACTAGATGGGATTAACAGCAGGTCAGACACTGCAGAAGAAGAAAAAAAAAATCAATGAACTTGAAGATGTAGTAAGAGAAACAGTCAAAATAAAAACTAGGAAAAAAGACTAGAGGGAAAATAAGGAAACATAACAGCATCAGTAAAGCTGTGAGATGACTTCAAGCACCTGATATACGTGAAAGGCAGGGGGAACCAAAAAGAATGCAATAATAGGCCCCAAAATTTATTGATCAGATGAAAAACAGTAAGCTCACAGATCCAAGAAGTCCAACTAACAATAAGAAAAAAAAAAAAAAACTATGAAATTACACCAAGGCATATTATCATCAAATTGCTTAAAACCCACAATAGGGAGGAGGGGAAAATATATATATGGTGTCAGAGAAAAAAAGACACATCTCATACAAAAGAAGATGCTAAATAAAAATGACATTAAATTTCTTGCTAAAAATAAAAGTAGGTAAAAGAGAGCAGCGCAACATCTGTGAAGTACTGAGTTTCTTTTCCTCAGTACTTTACTGATACAGAATTCTTATACCCAGCAAAAATATCTCCCCAAATCACTCAACTTTAGCAGTTATCAACTCACAGCCATCCCCTAATTGGTAAAGATAGAATTTTTTTATAAGTTTTAATTTGTCCAAACCTGGAGAAAAGTTGTTATGTCTGCATAAAGTTGTTTGTTAAGTTCCTTGATTATCATTCTTGATATCTGCATAATCTATAGTGATATCTCCTCTCTTACACCTGATACTGATAATGTGTGCCACCCTTCTGAGTTTTACTAGAAATTACTAATTTTATGGATCTCAAAGAACCAGCATTTGGTTTCATTATACTACTCTCTCTACTCTTTAATATGTATAACTTATCCAAGTTTTTTAAAATAAATAAAATAAAAGCTACCACCTGAAGTTCTTAGATAGAAGAAAACTTTCAGAGAATAGGCCTTTCTGTCTGAAAATGCTATCAATCTCGAGGACTTTGTCTCTGAGTCCCAATTCCACTGACTCAACCTATGATGTATCAGGTATTATCCATAAACTCCTGTTTCTGGGCTTTGAATCTAACTCTTCTTAACTCCTATCTTTTTTCCATTGCCTAGAAATATAGATATACCTCCACACTTTTATAAATCCAAATTTTTCAACACAGAATACATTTATAATTAAGCATGCCTTTTTACAATTTTTTTTTTTTTGTCTTTTTGCCTTTTATCTAGAGCCGCACCCACGGCATGTGGAGGTTCCCAGGCTAGGGGTCTAACAGGAGCTGTAGCCGCCGGCCTTCACCACAGCCACAGCTAACGCGGGATCCGAGCCGCGTCTGCAACCTACACCACAGCTCACAGCAACGCTGGATCCTTAACCCACTTAGGGAGGCCAGGGATCGAACCCACAACCTCATGGTTCTTAGTCAGATTCGTTAACCACTGAGCCACGAAGGGAACTCCTTTTTATATTTTTTAAAAAAGAACCACCACTAAAAGTCAATATTTTATTAATTCCATGTACTTGTAACTATTAAAATCTTTCCCCCACATATCTCTTGATAGAGTTCACACTACTCCAAGACAACTATATTTTCATCTCATTTTCTACAGTCAAAAACTGACCACAGTAAAAACTATTCCAATTATTTTTAAACATGCTACTACACATGAAACACTGCCTCTAACAATCCACCTTCATACTTTTCTAAATATAATTCTTGACCATATTTTCTCATTACTCTTTTTATGTGTTATTTATCTGAAATTTAGCTTACTTTTTAATGGCAAAATTCTTTTTTTTTGCTTTTTAAGGCAGTACCCAAGGCATATGGAGGTTCCCAGGCTAGGGGTCCAATCGGAGCTGTAGTTGCCGGCCTATGCCACAACCACAGCAACACAGGATCCGAGCCTCATCTGCAACCTACACCACAGTCACGGCAACGCCGTATCCTTAACCCACTGAGCGATGCCAGGGATCAAACCCACGTCCTCACAGATGCTAGTCGGGTTCATTAACCACTGAGCCACAATGGGAACTCCAAAGGCAAAATTCTTAAGTCTTACCAAATTTTACCAAAGTTGAAATATTAAATAATTTAAATAATTCAAATTAAAAGTTGCTCTAGAAGCCACCAATTATTCTCTTTAAACATATTATACTTCATAGGAAATTACTAAGAGTTCACCTTTCACATAAACTTCTTGTTAAAACCAATGAGACAACTACAACAGCTTACACTTAAAACATATACATACTGCAGATGTATATTTACATTTAAAATACATGTACATAAATAGAAAGCCTTTAACATTTTTACGACATCATGAAGATTAAAAACTATGTAAAAATATTTCAGAATACATTGCTTATCAAGATGAAAATACATACTAAAAACTATTCTACCATTTATCCAACCAGACATTTGAAATATTCATATCAAACTTAGAAAATACATTAACTTACAGAGGTATAACTGGTGGTTTGTTTGAGTGCTTTTTAATCAAATCAATTTCTAGATCATAAAAAAACAAAGAAATTTTTCTTACCAATAACACTATATCATTATTTCTTCCAACTGCTGATATGAGTAGAGCTTTCAAAAGCTGGCTCTTAATAAAAATATAATAAAACTAAGCATAAAAATCCATTCAAATGAGAATCTTCTGCCACATATTTGTTTTGGTTCTTTTAGAACTGCTTTCAAAATGATTAAAATTTAAGATTTCTTAATTCACAAATTATAAACAGCTTTTCAGAAGACAGACCTTCTGCCAGCTGACTGCCACTGCAGAGCTCCTATTACTTGAACAAATCATATCTAGCTAGCACACTGAAGTCCCAATTCCATGTGCATGCCTGAGCCTTGATGTTATCTAAAAAGCAAGCAGCTTATAGGCTATTGTGCTTAACCAAACCCTTCCTTGCATTTACAATGAACTTGATTTTTTTGTGAGAGTAAAAACAGAAGCACAGACCAAAGTGAAGCCATCAGAAATTAATCTCACTAAATCTAATACTAATTTTGGTGAAAGTTTACTCATTTTTTTCACATTATATAATTACTAAGAACCATTTATCATCTTTAATCTAAGATGACAGTAAATCAGATCTCACTTCCTAAAACAAGATGAGTAGGCCTCCACAAGCAGAGAAATCCCCAAACCTAAGGCATCTTTCATCTTTCTGTCAAACCTGAGTTTCTCATGAGCTGTAACAATAGTGTTATAATAATATGTGTGGAGGGTTTTGGGGTTGTTTTTTTTTTTTTTGAGGGTATTCTACGTATGTGCCTAGAATTCCAAAGCAGGTAATTTCACAAGGTGATTTAAAGAGTGATCTTCAAGTAAAACCTCAAGAAAGGTAATTCTGAATAGTATTTTTTCATTTACTTTTTCACTTCAGTTGCTCTTTGCCAACTTCAGATTGACCAAAATAAAAAAGATAAAATTTTAAATGTTTTATTCAAAATTCACAAAAGTAAATAAGTATAAAAATTCTCAAAAGATATTTTTTATAAAAGTTTGCAATATATACTTCTAAAGTTTTAAAAATTAAAACTACACTAAAACTTTTGGGCCACCTTGCACTGTTGAAAGACAAAATTAATCATCCCACTTTGTTCTGTAGTACCAGGGTTTTTCCTTGAGAATTAAACATATCTACCCATGTTAAATAAAGATCCGATAAACCCATCTTTCAGGACCTCAAAGCAAAGGGTGTTTTAAAGAGTCTAAACACACAGCCAGCATTACGAATATTATTTCTTTATCGAATGTGTAGCATCCACAGCAATTAAGATGATCTTCTGCAATTTAAAAGCAGTTTTACCTTTACACTGAAATAAAATGTGCCCTAATAAATATAAAACCCTAACTGTACTTACTGTACAACGTTCATTTTAGTATCCATACAAACATTTGTGTAAAAAAATGAAAAAAAAATCTCAATAACCCAACTGCACTAACCAAACTGTGACAACTCTTGCAAGCAAAACTTAACACTTCGAGTCAGCTCCTAACAATAAGAATGACATAATATAATTTAATGAATACATGGAAATTTTACAAGGATACCAGCTAAATTTTAACAAAGCTCTACTCAATACCCATTTTATCACTTCCCATCTTGAACTTTCTCTTATAATACATGCTTTTGTTTCTGTGTTTAGGCTTAAGGAAGACCATTGTATCCAACATACACCAAACCAAAATTGTATTTACATTTGTGAACTGCAGTCTTTGTATAATTACACATTTTGGTATGTTACAAAACAATGTGATAGCTATAATAAAATAAGTTATAATCAGGAAAGATAATGCATTTATCTGTTTTAGCGTCAATTTTAGAACATTAGGAGTTATCACTCTGCCTGCACTACAGCATACATGCATACGTTTTTATCATTTTTATTATATATACTATTCAGAGAAATCAACCCTTTTATTCAGAGAAACTCCATGTGGTAAGACTATCATTAGACAAAATAATGGCTTTGAGTATTACAGTCAGTTATATAGTTTTTTTTTTTTTTTTTTTTGGTCTTTTTAGGGCCGCACCCGAAGCATATGGAGGTTCCCAGGCTAGGGATCTAATTGGAGCTACAGCTGCCGGCCTACACCACAGCCACTGCAATGCCAGATCCAAGCCGCGTCTGCAACTTACACCACAGCTCATGGCAACGCTGGACCATTAACCCACTGAGCAAGGCCAGGGATCAAACCCTCAACCTCCTTGTTCCTAGTGGGATTCGTTTCCACTGCGCCAGTACGGGAACTCTGGTTATATAGTATTTAACCAGTAAAAACTGGGATAAGGTACCTTGGAAATGAAAATAGATATCCATGTTTTATTATCTTTATAAAAAAATGAAATGGATAAAGTAAATCATTTATATACAACATAATTAAGTTTGCATAACTGTCTACTTAATGTGAATGAAAATTTTTTTGATTTATATTCAAGTTACCTTGATCTTAAAACTTTTATATTTCCCCTTAAATCTTCCTCGTGTGACTTTCCAAAACTCCATACTCAAGGACTGAGAGTTACGAAAGTGTTATAACTGCAAGACTGATTTCAAAATCTTAACCAGCTATTATGAAAAATTCTAGAGCAGACAACTGAAAACAGTAAAAAGGATCACTGTGATACGACCAGTCCTAAAGAGTGAATATTCAAAAGTGGCAGGACCAAAAAGGCCTAGAGAGAAAACTGGCACCCGCCCCCACAATAACCAAAGGCTGAATATATGTGTCAGCTGGTGATATGGCTACCAGGGCTGACAGTGTATTGGGATGGGAATGAGGGAGACTTTTGTGCTTTTTGAATGCTTTTTACCATATATATATATGAGACTATTTTAAAATAGAAGAAAAAAAAAAAAAACGGAAAGAAAGAAGACTGAGTATATGTACAGACTTCTGATTCTACCACACATGGCCAACCGTGGGCCTGAACTTGTAGGAACCTCCAAAGTACTCCAGGGTGCTCTCTCACACCATCCATTTCTCTCTGCCTGGATCTCACTCTTATTGTTATTTTACCCCAAGCAAGGGAGAGTAGCCATTTTGAAGGCTCCTTTAATGAGTACATTTCTAGTAAGCTACAGTTGACTATTTTGATCTCTTTCACATTCTGGCTCCACTGAGAAAAAGTACTAGCCAGTGATAAGAGCAATGAGTGGCAGCAAATTCCAAATAACTTTATCAAACTAATTCACCTGTAAATATTTTAAGTGAGCATATATGCTATTGCCATCACTATATTAGGAATAGGAGATGTACAACTTTGCCCTGAAATACAAAAACAAAAAACAAACAAGAAATACAAAAACAAAAAACAAATGAAAAGAGCACAGAACTCACGTCAACTTTAACTTGTTCTTAAATGTCAATTAATTCAACATGTACTATTTTGCAAGTTTCTTTACCCATCTTGGTTTCAACTTCTCCACTAAAATGAGACGGTTATTCATGATTCATTCCAACCATGGTAGTTTTAACCTACACAAGTACTGCCTGTGCTTATAGCCTGCTGTTGCACTCTTTCACCGCTAGGTGACGTTCCAACATTGGTAAGAAAAAGACGGACAATTTTCACAAGCCTTAACAGGGCAATCACTGAACAAAAATGATTAAAGATGAGAAATTATACATAGATTTTTTTTTGGTACCAGAAGAAATCCTATTAAGTAGGAGTTGCTTATAATAGAAACTCTGTTTCATATGTCTCAACGGAAAAATAACATACAATTAACACAAATGATAATGGGAAGGAGAAGGCAGGTATATTATTCCTTTTAGAGTTCCCAGCATGGCTCAGCGGAAGTGAATCTGACTAGCATCCATGAGAACGCAGGTTCGAGCTCTGGCCTCGTTCAGTGGGTTAACGATCCGGCGCTGCTGTGAGCTGTGGTGTAGGTCACAGACATGGCTCGGATCCCGTGTTGCTGTGGTGTAAGCCGGCAGCTGTAGCTCAGATTCAACCCCTAGCCTGGGAACCTCCATATGCTGCAGGTGCTGCCCTGAAAAGAAAAAAAAAAAAAAATTTGTACTAGCTTTTTGAAAAATCAGCTGACGGTATATGAAAACTTAAACCTCACACATACTTCACATACTTTGATCCAACAATCCCAATTAGAAATCCATGTCACGTGTCCCTATGCATGTATGTTACCACTAACAGTTTCTTCGAATTCCTCTACACTGTTAGACTTATGAAATGGAGTATAAAAGTTTTGTGCTTTTTTTTTTCTTCTGGGGGTTAGAGTGGGTACTTACAAACAAACAACAACAACAACAAGAACCTAGTTGAAACAAGAGTATTTTTAAATAAGCACAAAAGAAATTGTGTTATGGGCATTATTAAAACAATATGAATTGACAAATCAAGAGTTCTAACAACAACTTGTATAAAGTAAGCCAAATTGTGTGAGCCTAATTCTCCAAACTAAAAGTTACACTTTTAGGGGCAAAGGATTAAGAGGTATCAAACTATTATATATAAAATGAGCTACAGGGATATACTGTGCAACACAGGGAATACTGCCAATATTTTATAACACTATAAACGATGTATAACCTTAAAAAATTATGAATCACTATACTGCACACCTGTAACTTATAAAATACTGTATATTAACTATATTTCAATAAAAAATTATACTTCCAAGTTTGGAGGTAAGGGTTTTTGTTAAGCAATACATGCATGAATGTTTCTTCCATTTTAATGCAAATCAGTGACTATTTCTTCTAAACCGCAATGCTATTATTAATCCAAATCCCGAACAACTTGTTTGACATTTCAATCAGCAATTTAAAAGACGGTTTATTGAAATCTTAACACTCATTAATTCTAAGACTCATATTTTCCATATTTTTAGCATAGTTAAAATCAGGATGCAGTTTAGATGAAACCTTAGGGTTGCAACTGGCAAGTGACCATGATGATGCAGTGGTCAAAGAATGCACGTGCTCAAAGGTGGTGTCAACTGTTCATGGTCAATGCATGCACATGCTCAAAACTATTCACAGCACTGTCATTTCAGCTGAGTACAGTGCACTGCTGGCAAAGTACAGTGCTGACTTTAAAATGACTTAAAAGTATTCAAAAAGATTACACTGTAGTTGCATACTGAAACAAAGAGTAATCATTTGCACAGAAAGATATCAAAATAGCAGAGCGGAAAGGCAAGACTAGGATGAAAAGGAGTAGAGGTGCAGGAAAGAGTAGAGAAGGGAAAAAAAATGAGAAGAGGGAAGAAGAGGAGAACTTTCCCGAGAATTACACTTCTAAATCTTTAGGATGTTAAGGAGTCACACATAGACTCCAGAGATGTTCACTCTTCTTATTAACAGTAAACCCCAAAGTAATTTTTCTTCATTAACTCAGTATAGTTCCTTTCAAGATTACTGTATTATGCTTGCAAGAAAAACAAAAATAGTTTTACTCATCGGGATCTTATACTACAATATGGTTCACGTTTCATTCTTCCAAACACAAAGACTCAACTACAAAGAAACACAAAGTCACCAGCAAACCTATTCTGTACAAAGAGGACAATCCTGCAAATGCACAATTCTATCTGTTGGGACAGGCACTTGGATCAGCTTTTTTTAAATTATGTGAGTTTGTCTTTTCTACTTTACTCCTTTTTCCCCAGTCTGAACAAATATTTCAATAACACAGCGCTTTAAATTGCTGTTGAAGAGGGTAATAGTCTTACTCCTGGTATAACCATCATAGAAATCTGAACTTTCTTATCTCCTATGGTCACTCTGGAATCCACTACTCAGGATTTTTTTTAAAAAATCCATGTATTGGGGTACTATGCCAACCATGACAACGGACATTGGTAGAGGGATTTCTGGTTTACAAAATACTTTTTCTGGGATTATCTACTTTATTTACGAGTTTTCAATCAATATCGTCTTTTAAAAACAGGAAAAAAACAATCTCCACTTAATCAAGATTATTTTTCACTTTGCCTAGAAAGTCAAGCACGTAGTGACTTTATATTGAAAAGCCTTACCAACAAATTACGGAATGACATGCAGACATGCAGACAGCACCGTCTTTCTATTTCCAAAAAGTCCATTTGAAAGGAAAACGTACTTGAAATGCACGCTTTCATAAGGAAAATAGTGACTAGGTTCCCAACATAGTCCACAAACGACCTTTTTACCCCCACAATTCTGCTGAATTCTACTTCATGTTACACTAGCCTGGGTCGTGGGCAGGTAGACAGGTTACCAAGCCTCTACTTCCGCTACCAACTTCTCATTTATTAATATGTCCCCAAGCCTCCACTTCCTCTGCCCACTTCTTAACTATTAATATCCTCCGGGCTTCTCTCTCTGTAACAATGTCAAGGGCAAAGGACAGCACTACTGGCCCACCTACAGCGGCAACCACCAACCAGTATTTTCGGACAGCTAAAATTCAATAGGCTCATTTCACCTTTCTTCCAAAAACCTGCCCTCCCTCCCGCCACCACCACCAATTCCCTCTCCTCCTTTAATGAGCAGGACTTGCCTAAAACACTGTGCCGGGAATTTGGAAGTCATCCTAGACTCCTTCCTATCCCACAGCTTCTATATGCAGCTGTGCCCAGAGTCTCAGCATCTCCGCCTTTCCCAAACGCGCCTCGCCGTGCCCCTGTCTCCCTGGGCGCGGCCTCAGCTCCGTCCAGGTCCCCTCGCCAGTCTCCCTCCTCCCAATCGGTACACAAACCAGATCTGATTTCTCCGCTTAAAATGTCAATAGCTCGCTTCCTACTGTCTCCAGCAGCATTTCACAACTGGTAAAAGACTCTCCAAAATAATTTTTTTGTCAAGACATTGCCTGCTCACGTAAATGGATGAAAAAACATCGGATTAAATAAAGATAAGCAGCCCTCCTCTAGCAAGACTCTGAAAAGCTGTACAACACATAGTGCTGCTATGTGTTTCCCTACCGTGGGAAAACGGGCAGGAGAGAGGCCCAACTGGGCTCCAAGAACAAAGTCAAAACTGACTGGACAACATATAAAATCCTTCAGAATCTGGCCCTGCCTAGTTGTCAACGCCGTCTTCCATTCACCTCTTACAAATCTTACATCCCGTCTATAAGAGCACGACTGGTAGTTCTTCAAAGAGCCCTGCTGATTCCTGATTCCACTCCTGTCCACACATCGCTCCTGCTGCCAAGAATGCCCTTCCCCAACCTGTGTGGCTGAAGAGCTCCTGCTGGTCCTTCCAGACCCTGGTCAACCACCTTCTCTACTACGCTTTGACTGTCCCTCCTCTCTGTGTGTCAGAGCACTTGCCCCACAATCCTGGACTTACAGACTACACTCCTTATAGGCTGGGAGCCAGGCCAGCACCCAGCAACACAGCTCAATGAATGAGGGCAAGGCAGGGGGTGTGGGGAACGGGTCAACCCTTCCCTCTTTTTCCGTGAATTTTCAGAATTTCACAACACAGTAAATTTGGCTTTTGTCATGCTCCCACATCTCACTCTATGCCCCTTTCCTGACTCTCTTGGTACCTTCTTCCCAGGCTCTCAGTGACCTCATGGAACCCTACACAACCTAAGCACAGGAGTTCCCGTCGTGGCTTAGTGGTTTAACAAATCCAACTAGGAGCCATGAGGTTGCGGGTTCGATCCCTGCCCTTGCTCAGTGGGCTAAGGATCCGGCGTTGCCGTAAGCTGTGGTTTAGGTCACAGATGCAGCTTGGATCTGGGGTTGCTGTGGCTCTGGCGTAGCCTACAGCTCCGATTAGACCCCTAGCCTGGGAACCTCCATATGCCGCCAGTGCGGCCCTAGAAAAGGCAAAAAGACAAAAAAAAGAAAGGAAAAAAAACCTAAGCACAGGACTAGGTTCATCAGTATCACCCACTTCCTCTTCCAATTCCAGAGATTCTGTTCAGAAGCGGACACATAAATGAGTACAGTTTCTCGACAGTAACAAACCTAAGACGAATCTCTAAGTGACAAATTGCTTTTTAAAGTATGGAGGAGTTACAGGAGTGGACGCTGCAATTCTACTACTCAGAGAAGCTGGCCCATCTAAGAGTCTGTGAGTCCCCCTGAGCGCCCCTGAAGTGTTTCCACTTTCTCACGCCATCCACCCCGGCACAGGGGCAGCACCGACGGAGCTGGAGCTATGGCAATCCTATGGAGCGCCCATTCTTCTTGATCAAAAAGCTTTCTTTGTTTTAGAGACCAATGACAGTCAAGTTTTCATGATTATGCATAGACAGAAAGTCTCACCAACATTTTCACCAATGAACTTAAAAAACAGTGCTTTTATCTTAACCAAGCAGTATCTTGAAATCTAACCCCAGACCACTGTTTGATTTAGAAAAAGGCAAATTAATTGAGAAAATAAAGATGTTGCCCAAGCACCTTAATATTACAAAATAAATCTGTAAACATTAAATTAGCATCCTAGCAAGAATCATTACTGTTTATCACCACTTACCATTTCGTAAAAAATCATTTGTTAGAATGTCATCGTCTACATGTGCCAAGGATGTGCTAAATGCTGGAGGTTACAAAGATTACATTTTTTAATCTCAAGAAGCCAAATCTTGGTTAGACAAATAAGTAAGCAAACATCAAAGTGGCTGTGTGCTGCAGTAGAGCAGGCGCATGGGGGGCACAGAGAGGCACAGGCAGGGAGGAAGAGGAGGGCAAGGGACTGAAAAGACCCAAAGAAGAACTCTGCCCTGCTCTAGGACTTGCCGGGTGGGAAGCTCATCAGGCAAACAAGCAGTAAAAAGAGGGGAAATAAGAGAGGGAGGAATCCAAGTAGAGGGATTACCATACGCACAAGTGCTAAAGTGAGAAACGCTAGTAAATGTCAGGAATACAAGTTACTCAAACTGGCTGGAAATGGTGCTGAAAAAGATGGAACAGAATCAGATTATGATGAAAGACTGTGTGTGACATGATGAAGACATGGATTAACTTGCTTGTGACAGAGTCTGAACTTTTCTCATGTGAAAGAGACTCAAGGCCATGCCAAGGGGCCACACTCCCAAACAATAAACGCTGAGCGTGTGCAGTGCAGCTGTTCTGCGTTCCCTTGCTGGACTGTTTACCTCTAAGAAGGCAGAACTCACTCGGCAATGCAGATCCACCACCTAGCCCGTGCCTGGTACAAACAGGAAATTAAAAAGCATCAAACAGTTAGATGTGCCAACACGATCTTAGGGCCCAGCCAGGAGGCCTTAACTCAGCCTCCTTTCTAATTGCCTATAAAATCACAACTCTTATCATGCACTACAATAACTGGTAACTGCCACAGCTTTTAAAGGAACATGGGGAAAGGTCATTCACTCTGGGCTGCACCAGAGATGAGAAAGGATTTGCGGGAAAAAACACACAAAGATGCCTCCGAACCTGACAAAATTAAGTTTTTCTATTTTTTTTTTTGGCCACCCCACAGCATATGGAGTTCCCCAGCCAGGGATCAATCAGATCAGAGCAGTTGCAACCTACACCGGATCCTTTAACCCACCATGCCGGACCAGGGATCAAACCCGTGTCTTGGCACTGCAGAGATGCCTCGGATCCCCTTATGCACAGCAGGAACTCCAAGTTTTCCTCTTCTTCTTACCAAAAAGTGAACAGAGGAGTTCCTGCTGTGGCAGAGCAGAAACGAATCTGACGAGTATACATAAGGATGCAGGTTCGAACCCTGGCTTCTCTCAGTGGGTCAGGGATCTGGCGTTGCCATGAGCTGTGGTGTAGGTTACAGGCAAGGCCTGGATCCCTGCATTGCTGTGGCTGTGGCGCAGGCCAGCAGCTGTAGCTCCAATTCGAGCCCTAACCTGGGAACTTCCTTCCATATGCCGCTGGTGTGGCCCTAAAAAGCAAAACAAACAAACAAACAAACAAACAAAAAACAACCTGAACGGAAAACCACGGATTAGCTCAAAATTATTCACCAACTAACTCTAAGACAGTGTTGATCACTATAAAAGTATATTTTCATATCAAAAGGTCCCATGATATAAAAATCTATTTTAACCAACAATTTGCTAGATTAGCCTTTCAAATAATTGCTACTTAGGCTACCTGCCTATAGTATTTTACATTTTTCTTAGTAAGCTGATTTATATTATAATCAGCATGTAAGTAAGAACTCCATCTCTGGTGGTTAGGAAAAAAGGTTTTAAACAGAAACATTAGGCAACCATGGACAAAAAGAAATTATAAATGATCCAAAAAAACTGATGACTTAAACTTAAGCATAATTTAGAGACTGATGAAAAATGACTTAAACTAAAGCATAATTTAGAGACTGATGAAAAATCTTGGGTCTTGGAAGAACCAGTGACTCACATATAAAGAAATCAATCCAAAGGCCACAGAAGTAAAACAAAATTTTAGGTCTTCCTTTTAAAGAAAACATGTAGGCACATTTCACTAATCAGAATTTCTAAGGGAAAATAAGGGACATAAAATCCTATTAAATAAACATAATGAAACATATTTTTAAATTTTGTAATTCAGCCAGGGAAAGAGACAACAGGTAACAGTAACACGGAGAATGGGGGGAGGGATGGACTCAGAGACAAAAAAACAAAGATAAAAATACACATCGACTGTACAAGAGAATCAGGAAATTAACATCTTGAGCTTTTTAGGATGTCGCTACCAAAGATGCCAAATCATGGTATTTTTGCTATGAAAAGCCTAAATTTAACAGCATGTCATTAATGCCTGCTGCTCCAGTTAAAAAAAAAAAAAAGCAATCCTCTATCACACCCCCACACCCTCTCATGACACGCATATACACACACAAGTGTCACTTGTTTCGAATACGTGAAATGTTCAAAATGAAAAATAACAGTAAGTTAGCATTTATCGAGCCTCCTATCCTCACAGTTCTCTAAGGTAGGCTCTATTACCTCCACTAGGCACATGAAGAAACTGAAAAAGCTTAAGTAACTTGACCCAGACTGCAGAGCTACTAAATGACGAGGCCTGAATTCAGGATCGCTTGTATGCGGCTCTGAGGCCACATTTTAACCAATACACCATGCCCCCTCCCAGGGCATCTGACTGTTAAATCATTAATCACCATAACTTCACTTTTTTTTTTAAAGACTGATGTCTTCTTACCATGCTGTCCCTAGAGTGATATCTAAGTTCAGATACTTTAAAAACACTGAAAAAAGCTGATTATCAACCCAGGATTATAAAAAGTACCATCAGTGCCCCAATAATCCCAATTTTCTTTTTTAGCCCTTGAACTATGCAAGGCCCTCCGTGTGTTATAAAATATCCAGTATAACCCTAGGGAGGTTGCAGATTTTCACAAACACCTAATTTCTTTCTCCATTATGCACACTGTGGAATCACATCATATTTGGATTTAATGACATCAATCCAACTGTATGTGCTGAAAAAGAAAAACAAGGGGAAAATATTCCATTTTTTTTTTTTACCAGTTACATGTACATGTCTAATCTTCAGACTGGACTGCAGCTTCTTGGTTTTTGTTTTGGTTTTTTTAAGGGCCACATGTGCAGCATATGGAGGTTCCCAGGCTAGGGGTTGAACTGGAGCTGGAGCTGCCTACATCACAGCCAGAGCAACGCAGGATCCGAGCGGCATCTATGACCTACAGCACAACTCACAGCAACATGGAATCTTTAACTAACTGAGCGAGGCCAGTGATGGAACCTGCATCCGCACACATGGCAGTCAGATTAGTTTCCACTGAGCCACGATAGAACTCCGGCAAAATACTCTAAACAATGGTGGCAGGACACCGGCCCTTACATCCTTGTCCCAGAGTGAGCAGGCAATGAAGACGGAATCTGCTGTTCCTCAGCCATTTTAAAGCTCCATTCACCCTTCTAATCTCACATAACTGATTATGATTCCCGCTCAATAAAAAAGTAACCTGTTCTAGGGAGTTCCTGCTATAGCGCAGTGGGTTAACGATCTGGCTTGTCTCTGTGAAGGAGCTGGTTCGATCCCCAGCCTGGCAGAGTGGGTTAAGGATCCGGCGTTGCTGCAGCTGTGGGCTGGCCACAAATGTGGCTCCGATTCAATCCCTGGCCAGGGAACTTTCATATGGCTCGGAGTACAGTTGAAAACGGGAAGGGGGAGGGGGGAGGAATAACCTATCCTAACAGCTGGAGGAAAAATCAGCTCTGAGAATTGAAGAACAGTATGTCAACTAACCAGTTTTCAAACTAACGCCTTCCTAAGCAACTTTTTCACACGTAATTTCAACTACACAGGATTTTTACCTTAAATGAGAATTTAGTCCCAAAGCTCCTACATAAAAGGGGATTGCACTTTACTTGGCTCAGAAAGAATTAGGAACCAAAACACTTGTCTTTTATTTACATGCAAAGTTAAGTCACTAACATACTTTTCATCTTATTTCATGAATAGGAAAAAGAGAGCAATAGGTATGCTGTAAGGAAGCCTTGCTAGACACACACGTGGGAACTATTCCATGACTAACTTTAAAATAAACTAAAAATGTTTATTTTACTCAGTCAAGTAATCACAAGCAATCCTTAAAAGTTGGTTCTCAATAGAAAAAACACACACAAAACAGACTGGGATTTGTGATGCGCCATCACTAGAGTGCAAAGGCAAGACAAGGGTGAAAGGAATACCCAACTAAGGGAAGACTTCCCCTTTGCCACCACACTGTCGCTTACCTCTCCAGACAGCAGTTTCTAGTCCAAACAACCTACAACCACTCAGAATTATTATTTTCCAATCTCATACCTCCTTATGTCAATATTCAACTCACAAATTCCTTTGTGAAAAAAAAAAAAAGACTAAATAAAATAGGAGTCAATTAAACTAGCTTGCTACCACTGAGGTAGAACTTTCACTGCACCACCCGAAAACAGACAATAAATACTTCTATTAAAAATTTCTGAGAGGGAGTTCCCATTGTGGCACAGCAGGAATGAATCTGACTAGGAGCCATGAGGTTGTGGGTTCGATCCCTGTCCTCACTCAGTGGGTTAAAGGATTCAGGGTTTATGTGAGCTGTGGTGTAGGTCACAGATGCAGCTGGGATCTGGCATTGCTGTGGCTGTGGTGTAGGCCGGCAGCTGTAGCTCCAATTGGACCCCTAGCCTGGAAACCTCCATATGCTGCTGGTGTGGCCCTAAAAAGCAAAGAAAAAAAAAAGGGAAAAAAGAAAAAATTCTGATAAACATTATATAGATATCAGTAAGTTCACATCATGTGATCAGGAAATGCTACTTTACAGTTAATTCACTTTTCCTGGAAATTTTATTTCTTACCTAACTAGCATCCGAGTGACAAGAGATGAGATTATACAGAAGCAAGATTCACAGTAAGTGAGAGTCAACAAGAGGGAAATTTTGATCAAGAGACTAATTACAACTCGCTTCATTCATCCTATGTCACAAAAATTAGACTTCAAACACAGGGTCCTTCTTTCTGCAGACTCAGCTCATCCTAGTGTGAGCGGCCTTTGGTGATAGAAGAGGTAAGAGATGCATTTTCACCTGTAACTTTAAAAGAATGTGCATCTGGGGAGGTCCATTTTCCTAAGTCTATACAGCCTCTTCCTTTGGGGAGACACCTTATGGTACGTAAGTCCTTTTTTAATTTAGGAAGGCTCAAAGTTTGCTCTTTGAGTTAATGTTTTACCATTTCAGACCTACCAAAGGCCCCAACAGGAGTCTTTGGGTTCAAGATGTTACGAGGTCTGGTGTTGGGACAGTTCTCTCTCCAGAGTTCTTCTATGGAAACTTCAGTGATCCTCATCCTCAACTTTCCTCAGCCTCGTACATTTGATTATTTGACCAGCTCTCCCTTTTCCTCATTCCACTCTTCTCCCTTCTTACAGAGGACCAAAAACTCATTTTCAATTCACTATTAAAACAGTGACCATTTTTTCCAATTACCATTTAGTCATGACATTTCACATTTTCTCTATATTTAATCTAATACAAAAATTTTGGGGGTCTTTTTTTTAGGGCTGCACCTGCAGCATACGGAGGTTCCCAGGCTAGGGTTGAATCAGAGCTACAGCTGCCGGCCTACACCACAGCCACAGCAACTTGGATCTGAGCCACGTCTGTGACCTACACCACAGCTCATGGCAACGCCAGATCCTTAACCCACTGAGCGAAGCCAGGGATCGAACCCACATCTTTATGGATATACTAGCCAGGTATGTTACCCCCGAGCCACAACAGGAACTCCCTAAAACAAAGGTTTTTAAGTCAATTTTTATAATCACTAGTTATCAACTTCAGAACATTCCACCTTATAAATAATACCTACTTTTCTCCAGATTAAATAAGCCTAGAACCTTTTACTTTTTAACCTAAATCTTAAAATGTCGGGCCCAATTCTGATCCTTATTTCTCCACTCTCAAAATATGAAGATCAACAAAATTCAAGGAAGACTCTAATGATAACTTCCTTGCTTCTGCAGGTTACCTGGACTAGTTAAGTGGGTTAATTAGAATACGGTTTTGTCGACTACGATTTACTCTCTCTACCAGGCCAAATGGCTTCATTTCACACAAACTATGTTCCAAAACCAAAGACTAAATCCCATCAGCTAACTCTTAAATCCAGATTTAACCAGATGGGCTACAGAACACACTGAGAATACATTCCACCTCTTGAACAAACACTCTGGTTATGCAGTTAGATGTCAGACACTAGATTATCTTCTTCTAGCATACCACTGTGAATTTTTTTAAGAATGTTGACTTTAGGAATTCCCGCCTCCAACTAGTATCCATGAGGACCCAGGTTCGATCCCTGGCCTCGCTCAGTGGGTAGGGGATCCTGCGTTGCTGTCAGCTGTGGTACAGGTCACAGAAAACTCATTAGCAAATACAGTTTAGACATTCACGTTACTGAGTTTTGTTTTAGCTACTACGAAACCATCTTCCTATCTATATAGGAATTTATCCTATTTATCTCAAATCAGTTGTAAATTAGTATTTTAATAACCAGAGCTACCCCCAAAAAAAGCTTCCTCATTGGCCTGGACAAAGAACCAGGCCCTCCTATTATAAAATTTGAACCCAGAGTCAAAGTGAAGCCTGTCAACTTTATTTTCAAAATAAAGTGCTACTGAATATTTGTATTTACTTATAACTGTACTACTTATAAATTAAAGCAACCAATGTCATCATTTTTCCTACCCAATCCCCTGACCTCGAACAGGCTTTGTTGTTCTGATAGTTCAAAAATATCACTTAGCTGTCTCAGCCTCACCTGATCTAATGCTGGGTAATACCAAAACAAGGACAGCAGCTAAAGTAAACTTCCATAGCAATTACTAATAGGCCTGCTATTTCAAGCAACTTCCAGCAACTGATCTGCCTTTAAAAAGGGTCACAAGAATGGGACGCCCATATACATTTATTTCGGCAACTGTAACCTATTAGTCAGGCAACAATTCTCCTGAGAGCACAATACAACATATATTCCAGTGAAACAAAAGTAACACATGTGCCTTGGTAAAGAGGCTGAATTCTAAGCAAGGGCAGAGAGTACTTTGAAGTAAGTAACTGCCCTTCAAAAGACAATCCAATCAGAATACCTTCAATTTAGCAACAAAGCCTTCAGAAAAGTGTTCATTTTGCAATAATCTTTAATCTTCCAGCATTTCTTAGATTTTTAAAAACCCTTAACTTCCTGACTCACAGAGCTAAAATAGTCATTATATACACAAATGTTCTACTCATTTAGTTTGGAATCATGTGTGGGAAACACAGGTTTCTGTTTCTAGGTTTACCATTCCATACTCATTCGTTTTGCACTAATATAACCACTAAATATAGCTCTAAGACACTGATGATTAAAACTAGTTAATTATGTGAGTGATTCATACCTCCTATGTCCAGACACCAAGATCCAAGGATGCTTCTGTCAGATCTATGGGAAGAGGAAATGATAAGCACCTGTCACAAAATCTTTCCAAATGAGATGCTCTGAATTACTTCAGCCCCCAATCGATTCTCTCAGCACCACTGCCCCCCCACCCCCGCAAGAGGTTACACATCCACCAGAACCAAACTATGCGCATGATGTGGGGAGAAGTAAAGGGTATAAAGAGAGTGGCCATGAAGTACTGGAAGATAGGGCTGTGGGTTCTTCTTGTTCTATCAGAGTCAAAGCGAGAGGCCTTAGATAAGTCATAAGTCACTTTTCCTCTCTGGGCCTCACTTAGCTTAATGCGATGATTGGCAAGGAGTTCTACTACTCCGTGGCTAAGGGCGAACTCCACATTCCTCAGTCAGCACAAGTACAAACCCATCCAAGCGCCCTTCTAAATACCTTACCTTCGACCTCACCATCTCCTGTACTTTCTAAAAGAGCTGGACCACCATCCCACTCCTAAATCCCAACACAGCCTCGCCTTCTCCCCAAGTGGCGCGTCCCCATCAGGCCTTCACACCCACAACGTGGAGCCTTCCTTCTCGCCTCACCTGTCCCAGACAGACATTCCGCAGTCTTAGCGCTCCCCTCCCCATACACGCCTTCGCCGAGAAGTGATGCCCAATTCCGGATCGAGGAGGCCGACCGAGAGCTCACCTGGTACCCGCCAACCTCGACAATACCATTCACCTCCTCCAACCTCCCCCGTCACCTCCACCCACACGCTCCACGCCCCGTTCACCCTGCTTTCCAGCGCCCCGGGGAAGCCGGGGCCACTCACCCGGTGCCGCGGCGCTGTCTCCTCGGCGGCCTCCCGGCCGGAGCAGCCGAGGGGCCGCGGGGGGCCGGGGCCGGGGCCGGGGCCCGCCGCTGTCGCCGCCGCCTCCTCGCCTCAGCCCAACCCCATTGCCCTCGGCCGGCGCCGGCGGCCGCGGGTCGCTCGAGCTCGAGGCGCCGCCGCCGCCGCGCGCTGCGGCTCGGGGGTAGGGGAGGGAGGCGCCGCGACGGGGCCCGGGCCGAGCCGGGGCGCAGGGGCGTCCGCGCTCTCTTCTTCGGCGCCCGCGGCTGCGGCGTGCAGCCGTAGCAGGGAGAGAACAAGGGCGGGCGGCAAGGGGAGGCAGGCAGGGGAGGGGGGCGGTCTGCACTCCCAAACGGCCTCTCGCAGCCAGCGACGTAGCGAACCCCCCTCCCCTCCGCGGTGGCGCCGGGATCGCGCTGCCGGGAGAGCCCGCGGGCGGGCGGGGGAGCACTCGCGGCGAGCTCGGGACTCCCGCGCCGGATGTGAGGTCACGTGATTGCCTCATCCAGCGCCGAGAGCGGAGGGGCGCAGAGGGGACGTCAGGAGGGGCGGGACCGGTGGGTGGGCGTGCCGAGATTCTGGCCACGCCCATCACCTCCCCTTTGGCGCCCCCACCCTCAGGCGGGAGGAGAAAAGACAAGGTGAGGGAGAGCACTAGAGGGGGGCTAGAGGTTGGGGACGGGGTTGTTACTAAGCGAGGACGGCATTTTTTTGGCGGGAGGAGGTGGAATTTGCCATCCTGGCCGTGCAAAGACCAGATCACAGTCCAAGTCCCCATTTTATAAACGGGAAACTAAGTCCCTGCGAGGGGCCTAGCCTAACTTACCCAGAGTCAAGATCACGGAGGAACCTTGTACAAAAATGCTAGAGAGTAAGTCAGATCCTGGCTCCCAATCTAGGCCCCTTTCACTCCGTAGTAGTCCCCTCCCCCTTCCAAAAACAAGCAAAAAGCGGTAATTCTCATTTAACTACCGGCTCTGCGCGCCAGGCCTTGTGCGGAGGACTAGGAAGTGTACTCAAGGGAAAGTTCCCACGCGTCCATTCCACCGCTTCTTGCGGTAAGGAGTTCCTTCCGACAGCGCTGGATGTAAATTAAATACTTCCCTCCGCAGAAGATTTATCTCTGAGCAGGGCCCCGGCCGGATGTACAAATCGTGAGTTTGGTTTTCGCGGAGTCCCTTCGGTGACGCGCCCGCCATCTTTTGGCCCTGAGACCGACTACCTTGCCCGTGCCCTTGAGGTCCAGGCCATCACTTTTATTGTCATTCACCTTACAGCTAACAGGATTCCTAGCCGCTCAAGCGTAAGAAAGGAGGAGACCACGACCTCTGGTGCACTGCACTTGGGCACCTTCGCCCGGGCAGGGAGCATTCAGGCTCTCGTTCATGACATTTAAAGGCACCTCTTGGGGTGGATGGGGCAGGGGGCAGGGGAGCTGCCACCTTTGGTAGACAAGGGGTGACACCTCATCTGATGCAGCACACATCCCAAGTCCACGTCGCCAATGTCACCTTACAGGGAACCTGGAACACGCTGCTCCTGCCCCCCTGCGTTGTGTGGAGCTGCACGGCTTCGGGGCACTTCCTTGCTCCCGTTGGCTTGGAGCACGCCCTGGACTGAGATGGATCTACAGCTCTCTTCCCGACCCCCGGGCTCAGTCTCACCGTTTGATTCCACCCTGACGGTGTTCAAATGATTAAATGAGATAAGAAGCAAGTGTTGGGCAAACTGTAAGAGGCTCTCTCGACAGACTTGAGCCCTTAAAGCCGCCTTTCCCGCCTCTTCGGATTCCTTGGCTCCTGATTGTTTTCCTTCGGCCTTTCCCAAACATGTCCTAAAAACAAAACTATCCTGCCCACCCTCCGCTCTAAGTGCCCTCTTCCAGTTAGCTTCCAAGAGCTTCTCTCCCTCTCAGGCAGACCTCTTAAACAGCAGTCTCTCCAGCAATCACCACTTCCTCATTTCTCAAGGCTAGGAGTTTGAGCTTCCCCTCCCCCACACACACCCGTCCTCACCCAGCTCAGTCAGGAGTAACCCAAAACCTTCATGCTACCAAATCTCGCAAGCATTCTGCAGACTATATCTTTCTGGATCTCTCTGCTGCATTTCACACCTCAGATATCTCCCACCTTCTAGAATATCAATACTACCTTGGTTTCCAGAAGAGTACACTTTTCCACTTCTCAATAAGGCCTCTGCCTCCTTGGGTGGCATCCTTAATTGTCACCAATTGTGAGTCTTGGCCTTATGCGCAAGACTCCACTCTAAGCCCACAGCTCTTCTCATTCCACTCTTAGGGGTCACCTCCACCCTCACAGTCTCACTTACCAAATCAGCACTCATCAGCCCAGACCTCTTCCACAAGTTAGACCCAAATAGCCAACTGCCTGCCAGGCAGCTCTATCTAGATATCACAGGGGTACCCCAAACTCAGCTTGTCCAAAACTGAACTCATCCTCTACCTTCATAGCAGCCCCTCCCTCAGTTGTTGGTACCATCATACCTACAACATATGGAAGTTCCCAGGCCAGGGATCAAATCAGAGCCGCAGTAGTGGCCTATGCCACAGCAACTCAGGATCTGAGCCTCACCTGTGGCCTACACCACAGCTTGAGGCAATGCCAGCTCGTTAACTCACTGAGCAAGGCCAAGGATTAAACCTGCATCCTCACAGAGACAACTTAGGGTCTTTAACCCACTAACCCACAAGCGGAACTCTTGAATGTGAGTCGTTCCTTTTTTTTTTTTTTTTTTTTGCCTTTTCTAGGGCCGCACCTGTGGCATATGGGGGTTCCCAGGCTAGGGGTCTAATTGGAGCTGTAGCCGCCGACCTATACCACAACCACAGCAACGCAGGATCCGAGCCACATCTGCAGCCCACACCACATCTCACAGCAACGCCGGATCCTTAACCCACTGAGCAAGGCCAGGGATTGAACCCACAACCCCATGGTTCCTAGTCAGATTCATTAACCACTGAGCCACGACAGGAACTCCGTGAATCATTCTTGATTCAGCCCTTTGCTTTATCCAGTCGTTTACTCATTTCTGTTTCACCTCCTTAAGTCTCAAATCTCTACCTCCATTCCCACTAGCAAAAGTGTTAGCCATCCTTTCCAGCCTGAACTATAACAGCAGTCTCCTAATAGTGTCCTTCAGACAAGTCCATCCTTCACTCGGCCTCCAAAGTGAACTATCTAGAACACATACCTATTTAAAATCCTGCAAGGGCTGCGGGGGCGGGGGGGGCGGGGGGGGTCCTCTGGCTCCTGGCTGTTGCACGTACCACCATGGCTCCCAGCATGCACTTGTCAATGCCCTTAGGCTTTTAAAAGACCCTGAAGAGCTCCAGACTCCAAGAAGTAGCTAAAATCCCCAAGGTAAAGCAAGGTGCAACCAAGCAAGGGAAAACTATAGGAAGAAAAAGAGCAGTAGAACACTTCCAGAAGTTTCCTGCTACAGAGGCATGGAAAGAAGAGAACTTGGACACTGAGGGAGAGAGTTGCTGATTCACTGGGAAAGACTTGGGCATTTTTATAGGCTAAGAGGAAAGATGGGCCAGAAAAGGAGAAGCCCAGGATGAAGGAAAAAAAGGAGTGGAGCAAGTCCTGAGAAGTTCTAGAAAGCTTACTGGTTCTCGGCATACGATGATTCCAGGCCCGAACTGCAGTTTCTGCTGAGCCTAACTCTTCCTTCCTATTTACTCTGTAAAACCAACCCCTGAACATAACCCCAAATCGGTAACAGTCCTCTTAATAAGCTCTCACTTCAGTCTCCAGCCTTATTCTCCACTGTCTTCCCCTCTCATCATTGCCTTTCCTCCTGGTTCACTGAAAAAATGCAGACCATCAAGACGGAGCACCCTTGGAGTTCCCACTGGGGCTCAGCAGGTTAAAAGCCTGACAGAGTGTTCCTGAGGATGCTGATCACTCCCTGACCTTGATCAGTGGGTTAGAGATCCAGCGTTGCTGCAGCTGGAGCATAGGTCGCAGACGGTGCTCGGATCTGGCATCTGGCGTTGCTGTGGCTGTGGTATAGGCCAGCAGCTGCAGCTCAGGATTTGATCTGTAGCCCGGGAACTGCCATAAGCCGCAAGTGCGTCCCTAAAAAAAGAAAAAGGTAATAAAAATAAAAAGAGGGAACACCTGTAACAGCTGCAAGTCTGCACATTAAGCCACATCTGCATCCAGTGCCTCTCTCTCCAGTTTTTGCAGAAGGGCGGGGAGCACCTCTTCACAAATGCTCTGACCTTTCACAAGTACAGTCCTGGGCCTCCCAGAGGTCGCTGGTGTTGCTGGCTCCAGTGGACACGTTTCAGTCCTTATCTCTCTAGCCCTCTCAGCAACATTTATCTCTCATTCTTGAAACACTTTTCTCTTCGTTTTGATAACTCCCTTTTGGATTTCCTCTACTCCATCTCAAGAGCTTATATTCTCCCTCTGTCCCATCTCTAAATGGTCCCACTTCCTGCTCCCTAGTACTCAATCCAAGACCTGTTTATCTCTCTGTACAAGTTGTATTATTTGTTTTTGGTTTTATTTTTTCATTCGTCATCTATGGTCCTTCCAGGAGTTTTGGTTGGGCTTCAGGGAGTCTATAAATTCCTTCGAAGTCAAAGCAAATGCTTTTATTTTTTGTTGTTGTTCTGTAAAATAAAAACCATAATGTTGTATTTCTCTCATGTTAAAACAGTGCTTTCTTTTCTACTTTTATGAAAGTATAGTTGATTTGCAGTGTTGTGTCAATTTCTGCTGTAGAGCATAGCGACCCAACCAAACATATATATATATATATATATATATATATATATATATATACAATCTTTTTCTCATATTATTTTCCATTATGTTCTATCCCATGAGACTGGATATAGTTCCCTGTGCTCTATGATAGGATTTCATTGCTTATCCATTCTAAATGTAACAGTTCACATATACTTTTTAAAGGAAGAAATATAGCTTCTATCAGTTTCTCAAAGGTATCTTGTACTTCCTAAAGCAAGAAGAGCCCTGATCCACATGGTCTCCCCACATGACCTCAACCACCAAAACTGTAGCTATCATCTTTCTTTCTTTTTTCTTTTTTTTTTTGTCTTTTTGCCTTATCTAGGGCCGTACCCACGGCATATGGAGGTTCCCAGGCTAGGGGTCTAATTGGAGCTGTAGCCGCCAGCCTTCGCCACAGCCACAGCAACGCAGGATCCGAGCCGCGTCTGCAACCTACACCGCAGCTCACGGCAATGCCGGATCCTTAACCCACTGAGCAAGGCCAGGGATCGAACCTGCAACCTCACCGTTCCAAATTGGATTCGTTTACCACTGAGCCGCGATGGGAACTCCCTATCATCTTTCTATATCTTAATAACTCACAACCATATAGAAGCCCAGGTCTCACTTCAGAGTCTCTGAGCTATACCTCCAATATCATCTTCACATGATGTCCCACTGGGACCTCATAAACTCATTTATCCAAAACTCAGCTCTTGCCCTTCTTCCCCAAACAAGCTCCTTTCCCAGGGTTTCTTGTCCTTAGCCGCAGACACTGTCACTTATCCAGGCGCTCAAGCTGGAAACCTGGGAGTCATTCTTTCCAATCCAGTATCGAATCCACTTCCTGTCCTTCCACATCTCTCCATCTCTGCTTTCACTAGAATAATTCAAGCCCCCTCCATCTTTCACCTGGAACCACCACCTTAACCCCCGACTGATTTCCCCACTTTCACCCTTTACCTCCTTTCAATCCATCCCCACAGAGCGGCCAGAGTATATTACTGTGTGTGACTCCGAGTGTAGCTTCTAAAAAGGTTTTAAATGGCTTCCCATTTCACTGAGAATAAGACATGAACTTGTCTGACCTACAAGTCCGGCGTCGGTCTGCCATCACTGCCCCTTTATGGGCGCTCCTGTT
>PVHT021183693.1:49295390-49327318 GCA_004024745.2 Catagonus wagneri
TTTTTTTGGTCTACTTCAGGGTCACACCCGTGGCCCAGGCTAGGGGTCCAATCGGAGCTGTAGCCGCTGGCCTACATCACAGCCACAGCAACGCAGGATCCGAGCCGCGTCTGCGACCTACACCACAGCTCACACCAATGCCAGATCCTTAACCCACTTAGCAATGCCAGGGATCGAACCCGCAACCTCATGGTTCCTAGTCGGGTTCATTAACCACTGAGCCATGACAGGAACACCTCCATTATTTTCTGTATAACCATTATCACAATTTTAATTACCTGTGAGTTTGTTACATATTTAGCACCTGTCTCTCCCACCAGACTTCAACCCTATAAAGATGAGGACTGGTTATAACTCCAGAATTTTTCTAGAAAGGGCTTAAAGGTGGTAGTCTTTTTGGAAGAGGAAATGAGTGTTTGTCTTGAGGCTGTGTTTGCATGGCACCTTATGTAAGATTGAAGAAGTTATCCATGTTTGTAAATGGGGAAAGGACTTTTGGAATTAAGGGGAAGGGGCACAGAGAGCATTCCCCCTGCCCTCCCCTGAAGCCACCTCTTGGTGCTGCTACTGGTGGAGATTGAGTCGGTTTGGTTTATCATACATATCAAGCACTAAATGAGGCCTGGCATATGGTCAACCTCAAATGTTTGTTGTCCAATCAGCGAATGAATGAATGAATGAATTTACAATCCCAAACATCATCTCTGTTAAATGCCTTTCCCAACTCTCAGGCTAAGAATCCCTATCCTGTGCCTCTTTTTCACCGCATTGACAACCTTGAATAAGTAACAGTTCAATGTCTGTGTTTTACATTAGTCTATGTTGTATTCATGTTTTTACGTCTAAATTTCTAACTACTTTCCTGTGTTATTTGATCGTTACAACAATGCCAATACTAAAAGCAGCAGTTATTATTATGTGTATATTTTATGGGTGAAGAAAGTGAGAAAACTTTACATTGTATTATCTCATTTAATCTTTAAACGACCCAGGAAGTAAGGACTATTATCATCTCTATGTTTACAGATGAAACTGAGGGAAGCTTAAAATTCCATTTTTACAGGAAAGGAAAATATAGTAAATAACTCACTTAAAGTCACAGAGCTAATAAACACACAGCCCGGATTCAACACAGGCAGCTTGGCTCTGGGGTCTAACTCTTCATCGGTTCAACCAAATGAAGCCATAGGGATTTAGCCTCTGAGGTCTGAACTCTTTTGATTACCTATTTAAGAACCCAGACTCTGACTTCCTCATGTGCAGGGACCCAACTAATCCATTTTTGGATGCTCAGCACCTAATGGAGAACCCAGCACATGATGGTACTTAGGAGTAAGTACGCTGAGTAAATGAGTAACAGATTATCATGGACTTGCACAACCACTCTGTCAAACTAACAATGGTATGATTAAGATTCCCATTTTATGGAGAAGAAAAATGAGGTTCACAAACTCACAAGAGGAAGTGATTTGTCCAACTGTCCTTCTGACGGACTCCCGCCCTCTTTTGTCTTTCTTCTGCTGCTTCCACAAAAGGTTAGAGGACACATATTTGGGAAGACTATACCTTAAGAAAGAATAAAAAATTTCCACAGCACTCAATGCCTTTCCTATAAAAAGTGACATTTCATTATTAAATGAAATGTATTTAATAATCTTTGCCTTACAAGCTCTCTCTTTAGCTCCTTCTGTTTTGTCCCTATTTTGCTTGAACCACACAAGCCTGTGTGTGTGTGTGTAACAGGAACAGGAGGAGATCTGTGAGTCAGAGGTGTAGAAATCAGAGTTTACGGGCCACCACTGACTTGTTTCTGTGGTTAAGCAAAGCACATAATCTTTTCTGTCTCTGCCTCAAGACAGAAAGCCAAGGATCTGCATTCTTCTCAGGCCATGGTGCCCTAGGATATGGTGGGTCACATGCCACTGAGTATTGTGTCCCAAGTCACTGTTTGGGTCATAGAACCCCTGCTTGGGGGAGTGCTCACTGCTGGCATGTAGCCAGTCACGTGCCAGTGAACCAGTCCTCCTAGAGGAAAAAAAGTCCTGATTTGTAGCACCTGCCAATTTTGCGGTGTAAATACTCCCACCACGGCCATTTTCAAGCTACCAACAGTTAAGAAGCTCACAAAATTCCTGAAAACTTCACAGTCTGCTCTAATGAGCCACCATAGATCAACTCTAGCATACCACAGCTCACAGTACCTCCTGGGGTGGACAAGGAGAGGGGGAATACAAGCAGCCCTTTAAAGGATGTTGTTAGGGGCAAGGCCTGTCCTCATAGGCTGTTCCAGGGAACTTCCCTATGTTTGTTTGTTTGTTTGTTTTGTCTTTTGTGATTTTAGGGCTGTACCTGCAGCATATGGAGGTTCCCAGGCTAGGAGTCCAATCAGAGCTACAGCTGCTGGCCTACACCACAGCAGCAGCAACACGGGGTCCAAGTCGCATCTGCAACCTATACCACAGCTCACGGCAACACCGGATCCTTCACCCATTGTATGAGGCCAGGGATCGAAACAGCGTCCTCATGGATGCTGGTCAGGTTCATTAACCGCTGAGCCACAGTGGGAATTCCTTCCCTGTGTATAAATATAATGATTTCACCTCCGATGAGAAAAGAGCAATGTGTACTGGAGACGGGAAACTAGTTTCCAGTCTTAACCTTCTCAGAAGTAATGAATTTATTTCTTTAAATTTCAACTTTAATAGAAATAACATTATCTAATTTCACACGATAGTTGCTTATCTAACAAACACGTATGTAGCACTTATCATCTGCCAGGCCCTGCTTCAGGACTTTACATATTTACTTATTTAATCTTTATAACAACACCGTGGGGTAAGTACTGTTACCAATTTAGAGACGTGAAAAGACCAAAGCACAGAGAAATTAACTAAATTCTCTAAGGTCACAGAGCTCACAAATAATAGCACCAGAATTTGAACCTGGCTCCAAAGTCTATGTTTTACTGTTTAGGGCCCCAAGTCAAAGCCAGCTGCCTGACTTGATAAACAGTTTTGCTGGAACACAGCCATGCTCATTCATTTACATATTGTCTATGACAGCTTTTGTGTTACAACAGCAAAGTGGAATAGTTGTGACAGAGCCCGTATGATCCACAAAGTCCAAAACATTTATAACATCTGGTGCTTTACAGAAAAAGTTGGATGACCCCCCTCTATGGTATCCTGCCTCTTTGTACTGGATGAGACAAAAGTTATTATTAAAAAACTCATGGGAATTCCCGTTGTGGCACAGCGGAAACGAATCTGACTAGGAACCATGAAGTTGCGGGTTTGATCCCTGGCCTCGCTCAGTAGGTTAAGATCTGGCATCGCCATTGCTGTGAGGTGTGGTGTAGGTCACAGACAAGGCTCGGATCCTATGTTGCTGTGACTGTGGTGTAGGCCGGCAGCTGTAGCTCCGATTAGACCCCTAGCCTGGGAATCTCCACATGCCGTGTGTGTGGCCCCTAAAAAAAAGAAAGAAAGAAAGAAACTCAAGGCTGGGAGCACAGACTTATGGTTGCCAAGGGGGAGGGGGAGGGTGTGGGGGTGAACTGGGAATCTGGGGTTAATAGATGTGAACTATTATATTTGGAATGGATAAGCAATGAGATCCTGCTACATAGCACTGGGAACTATATCTAATTTCTTATAATGGAGCATGATGGAGGCTAATCTGAGAAAAAGAATGTATATATGTATGCGTGACTGGGTCACTTCGCTGAACACTGTAACCCAACTATAATGGAAAAAAATAAAAATCATTTGGGGGAAAAAAAAAGAGCCTAACAGTCCCCAGGGTCAAGCTGATTCTGAAATTGTGTTCTGGGCCAATAAAATAAGTGAAAAATGATGTCAAGGTTGTAACTGCACCCTGTCATTTGTACTATAACAACTGTCAGTGAAATAGCAGTAAAGTATAAACTTCAGGATCAAATGATCCATGAAAACACATATTAATAAAAACCTATCTGACGTCATGGGATCCCAACATCTCAGGTTTGGAATGAATTCAGGAATTGTTCATCCCAACTCTAACTTTTCCCTTGGAGGTACTGTATCGGATTTCTGAGGTTAATGCTCTAAAGCCTTTGTGATCACCCTTGAGTCCTGCAAGATGATCCCCCGATACTGTCATGGGCTTTTTGCACAACAGAGCAAAGTCACCTCCTTTATGGGACTCAGGCACCAGGCTCACATGTCTACACCTGTCGCTTTGTCTCTGAGGCAGATCCTCCACGGAGCTGTTTCAGAGGCCAAGCAGAGAAACTCCCTGTCATTCACTGGCCTCTTGGATGGTCGTTAAAAACTTCCCCTGACCTTTGCAGCTACTTCCTGTGAGCCACTCAGGGACTGCTAGTCACTTGTGACCTATTTTCAGAGCTGGCAGTTCTCTGGCTTCTGGAGTGAACAAGGAACAAGCTCAGCTACAGGTGATTGTTCCCTTTAGGCTCCTGGCAACAAAAAAGAATTGCTCAGTAAAAGTGAAAGAGGCTGGTACAGTCAGCTGGGCGGGTGGTGAATGCCCCATTCAGGTTGATAGATTTTCACCCCACTATAAGCAATGGGATCAATACCTCAAGATCGCCGGCAGGCTGTTTGTTATCATTTGTTTGCTGAAGATAGTTGCTTCTTTATATAAGAAAGAAAAGGAACCCATGTGGTTTTCTGCTTCTTTTTCTTTCGTCACAGGAAAAAATACCTCCCCTATATCGGTAAATGAAGGCAATATTGACTGAGCTACTGTATGGGAATCTCATTGCCAAAGAATATCTTTCAGAAATGTCTCAAAAGGGAATTTATCCTTCGTTGTGCAGCAGAAATTATCACAACATTGTAAATCAACTATACTTCAATAAAACTTTAAAAAATGAGGCGTTCCCATTGTGGCTCAGTGGTTAACGAATCCGACTAGGAACCATGAGGCTGCGGCTTCGATCCCTGCCCTCGCTCAGATCTGGTGTTGCCGTGACCTGTGGTGTAGGTCGCAGATGCGGCTCGGATCCAGCTTTGCTGTGGCTCTGGCGTAGATGGGAAGGTACACCTCCTGTTAGACCCCTAGCCTGGGAACCTCCACTTGCTGGGGGTGTGGCCCTAAAATGACAAGACAAAAAAAAAAACTTTAAAAAGTGAAAAAAAAAATAGAAGTACATATTTTAAGGACCAAAAATTAAGTAAATAAAAATGGAATTTCTTTTTTTTTGTCTTTTTGAGGCCACACCTGAGGCATATGGAGGTTCCCAGGCTAGGGGTCGAATTGGAGCTGTAGCCGCCTGCCTACACCACAGCCACAGCAACGCGGGATCCTTAACCCACTGAGCAATGCCAGGGATCGAACCCTCAACCTCATGGTTCCTAGTCGGGTTCGTTTCCACTGCGCCACGACGGGAACTCCTGGAATTTCTTTAAAAAAAAAAAAAGTGTTGATTGCAAATATGCCTCCACCATGAGGTTACCTGTAATCTAATCCAGTCCAGAAAGCAGGGTCTAAAGAGCCTGAGGATCTGCAAATTCCTCAACAGCTACAGGTGCAAAATGAAGAAGAAGGGGTTAAGGTGGAGAACACAAGAAACATCTCACTTCTTCCACTTCATTCCTTGCCACCAGAATCTTAACTACACTTAATGGCTCATCCTGCCCACAAACAAAACCAAAGTGAAACCTCCTAGCACTTTATTAAAAATTCCCCTTATAATTGTTTAAGCTTATGTGATTTCTTTTGGGTCCCTTTAAATATGTTTGTGAACTTTGTTTCATTTTTCAAATATAAACAAAGTTAAGGAAGTCTCAGGAAACTAAAGACCTCAGATATTCTTTCGGAGGTAACTTGAGTTTAGCTCCCTTGGGTTTCTGAAATACCCGATTTTATCTCTTCATAGAAATTAGGTGTTCCTACAGTTAAAAATCATGCTCATCTCCACCCTCCTACCAATTCAAATATTCTCAGACCAATTACAAGCTCCAGGAGAGAAGGTTCAGTCCTAGTCACCTTTTCATCCCCTGCGGCTGCAGTAGCATGTGCTCACAATTATTGTTGCTGTGTAACCGCCTTGAAGACAGGAACTTTCTCTAGTTCATTCCTTCCTACAGCCTCAGCAACAAAGACAATAAACATTAGGGGGTGGCCACCCAATAAACTTTGAATAAACTAGCCTATAGTCTTTAATAAATGTAGGAGAAGGAGGTTTAAAATATTAACTGGTTTTTTCTCATTAAACTAGGCCCTCCCGGTAAGAGCCAGTGATCAATCAGAGAAGTAGAGTCAGTAGGGGATATCGCTGCAGATATTTAGTGTAGAGAATTGGCCTAAATGATTGTGGGGAGTCACCGCTCAAGGCTGAGATCCACAGGGCAGACTCTCAGGAAAGATAGGCTAGAACACTCAGGTGGATTTCTTCTTCTCCAGGAAAGAGACAACTCTGCTCTTAAGACCTTGTAACTGATTGAAACAATTGATTATCTGTCTAGGATAATCTCCCTTACTTCATGTCAACAGATCATTAAAGTCAAGACTTTAATCATACCTATGAAATATCTTCACAGAAACATGTAGAACAATTTTTTTTTTTGGATGCACCTCCAGAGTATGGGAGTTCCCAGGCCAGGGGTTGAACCTGGGCCACAGCAGTGATAACACCAAATCCTTAATGACTATGCTTCCAGGGAACTCCCCTAGATCAATGTTTAACTGAATAACTAGGGACTGTAGTCTAGCCAAATTGACACTTAAAAAAGACAATCACATCCCTCAGATACCTATCTTGGAACTTTGGAAGGGACTCCTTCCACATACATATGTTTATTTCCTTTCTTATTTCATACAAGGACTAGTTTTAAAAAAAATCCCTTTACATATCAAGTTGCTTTAGAAATGTTCATATCCAGAGCTCCCACTATGGCACAACGAGATAAGCAGTGTCTTGGGAGCACTGGGACATGGGTTTAGTCCCTGGCCCTGCACAGTGGATTAAGGATTCGGCATTGCCATAGCTGCGGCTTAGGTCAGAACTTTGGCTCAGATCTGATTGCTGGCCCAGGAAATTCATATGCCTCAGGGCAGCCAAAAAAGGAAAGCAAAGAAAGAAATGTTCACATCCTATTTCACCTATGGAAATCTAAATAACCCATCCCAGGTACCAAAAAAGGATTAACATCCCCACATTATAGATGAAGAAACCCAAACATGAGTAACTTGACCATAGTCAAACAGCTGGGTAAACTGAAGGACCAATGTGTCCCTCCAAAGCCATTTCTCCTCTAATTATTACCCTATACAAGAATTTGAAACAGAGAATGCTTACACAGAGATGGCCACTCGGATATCATTTATAATGGGGGAAAAATGGAGCAAGAGAAACTGAAAGCCCAAAGATAGTCAGCAAAATTTGGAATATAATTTATAGCACGTTCACATGATGGAATATTATGCAAACATTTAATAGTATATTTACAAAGGAGAAAATAATAAAGGTTGGAGTGACAATACATTGAAGAGAGAATAAAAAAAGGTGTTACAGAAAGCTGACCAAATGTTGATTCTTAGACAATTTCAGCATTGACAAATCTTTAGCCAGATAACAAAGAACAGAAGAGGGAAGACTCAAATTACCAAAATCATTAAAAAGAGAGGACATCACTACCCACATTACAGAAATGAAAAGCTTTGTTGGAGTTCCCATTGTAGTTCAGCAGTAATGAACCTGACTAGTATCCGTGAGGACTTGGGTTCAATCCCCGGCTCCTCTCAGTGGATTAAGGGTCTGGCATTGCTCTGAGGTGCTGTGTAGGTTGAACACATGGCCTGGATTCCACATTGCTGTGGCTGTGGTGTAGGCCAGTGACTGCAACTTTGATTCAACCCCTGGCCTGGGAACTTCCATATGCCACAGGTGCGGCTCCCCTTAAAAAAAAGCTTTGTAAAGGAATACCGTGAATAACGTATGCCAACAAATTATATGCCTAGACAAAATGGATACATTTCTAGAAAGATGCAAACTATCAAAACTGAGCTGAAGCAGAAATAGAAGTCTAAATAGACCTATAACAAGAGATTGAATTAGTAATTTTAATATGCCCCCCCTAAAAGGCCTAGCACCAGATGACTTAACTGATGAATTCCACAAACAGTTAAAGAAGATACCAATTCTTTGTTTTTTAAATTTTTTTGTCTTTTTAGTGCCACATCTGCGGCATACAGAGGCTTCCAGGCTAGGGGTCCAATCGGAGTTGTAGCCACCGACTTACACCACAGCCATAGCAACGTGGGATCCGAGCCACATCTGTGACCTACACTATAGCTCAAGGCGACAATGGATCCTTTAACCCACTGAGCAAGGCCAGGGATCGAACCTGGATCCTCATGGATCCTAGTTGGGGTTCGTTAACTGCTGAGCCACGACGGGAACTGCAGAAGATACAAATGCCTTACAAACTCTTTCAAAAAATAAAATAGGAGGAAACATTTCCCATCTCATTCTATGAGGCCGGTATTAAGCTGTTTAAAAAAAAAAAAAAACAGACATTGCAAGAAAACTACAAACCAATATCCTTTATAAATATTAACAGAAGTATCCTCAACAAACTACTGCCGAACCAAGTCCAGTAATATGTCACAAGGACTTTATACCATGACCAAGCGGGATTTATCCCAGGAATGTAAAAGTTGGTCTTACATATAAAAATCAATAAATGTAATACAGCATGTTGAAAGAATAAAGGACAAAACCACACTAGCTTCTTCATAGATGCAGAAGCATTTGACAAAATTCAATCCCTTTCATGATAAAAATGTTCATGCCAAGGTTCATAGCAGCATTATTCATAATAACTAAAAAGCAGAAACAATCCAAACGTCCATCAACTGATGAATGAATATATCCGTAGAATGGTTCATCATTTGGCAACAAAAAGAATGAAATATCAATACATGTGACAACACCGGTGAACCTTGGAAACATTATGTTAAGTAAAAGTCACAAAAGGCCTCTTTTTTTTTCTTTTTATCTTTTTAGGGCCGCACCTGTGGCATATGGAAGTTCCCAAGCTCGGGGTCAGATTGGAGCTGCACCTGCTGGCCTATGCCACAGCCATAGTGATGCAAGATCGGAGTCACAACTGCAACCTACACCACTGTTCATGGCAACGCCGGATCCTTAATCCACGGAGCAAGGCCAGGGATCCAATCCCATCCTCATGGATACGAGTCAGGTTTGTTACAGCTGAGCAACAGCAGGAACTCCAAAGGCCGCATCTTGTATGATTCCATTTCTATTCAATGTCCAGAATAGACAAATACAAGGAGATAGAAAGAAGACTAGTATTTGCGAGGGATGGGGGAAGGAAGTTCCGGAGGATGAAAAAGGAGGGAACTCCCTCCTCCCATCCCTCGCAAATACTAGTCTTTTCTCTGTCTCTGTGTATTTTTATGGTATGCAAATAATATGTCAATAAGGTTATGTTTTTTTCGTTTTTTGTTTTTGTTTTTTGTTTATTTGTTTGTTTTTGTCTTTTTGCCTTATCTGGAGCCGCACCCACAGCTTATGGAGGTTCCCAGGCTAGGGGTCTAACAGGAGCTGTAGCCGCCGGCCTTCGCCACAGCCACAGCAACGTGGGATCTGATCCACGTCTGCAACCTACACCACAGCTCACTGCAACGCCGGATCCTTAACCCACTGAGCAAGGCTAGGGATGGAACCCACAACTTCATTGTTCCTAGTCGGATTCGTTAACCACTGAGCTACGACAGGAACCCCTATAAGATATTTTATGAAAATTATATTTCATAATTTATCTTATGAAAAGAAATGTCCTTTAGGGATTACTGTTTTTAATAATTAAAATTATACACCTGATGGTGATTTCTTTTTAGCTTTAGAGGAAGCTCAGTCGAAATGAAGCAATTATGTTGACTGAAATGACTAACATATTTTGTATCTCCATTTTTTTCTTTCTGTTTTTCTTCTTCTATTCATAATTTGTTATTTCATTGCATGGAATTTTGGTGTGAGTCACTTCAGATCCCAATACTTACTGAAGAATTGGTCCAGGATTTTGGACTAAGGTTCAATATTTAACTGTGTCTTACATTAAATCAAGGTTTCTCGGAGTTCCCATTGTGGTTCAGCAGTTAACAAATCCCACTAGGAACCATGAGGTTGCAGGTTCGATCCCTGGCCTTGCTCAGTGGGTTAACAATACGGCGTTGCCGTGAGCTGTGGTGTCCGTTGCAGACGCGGCTCGGACCTGGCGTTGCTATGGCTGTGGTGTAGGCCAGCAGCTGCAGCTCCAATTCAGCCCTAGCCTGGGAACCTCCATATGCCGCGGGTATGGCCATAAAAAGCAGAAAAAAAAAAAAGTCTGAGTTTTTCTACATTGACACTATTGACATTTTGAGCATGATGATGCTTTGTTTGGGGGGGGGCTGTCCTGTACACTATAGGATGTTTTGCATCATCTTGGTCTCCATCCTCTAGACACAAGTAACAGCTCCCCAGTTTAAAAACCAAAAATGGGAGTTCCCTTGTGACTCAGCAGGTTAAGGATCTGGTGTTGTCACTGCTGTGGCATGGGTCCGATCCTTTCCACATGCCTCGGGCTTGGCCAAAAAAGAAAAAAAAAGTGTAGTCAGGCATTACCAAATGTCCCCTGGTGGGCAAAATTGCCCCTAAGAACTATTGCCTTAAATCGTCATAGAACAAATGACCCCCACCACTCTTTCCAGTAACTCTTGAGACCTATCGAAAATTCATCACTCTAGATGGATAGGTAGATAGGTAGGTAGCTGGGTAGGTAGGTAGGTAGATAGATAGGTAGGTAGGTAAGTAGGTAAGTAGGTAGACAGGTAGGTAGGTAGGTAGGTAGGTAATAGGTAGGTAGAGAGGTAGGTAGGTAAATAGGTAGGTAGGTAAGTAGGTAGTAGGTAGGTAGGTAGATAGGTAGGTAGGTAGGTAAGTAGATAGGTAGGTAGGTAGATACATACATACTTTTCTGTCGTGCGATGAATTGAGGACACTGGTTGTCAGTCCCTGAAGCAGAGCTTCTTCCATGCAGATCATCTCATTTCACACACACACACAAAAAAAGAATTTTCTGATCTTTCATTTGAGCCCAACCATCCATTAAAATGAAAATTATTCCAAATTTTAGATGAGGAAACTGAGAAAGGGAATACGATCAACTTCAGCGCTAAAACCTAAATTCAAAGCTGCTCCTCTCTCCACCAAGAAACGCTCTCTCTCTCCCCCTCTCTGTCTGTATATATCTAACCATGAAAAATGGGTAAAAGTAGGGATGGAGTCCTATGAGGCTAAAGAGGATCTTCTAAAGTGCCAACAACTTAGAATGGTGTTTAATCCAGTCGACACCTTGACAAAGGATTACGCCTTCCCAGATTACATTGTACTTTAATCTAATCAAAACTGACAAATTTCCATTAGATCTAACTTCCTGTCTACAGAGAATTAGTCTTTCTAGAAAGAGACACTAGTAGGAAACAATCAATCAGATCCCAAAGTGGGGCACTGTATTAGACAACTGGTCTGAATTCTTCAAAAATATCAGTATCTTGGAGTTTTCATGTGGCTCAGTGAGTTAGGGATCCGGCACAGTGGCTCTGGTAACCGCTGCGGCTCAGGTTCAATCCCTGCCTCAAGAACTTTTGCGTGCTATGGGTGCCGCCAAAAAATAAATAAATAAAAAGAAAAAAGAAAAGAACAGAAAAATCCAAGATGTCAGTATCTTGAAAATAAACAATCAGAAAACAAAACCGTGGAGAAACTGTTTTAGTATTAAATAGACCAACAAATCATAACAATCAAATGCTATCTGTCAGACTTGCAGAATCCTGGTAGTATGTAAAAGGAATCTTAGAAGGCAGGAAAATTTGAATTTAGATTCAATCGATTTCAGTTTCCTTAGATGTGAAAATGGCGTTGCGGTATAATAGATTTTTTTTTCTTTTTACAACCACACCTGCAGCATATGGAAGTCCTGGGCCAGGGGTCAAATTGGAACTACAGCTGCACCCTACACGACAGCCACTGCAACACCGGGTCCTTAACCCACTGAACGAGGCCAGGGATCAAATCTGCATTCTCATGGACACTATGATGGGTTCTTAACTCCCTGAGTTACAGTGGGAACTCAACTGGAGGCTGTTGTTATTCTGAAGAGTTACTTGTGGTAAATATTTTGGGATTAAAGTTCCACCATATCTGCACTTTTGAATGGCCTGACAACAAAAAAACAACAAATATGATAGATGATAGATAGATAGATAGATAAAATAAGTGTAGAAATATTAACATTTTTTAAAATTTAAATGAAAAATGTGTAGGAATTTGTTGTATTATTCTTTCAATTTTTCTGAATATATGGAATATTTTCATAGAAAGTTGAGGGAAAATCCATGTCACAGCAGCAACCCAAGTCACTGCATTGGCAAACCTGGATCCTTAACCCACTGGGCCACAAAAGAACTCCAACATACTGATTCCTTTTTTTTTTTTTTTGTCTTTTCTAGGGCTGCACTCATGGCATATGGAGGTTCCCAGGCTAGGGGTCTAACAGGACCTATAGCCGCCGGCCTTCACCACAGCCACAGCAACGCAGGATCCGAGCCGCATCTGTGACCTATACTGCAGCTCACGGCCACGCCAGACCCTTAACCCACTGAGCAAGGCCAGGGATCGAACCTTCAACCTCATGGTTCCTAGTTGGAGTCGTTAACCACTGAGCCACGATGGGAACTCCCAACGTACTAATTCTTAAAGAGAATCAACAAGTCATACTGGGTGGCTGGGTGGGGTCCATGGTCAAGCTTCAAGAACCCCATGGACTCCGTACAGCTGTGGGCAACACTCTGGGCGCAGTTCTAGCTCTCCCTTTCTCTGTAGATCTTGTCCAGTTTTTTTTCAAAGGGGTCCCATGACTCTAGCAGGGCTGAGGCCCACAGTCTTGTCTGAAAATTTTAGGTTTGATGGCTGCAGAGGTGAGGGATTTTTTGAACTGCAAGACGTTTCCCTGCTGCTCAAATCACATGTAGATCACAGGACCTTAAGACTAAAAGGAAGGAGCCTTAGAAATGATTTAATTCAACCCCAAAAACAGAAGTGCTGAAACAGGTCTTGTCCAAGGTCAGGCAGTTAACTTAGTGGTGGAAGGAGAAGCACAGCCCAGGTCTGATTCTCAGGTTTCCACTCTGCTTATTCAAAGAACCCTGGTCTGGGAAAACGTTGTGGTGCAGCGAAAACGAATCCGACTAGGAACCATGAGGTTGCTGGTTCGATCCCTGGCCTTGCTCAGTGGGATAAGGATCTGACTTTGCCGTGAGCTGTGGCGTAGGTCGCAGACGTGGCCCGGAACCTGCGTTGCTGTGGCTGTGGCGTAGGCTGGCAGATCTAGCTCCAATTTGTCCCCTAGCCTGGGAACCTCCATGTGCTGCGGATGTGGCCCTAAAACAAAGCAAAAAAAAAAAAAAAAGAGAGAGAGAGAACACGTGTGTGTTCAGTTACTTGACCATTGCTGGTTTCTGAGTGGCCTTGAAAAGCCAAAACCTTCCTTACACAGGCTACAAAGCCTACCTGACCTGCTTTGCTGCCCACTTCCTCCTCTGCTGTCCCCTCCTGCTGTCCTACCCACACTCACTGCCCACCTGCCACACGGTGTCCCGGGGGTTCTTCAGACTCGACCAGCGTACACGACCTTAGGGCATTTGCCCTGCCGATCCTTCTTGCGATGCTCTTTCTGCAAAAGTTCGCTGGATGAACTGCCCCACCCTCTTCACACCTGCCCTGATCTCTCCGTGAGGCTCGACCACCCGTTCAGTGCTGCAGCTCCTGCCACCACCAGCCCCAGCAACATGTGTTCCCGTGACCTTCAAACATCCTATACAATTTTCTTGTTTAGTGTGCTTTCTGTTCACGGTCTATTTTCCACCGTGGCATATAAACTCCACAAGGGCAGAGATCTTTGGTTTTATTTGCCGATGTAACAAAAGTGTCTAGAGCAGTGCCTGGCTCAGGAAAGGTACTAAATGCTGGACATTTTTGGAATTAATGAATATTCTCCTTTTGCAAACTAGGACTTAATTGATCTTTTTTTTTCCCCCTTTTTACGCCCACACCTGTGGCATATGGAAATTCCCAGGCCAGTGGTTGAATCAGAGCTGCAGCTGCGGCCTACGCCACAGCCACGGAAACACCAGATCTGAGCCACATCTGCAGCCTGTGCTGCAGCTTACGGCAACGCTGGATCTTCATCCACTGAGTGAGGCCAGGGGTTAAACTGAATCCTCACAAAGACTATGTCAGGTCCTTAACCCACAATGGGAACTCCAGGACCCACAATGGGAATTCCAGGACTTAATTTCTTAATGCGGACCAGAGATAAGCAAAACTAACAATAATAATGATAATGATAATAATAATAATAATAAGTAGGAAAGGTGAAGGAGAGGATTTATACTGGATGTTTTATTATTTAAAAGGTGGGATTTGGGAGTCCATTGGTGGCCTAGCAGTTAAGTAAGGTGTTATCACTGCCGTGGCCCAGGAACTTCCACATGCCACGGGCGTTACCTCCCCTCAAAAAAAGCTGGGATTTGGTGAAATATGTAAATGGACAAATGACCAACAGCCCTGCCATGATTCACGCAATGTCAGCTAGCACCATTCTGCACATGGAACACATTAGCAACATCTCTTCTTGCCTGAGGGCTTACATGTTGCAGTTCTCTTGTAATAAATTCCTAAATATTTAACACTTGAATGACTTCCTAATAGGGTGTTGATTTACTGCATCACAGGCATAATTAAGAGGCATCCATTCATGTCTGTTGGGATTAAGTTTAAAGCCCAAAAGCTTAGCTTCCTTCCAGAGCCAAGCAAATAAGAAAGCAACACAGGCATGATGCAGCTGACATTCACACCCACACCAAGACTGGCAGCTGCGTTTTTCTAAGATCCCACCTTTGCTTCAGGCCCCCTGGGCTTCCTCCTGTTTTGAGCGTGTGAGTGAAGCTAAGATGAACCCTGAGTGCGGAGCCCACGGTGGCGCTTGGTACAGGTCCCCCAGATCGTCGCTTGGCCAATTTTAATCTTCAAAAGTAGACCTTGACCTTGTATTTATGGAGACAGGTCCACTCCCATCTACAAGTATGGATGTGGGTCTGTTTCACCAGAAATTGAGGCTAAACTTCAGAGACCTAAAAGTGTTAGCTGTGGCAGCTAAACACTCCGTGTATTATCTCACCATGTCCTTGAGTTTTAGAGGAACAAACAGGCTGACTGCTAAGTATTTTGAAAAAAAAAAAAGAAAAAGAACTTGACAAGATATAGCCAAGTGCCCATTTTTTTCCTTTTTAGGCAGCATTGGAGGCACATGGAGCTTCCCAGGCTAGATGTCCAATTGGAGCTGTAGCTGGTGGCCCACGCCACAGCCATAGCAATGCAGGATCCAAGCTGTGTCTGCAACTTACACCACAGCTCACGGCAACACCGGATCCTTAACCCACTGAGCAAGACTAGGGATCGAACCCGCATCCTCATGGATCCTAGGTGGGTTCGTTAAGGGCAGAGCCACGAAGGGAACTTCCTAGCCAGGTTTTCTTTCTCCACCCACACAGCATGTTGCACACCTGGGCCTTTCAGAAAGTTTTCCCAAGTCACAAAGTCCTTCTCTTCTCTGTGGGCCCATCTCATTTCTTTTTTTGACTCTAGGTTACTGGAATTATTACTGGTCTCCATTCGTAGTAACAAACCATCACCTCTGCTCACCTATTCCTGGACTGCCAGAAATAAGGAAAAGAAGCTGAGTGAGAGTTTCCTTAAAAAAAAAATTAAGGCGCTCCCATTGTGCCTCAGTGATTAACGAATCCGACTAGGAACGATGAGGTTGAAGGTTTGATCCCGGGCCTCGCTCAATGGGTTAAGGATCCGGCGTTGCTGTGAGCTGTGGTGTAGGTCGCAGACGCGGCTCAGATCCTGTGTTGCTGTGGCTGTGGCTGTGGCTGTGGTGTAGACCGGTGGCTACAGCTCCAATTAGACCTCTAACCTGGGAACCTCCATATGCCGTGAGTGCGGCCCTAGAAAAGCCAAAAAAAAAAGAAAAGAAAATTAAAAATCCATTTGCAGCAACATGGATGGACCTAGAGATTATCATGCTAAGTGAAGTCAAAGATAAATATCATATATTCTTTATTTGTGGAACCAAAAAAAAGTGATACAGGTGAACTTATTTATAAAACAGAAACAGACTCACAGACACAGAAAACAAACTTATAGTTACCAAAGGGAAAAGGGGGGAGGGATAAATTAGGAGTTTTGAATTAACATATACACTATATAAAAAATAGATAATCAACCAGGACCTGCTGTATAGCACAGGGAGCTCTACTCAATATTCTGTAATAACTTCCATGGCAAAAGAATTGAAAATGAATGGATATATGTATATGTACGTCAATTACTGCTGTACACCTGAAGCTAATACAACATTGAAAATCAACTATACTTCAATAAAAAATAAAAGTTTAGGAGTTCCTTCGTGGCGCAGCGGAAACGAATCCCACTGAGAACCATGAGGTTGCGGGTTCGATCCTTGGCCTCACTCGGTGGGATAAGGATCTGGCATTGCCGTGAGCTGTGGTGTAGATCGCAGATGCGGCTCGGATCCTGCGTTCCTGTGGCTGTGGCTGTGGTGTAGGCCAACAGCTACAGCTCCGATTGGACCCCTAGCCTGGGAACCTCCATATGCCACGGGTTCTGGCCCTAATAAGCAAGTAAAGAAACAGAACAACAAAAACAAATTTCTTTTTTGTGTGGTGGTTGTTGTTGCCATCATTCATAGAAGAATTATTTAGTGAATAACTACTGTGTGCTTTAGAATGTGCCAAGCACTGGAGAAATAATAGTACAAAAACACTGTTCCCGTTCCAAGGAGTTTATAGGCTAGTCAAGTAAACCAGAACAAGAAACCAGAAAATTAAAACTCAGAAAGGCAACAAAGGAGCTAAGTACTGACTGACTTTCAATTGGAAACATCACAGCTACAAATTTCCGAAATAGGAAGCAAAAACTAAGACAAACATCCATAGTGCTGCTACTCAGATGGGGCACTAGGAATATTTTGCATATTTCCTTTCAGTTGTTTTTGATCCATTTTAATACAGTTGTGCTCATCCTGAAGATAGAATCTGTTATCTTACCTTTTTTCACTTAATACAAGAACATAAGTATTTCTCCCACAGTATTAAAAACTGGTTGTAAGTATTGCCCTAGTCATAGGAATAAGCTACAACTTGCTTATCCTCTTCCTCAGTGTTCATCGTTCACATTGAATATTGTTTTCATTCAGATTAATTTACTCTGCACTTATTATACTCTTGCTTTTCAGGAATCAGGCACTGGGCTGGGTTTGAGGATATAAAAATGAGTAAGTCTAGACTTCTAGGAACTTAAAAGGTGGAAGAAAAGTGACTGGGAAGCAGACATCCACAATTAAAAGGAGGTGACAAAAGAAGGTACAAGGGGGAGTTCTCATGGCAGCTCAGTGATTAATGAACCCAACCAGTATGGACATGGGTTTGATCCCTGACCTTGCTCAGTGGATTAAGGATCCGGTGTTGCCATGAGCTGCGGCACAGGTCATAGACACGGTTCGGATCCGCGTTGCTATGGCTTTGGGTAGGCGGGCAGCTACAGCTCCGACTTGACCCCTAGCGTGGGAACCTCCATATGACAAAAGCCAAAAAAAGAAGAAGAAAAAGGTACAAGGGGTTACAATGACTCAAAGAGGAAGGATAACACATACCACAGGCTTGGTGACTCAAACAATAGAAATGTACTTTCTCATAGTCTAGAGACTGAAAATTCAAGATGAAACTGTCAGCAGTTTTTATTTCTTCTGAGTTCTCTCTCCTTGCCTGGTCCTCGGCGACCCTCCTGCCATGTCCTCATGTGACCTTTGCTCTGTTTGCACCGTTGGTGTCAGTGTGTCCAAATTTCCTCTTCCTTTAATGTGATCCTTATCAAATTACCCTTGCTATTTTTTGCACAACTAGAATAAATAGCCCCCAAATTTATATGAACCATAGAAAATCCAGAATTGCCAAAGCAATCCGGGGTGGGGGGGTGGGGAGCAGGAACATAACTCTCCCGGGCTTCAGACAATACTACAAAGCTGCAGCAGTCAAAACAATGTGGTGCTAATACAGTAACAGACATATGGGTCAATGGAACACAATAGAGAGTCCCAAAATAAACCCACACACCTATGGTCAATTAATCTCCAACAAAGGATACAGGAATATAAAATGAGAAAAAGACAGTCTCTTCAGCAATTGGTGCTGAGAAAGTTGGACAGTCTCATGTAAATCAGTGAAGTCAGAACACACCTCACACCATACACAAAAATAAACTCAAAATGGATTAAGACTTAAGCATAAGACATGACAGCATAAACCTCCTAGAAGAGAACATAGGCAAAACATTATCTCCCGTAAATTGTACAAAATTTTAATTAGGTCAGAAATTTAAAAAATAAACAAATCAAACTTACAAGTTTGTACACAGTAAAAAAAAGAAAAAAAACTACTTCTGGGAGAAAATATTTGCAAACAATGCAACCAACAAGGGCTTAATTTCCAAAATACTTCAACAACCAAAAAAGCAAACAACTCAATCAAAACATGGGCAGAAGGCCGAAATAGATTATTTCTCCAAAGGAGACGTATGGATGGCTAGTAGGCACGTGAAAAGATGCTCAACATTGCTAAGCATTGGAGAAAGGCAAATCAAAACTGTAATGAGGGAGTTCTGTTCGTGGCGCAGTGGTTAACAAATCCAGCTACGAACCATGAGGTCACGGGTTCGATACCTGGCCTTGCGCAATAGGTTAATGATCCAGTGTTGCCGTGAGCTGTGGTGTAGGTTGCAGACGCGGCTCGGATCTGGCGTTTCTGTGGCTGTGGTGAAGGCCGGCAGCTACAGCTCCTGTTAGACCCCTAGCCTGGGAACCTCCATATGCCGCGGGTGCAGCCCTAAAGAGCAAAAAAAAAAAAAAAAAAGGAAAAACCTGTAATAAGGCACCACCTCACACCGGTCAGAATGGGCAACATGAATAAGTCTACAAGTAACAAATGCTAGAGAGGGTGTGGAGAAAAGGGAACACTCCTACACTGTTGGAGGGAATGTAAATTGGTCAAACCACCATGGAAAACAGTATGGAAGCTCCCCAGAAAACTAAATATAAAACTACCATATGATCCAACTTCTCCACTCTTGGGCATATATCTGGACAAAACTATAATTTAAAATGATACATGCACCTGTATGCTCATAGCAGCACTATTCACAATAGTCAAAATGTGGAACAACCTAAAGGTCCATCGACAGAGGAATGGATTAAGAAGATGTGGTACAGATACGCTATGATACTGGAGCTCCTGTTGTGGCTCAGCTGCTTAAGAACGCAACACAGTGTTCATGAAGATGCATGTTCGATTCTTGGCCTCGCTCAGTGGGTTAAGGATCGAGTGTTGCCACCAGCTGCAGTGGAAGTCCCAGATGCAGCTTGGTCTGGCATTACTATGGCAGTGGCATAGGCCTGCAGCTGTGGCTCCGATTTGACCCCTAGCACGGGAATTTCCGTATGCTGTAGGTGCGGCCATAAAAAGGAAAAAAGGTAAAATAAAATAGGGAAAGATCAATTGTGAATCTTTTTGCTTCCCAGGGCCTCAGTTTCCTTATCCATAAAATATGGGGCATGATATCCTTGGAGTCTATGATTCTGGCAAGCCTACCAACATCTTTGCACAGTGCTTTAAAGTGTTTAAGATCTTTTTGACATATAGGATCTTATTTAATACAAAAATTCCCAATAAATATTTGCTGACATGAATGACAGTGATGATTCTGTGTGATCTGGAAAGAGCCTATTTAATGTCCAAGTTCCCTCTAATCATTACATCTGAGAGCCAGTTAAAGACTTTTTAGGGAGTTCCCTTCGTGGCTCAGTGGTTAACGAATCCGACTAAGAACCATGAGATCGCGGGTTTGATCCCTGGCCTTGCTCAGTGGGTTAAGGATCCGGCGTTGCCGTGAGCTGTGGTGTAGGTTGCAGACGCGGCTCAGATCCCGCATGGCTGTGGCTGTGGTGTAGGCCAGCGGCTACAGCTCCTGTTAGACCCCTAGCCTGGGAACCTCCATATGCCGCGGCTGCAGCTCTAGATAAAAAAGGCAAAAAGGCAAAAAAAAAGAGCTTTTCTTTTTTTTTTCTTTCCTTTTTTTTTTTTTTTTGGCCATGCCCAAGGCATGTGGATGTTCCCGGGCCAGGGATCGAACCCACACCACAGCAGTGACCCAAGCTGCTGCAGTGACAATGTCGGGTCCTTAACCGGCTGAGCCACAAGAAAACTCCTAAGGGCTTTTTAAATGACTATCAATCACTGAATGTTATAATTAATTTTTAATTCCTAAGTTAAATTCCTAAATATTGTCCAGCATGAGGAAAATGGCCTAAGCATAGTTCCTATCATCAAAAAATATTATTATTAATATTATTCTGTTAAGTTGTAGAAAGAGTACTTTACTTGGGAAAAATATTTCTCTACATGTTTGTTTCTATCTAAGCTGATTACTATGCAGTCAATATGTTCAACCTTCAGCCTTGCTTTTGTTGTTCTGTTTTACTGTATGTGAAAATCTATTTCAGAATGTAGTTCTTGGAGTTCCCATTGTGGCCAAGTAGAATAAGGACCCGACTGGTATCCATGAGGATGTGGGTTCGAACCCTGTCCTCCCTCAGTGAGTTAAGGATCCGACATTGTCACTGCAGCAGCATTGTCACTATTTCTGCAAGCTGCAGTGAAGGTCACAGATGCAGCTAGGATCTCTCGCTACTGTGACGCTGGCGTAGACCGCCAGCTGGAGCTTTGACTTGACGCCTAGCCTGGGAACTTCCATACTCCGAGAGTGTGCCTGTGGGGAAAAAAGAAAAAAAGGCAGCTCTTCTCAGAAGAGCACCTATCCACAGCGCTTCTGAATGGAAGGTGCCCTGCATGCACCTGCCTGGGGCCAGCTCCAGGTGTGCTCCAGCAAGTCATGCTCTGCCCCGTCAGGTGCGCCCTCTGGGTAAACACAAGCTCTCCTGGGCTGCTGACACCACCAAGGGTTCCAGTTTCACTGTCGCCGTGTCTCTGATGCCAGTGCTAAGGACAGCGAACTTTTAAAAACAACCTTCCCTTTCTTCTCCAATCTGACAGAGAAACAAAGCCCAAGTCAGGAACCAATCAAGTGGAAAGGAGTGCATCTAAATCAAATAAACACTGAACTTGAATCCCTCTGACACTGCTCTCCAGAATCTCTTGAGAGGGGCAAGGATCTACGGAGCAGGATGTTTTGGAGACCCTGGCGGAGGGGGCTATTACATGGCCTGAGGAACAACAGTTCAGGGGGCATGAAGAAATATAAGGGGGAGACAACCTCACACCTGTCAGAATAGATGGCTATTATCAGCGAGACAGCAAATCACAAGTGTTGGAGAAAATGTGGAGAAAAGAGAACCCTCATACACTGTTGGTGAGATTGTAAATTGGAAGAGCCACTATGGAAAACAGTATAGAGCTTCCTCAAAAATTAAAAATAGAACTACCATATGATCCAGGAATTCCACTTCTGGGTATTTTTTCAAAGAAAACAAAAGCACTAATTTGAAAAGATATATGCACCCCTACATTCACTGTAACATCTTTTTACAATTGCCAAGATATGGAAGCAACCTAAGTGTCCATTGATAGACAGATGGATAAAGAAGATGCTATATGTATATACATATACACACACTATGAAATATTACTCAGCCATAAAAACAATGAAATTATACCATCTGCAATAACATGCATTGATGTAGAGGTTATTATGATCAGTGAAATATCAGATATGAGAACACAAATACCATATGATTCCACTTATATATGAAATGTTAAGAAAAACAAAACAAAACAGAAACAGACCCATAGATACAGAGAACAAACAAACAGGGAAGGGGGTGGTAGCGTGAGTAAAATAGGTGACAAGGATTAAAAGGTACACATTTCCAGTTACAAAATAAACGAGTCCCAGGGATGAAATATACACCCCAGGGAATGCAGTCAATAATATTGTCATAACTTTGTACGGCCACAGATGATAACTAGACTTATAATGGTGATCATTTCATAATGTATAGAAAGTATCAAAGCACTATGTTTTACACCTGAAACAAACATAGTTCTCTATGTCAATTATAATTCAATTTTAAAAAAGAGGAATTCCTGTTGTGGCCCAATGTAGAGTCTGTGACGGCTCCGGTTCAGTCCCTGGCATCAGCATCATTCAGCATCATTCTCCCTTTAGGGCCTTCCTGGGTGAAACTGGAAAAAATCTGAGTTGAGAGAGGATTTTCAGATCTCAAGTATCAAAGCTTCATTTACCAATGGAAAACCCGAGGCCCCGGGGGAGAAAGGAGGCTTTTGCCAAAGTGATATGCCAGGAGTTCCCATCGTGGCTCAGTGGCTACCGAATCCGACTAGGAACCATGAGGTTGTGGGTTCGATCCCTGTCCTTGCTCAGTGGGTTAAGGATCCGGCCTTGCCGTGAGCTGTGGTGTAGGTCGCAGATGCAGCTCAGATCCCATGTTGCTGTGGCTGTGGCGAAGGTCGGCAGCTGCAGCTCCCATTAGACCCCCGGTCTGGGAACCTCAATATGCCGCGGGTGTGGCTCTAGATAAGGCAAAAAGACAAAAAAAGTGTGATATGGCAGCTGGTGGCAGAACTAGCAGTAGAACCCAGGGTCCTCTTGACACATCCTCCGCACCTTCCCAAAGTGGGGTTTTGGCCCCCCCAAAACTAGCTCCTCTCCTAGTGTTCCTGTTGCTGTCAGAAGCCCTCTTCCTCCAAGTTAATGAACCTGGAAATCTGAGAGTCATTATTAACTATTCTTCTTTATCTCACATTTCCAGTTAATGAATCTTACTTAAAATATCTAATTCATTATTTCAGTTGCCATCACTCCAGGCAGTGCTGCTTTAGACCCTATCTCCTGCTAACCACCCCACCCTCACCCCAGGCTCTGACTTCTCTCCAGTCCATCTAGCAGAAGTTAACCTTTTTTTCTTTTTTTGCTTTTTAGGGCTAAACCCAAGGCACATGGAGGTTCCCAGGCTAGGAGTCTAATCAGAGCTACAGCCACCGGCCTACTCCAGAGCCACGGCAACACAGGATCCAAGCCACGTCTGCGGCCTATACCACAGCTCACGGCAACGCCGGATCCTTAACCCACTGAGCAAGGCCAGGGATCGAACATGCAACCTCATGGTTCCTAGTTGGATTTACTTCCGCTGCACCATAACAGGAAATCCCCAGAAGCTAACATATTCATAGCAGCTAACAGTGGGCACAGCCATATGTGCCATCACTGTTTCTAAGTGACCTACATGTATTATCTCATTTGCTTCTCATAAAATCGTGCAAGCTGGATGTTTTTATTACTTGCATTTTGTAGATAAGAAAACTGAGGCACAGAGCAGTTAAATAATATGTCTAAGATGGCACAGCTAGCAAGTAGAAGAACTGGGATAAAAAAAAAAAAAGACAGTTTGCAATCAAGTTTGAGAGTCATTGGTCTAAGTATTAGGTCATCTTGGCTTTGCTTTATCCTCTGGATCCTAGGAATGTTCCCACCACACTCTTATGACAACCTATTACTTCATGGGACCTACCAAGACCTCTCATTCTGTCAAATCCCAACCATCCAATCAGCCATTAATATCCCTCATTTGTTCCAAAGCTACTTTAGAGTAGTCTACACTGCCTGTAGACTTCAAACTTCTCAGCTCTCTGAAATTTTGCTTTTGAAACGGTTTCCCTAAAGCCCTCCACTACCACATATTCATTCAGTTGTCATCTGAACTAGATGGTGTGAAATGGAACTCAACAGCTTCCTCTTCAAATCCTTCCTTGTTTTCATCCTCCCAGTGAATGATGCCACTAAGCTAAAGTCTTGGAGTTCTAGGGGCTCTGAAATATGAGCTAGAGTGGAATTTCCATGAGACTGGTGACTTTGGTACATGATACTGAAATACCCCCTCCCCAGGTAGAAGAATTTAACTGGATGCTGCCCACAAGCACCTAGACCCCAGACTGGTCAGAATCAGAAGGCTGATGATGTTGACTCCCAGTTACATCACCACCAGCCACTCAGAGGGATGTTCATGAGCTGATCACACACCTTACAACCACAGTCTCTCACCATTTTTTTTTTTTTTTTTGCACTACAGGGCCACACCTGTAGCATATGGAAGTTCCCAGTCTAGGGGTCAAATCAGAACTATAGCCGCTGGCCTGCACCACAGCCACAGCAACTTGGGATCTGAGGTATGTCTGCAATCTACACCAGAGCTCACGGTAATGCAGGATCCTTACCCCGCTGATCAAGGCCAGAGATCAAACCTGCATCCTCATGGATACTAGTCAGGTTCATAGCCCACTAAGCCACGACGGGAACGCCTCCCACACTGTATCTTTAAAAACATTTCCCTGAAACTCTTTGGAGAGTTCAGGCCTTTTAAGCTCTAGCTACCTGGACTCCTTGCTTGGCGCCCTGCAATAGATGCTGCACTTTCCTTCACCACAAAAAAACAAAAACGAACAAAAAATAGGTAATTTGGTGCCAAAGTCCAAACTCCTAACTGCCACATTGCCTTTTTTTCTGAAGCACTTATATTACTATGTCAGTCTTCCATCCAAGAGCCTTCAACAGCTCTCTTCAGCCAGCTACTGTGGAAGTTCAAAGTCCTAGTTTGGTATTCAAATCACTGCATGGTGTGGCTTTTACTAGACTTCGGATAAGTTAATTAACTTATCTGAGTCTCAATTTCCTGATCTATTAGTTTGAGATAATCATAACAGTGACCACCTCATGGGACAGTTGTGAGGATTAAAAGAGGTTACCCACAAAAAGCCCTCAGCTCATTGCCCAGCACAAAATGACTCTCGATCGGTGTTAGTTATCATTAAGTTAACACAACTTCCTTATAAGACTCCTCTGACCAGGATGTTGGAAATAAACAGTGCTTTTTGCTGAAATGAATACCGGTGAAGTTTTTTCCTTCTAGAAATTTTCCCCACTGCCACTCCTGTTGCTATGTGCCAATGTAGCCAAACCCTCCCAACCCTCCAGTCTCCCTTTCTCAGGGGCTCCTCCCCCTACACTAATCTGAATTCCTGGAACACTTATTCCCATTATGCTTTTTTCACACCATCATTTGTTTAATCATTTGTTAAACATTTATCAAGTGCTTGCTCTAACGGTAAAAATAATTGTATTTGAAATTATAGTTTAAAGCGCTTCAAGTCACAACTGTGTCTCTATAAATCTTTACAAAAGTGGTGGATGATGGTTCCTATTTTAGAGCAGCTCTAGCAGATTTTTTTCTTTTTCTTTTCTTTCTTTTTTTTTTTTTTTTGGCTTAGGTGCATTTTACTGGTTTTCTTCCAAAATCATTGGGAGCAAAATGATAATGAAACCAAGTCCCCTTAAAACCCAGTTCCCCTACTGAATTAAGGATTAACCTCTTTATCCAAAACTGTATTCCTTTTCTTGTTCCACCCTTGTTCCCTGATTATTGAACAGCAGCAAAGAAAATAGGGCACTGAAACCAAGCAGGACCTCTGGTGTACAAAAAGCCCCTCTTTGTCCCCTACTTCTTGTTTGACCTTCCACATTTTCCGAAGAACAGACTCAAGCAGTTAATGATTAGAACACCAGAACCACAGAACTCCTAGTTCCTCCTGAAAACTACAGTCTGATGCATAACTTCGCCTTGTTCTGTAGAAACTAAGACCCCCCCCCCCACCAATTTGCAACCTGTTAAAGAATGGTGACCATGTGTTGACCACAAGCATGTAGATTTCAGACTGGCTGGAACCAAAAGGTTGATGATTAAGAACCTGAAATAACACCCTGTTACCACACCAGTAACCACTCAAAAGAATATCCACAAGCTGGTTCTATACCCTGTGACCCTCACCCTTAATGGTTACCTTTAAAGATCCTTCCCTGAAAGCCATCAGGGAGTTTGGGCCTTTTGAGCACAAGCTGCCCATTCCCTTTGCTGGGTGTCTTGCAATCAAAGCTGTGCTTTCCTTCACCACCACCCCATGTCAGGAGAAAGGCTTTACTGCACATCAGGCAAGCAGACCCAAGTTTGGTTTTCTAATAGTGATGCAGGTGGGATTCCCATCTTCAAGAAACTCACAGCCTTGAAGACAGAGTCTCTCCAAATGTGGTGACAGTCCAGGGCAGATAATGGCAAAGTGTGGCAAAGTAGGCAAGAGGTGGTGCCATGGGTTTTAAGGCACAAGCATGGCTTCTGGCTGGGCAGATCTACAATTCACCAGACAGCGCCTGCAGCAGAGACCAGCATACTCTGCTGAGGCAAGTTCCTCTCTCTGGCCTTCAGGGTCTGACTGCTGCTGCTGCTGTGGCAATAGCAAGGAAGATAAATTCATTCTGTAGGCTACGGGAACAGGCTCGCTAGGAGCTGCCCCTACTGGGGAGTTTAGTCTTTTGTTCTTTTCTTCATGTACTCATTTACTCACTACACAAGTATCGAATGTCTGCTACCTGTGAGTGCTTGAGCACAGCATACAACGTTAAAAGTCCTTATAACACTGGCCCAAAGCAGCCATGTGGTGTGGGGGAAAGATGGTGGATTTTGAAATCAGAGCCAGCTCCAGTCCTGGCTCAGCCACTTACTAGCTGTATGATTGCAGCAAGTCCTAGCTTGGAACCCAATTTCTTCAGGAAAATGGGGCTAACACTCAGCACCCTTTTGTTCTTATCAGAATTCAAGATAAGAGCTGGAAAATGCCTGGTGGCGTTCCTGGCACACATCAGCTACTTCATTCATTACTGAAGAGAGGGTTGAAAGCACTGGCCTTTTCTCTTTTTGGAATGGCTGATACAGCATCCAGGTGACAAGTCCAGAGTCAAGGGGTGCTGGAGTTCTCTCTTGCAGTGGCTAAAAGGGGGGAAAAAAAGAAACTTCCTCTTCTGCAGGGAGCCTTTCAAGTTAGCCTCCAGGCAAAATTAGTACCACCTCCTTTCTCCAAAGCTTTTCCACAAGTCTATTTTAACACATCATCACTTCCCTTAATTAGTGATTTTTTTTCATTTTTTGAAGTTTTATGGAAGTATTGTTGATTCACAAGTGTGATTTTTTTTTTTAAATACTTCTGTTCCTCTCCCCTGGGCTATAAACTTCCCTACAAGGCAAGAATCTTCACAGTCTTTCTTTTCCCAGCACAGACTCTGGAACGTTGCAGGCCCTGGAAAGCTATTTGCTGCCCTGAAAACCTGTGCATCAAGGGCCACCTCTGTGGGAGGAGCGGGAATAAAGAGTTGACATTTCTCTTCCACTTTAAGTACACTTTATGTACACTGCATTGTGTACATAAAGGCAACTGAATCCCTTGAATGTATGTAGCATTTTATGGTGTACATATACAAAGCTCTTTTGTTGTTATTATTAATCTTACCATTTAACCTTTTCAAATATCCAGTAAGACTCCTCATTGGAATATATTTCATACCTTCTCTTTTCTTTCCTCAATACTGTAGAGGTAATAGAATTTTGTCTCAATTCTCTATGGCCTTCAGACAACACTCATCTCCTCAGAGGTATTCTGCGTTTTCAGTCGTGTTCTCATAGGGACCGCTGACCTTACAGGGGAGAGCAGAACGATGAGAAATGCTAGGTGTGCATGGGGGAACTCTGTACTTTTAAAAGACGGCACAGGCAGTACTCATGCTCAGCAAACAAGCAGAAAGTGTGACGTTGTGCTATGATAAGAAATACATTTATATTTAATCTTCATCGCTGGTTCCTGGATTCCAGAGCTTCTAAAACCTTTGTAATTCCTTGAGCGATGGGGTGAGAGGAGCATTTTTTGTTATTCATAAGCCCCTTTCAGCCTCACCTGAGTTTCTGCTAATGGGGTGACTGATGGGGCCCCTGGGTAAGGTCTCCATGGGGGCTGGTTGGCACAGGAACCAACCCTGTGATTGGAGGGTTGGGACTTTCAGGACCCCAGCCCCACCCCCAGCCCCACTTCTGGGAGAGGTGCTTGAAATTGAGTTAATCACCGGTAGCTAGTGATTTACTTAATCACATCTGTATAGTGAAACCTCCAGAAAACCCTAGGACAGGGAAAGCTTCCGTGCTGGCAAACACATCTCTGTTCTGGGAAGATGTCACCCCTCACCCTCACAGGGACAGGAGGTCCTGTGCTCAGGGTCCTTCTGGGTCTCACTCTCTGTACGTACCCCTTCATCTGGCTGTTCTTTTACAGCCTTTCTAATAAACCAGTGGTAGGAAGTAAAGTGTTTTCCTGAATTCCGTGAGCCATTCTAGCAAATTATTGAACCTGAATTTGGGGAAGGCGGAGTTTGGGAAACTTGCCTTTTAGCCAAGTTGGACAGAAGTGTGGGTGCCAGGGGAACCCAATCCTTTCTTGGGCATCTTGTGGAGTTCAGTCGAACCCTTAAACCCCGTGGAGTCTGTGTTAACTCTGGGTAGTTAGCATCAGGATAGAACTGAATTGTAGGACACCCAGTCCAGGAGGGTTGGAGAACCAGTTGTTGGCTTGGAAAAATCCACACCTGTGGTGTCAGCAGTGCTGTGAGTAAAAATACCCCAAGAGTAGGAAACATTCTTTTAAATGATTTTAGTGTATTTTATTATTGTATCAATAAGGAACATCCTGTGGAAAAAGGAAACCCACCCAGCAGACGTGACAGTGGGCATAAACAATAGTGATAGACACCAGGAGTTCCCTTCGTGGCTCAGTGGTTAACGAATCCGACTAAGAACCGTGAGGTCGCAGGTTCGATCCCTGGCCTTGCTCAGTGGGTTAAGGATCTGGCGTTGCCGTGAGCTGTGGTGTAGGTCGCAGACGCGGCTCGGATCCCGCATTGCTGTGGCTGTGGGGAAGGCCGGCGGCTACAGCTTCTGTTAGACCCCTAGCCTGGGAACCTCCATATGCCACGGTTGCGGCTCTAGATGAAAAGGCAAAAAGACAAAAAAAAAAAAAAAAAATAGTGATAGACACCAAAGAAGAAACTTAAGTACCTATTCGTAAAAGATATACTGCTATGCCATTGACTCGGCTTCCAGAACTTCAAATATATCGATCTTCAAAGTTCTGAAGGCAGATTACCACAAGAAGAGAATGTATGTCATGATAAGGAAGAAAATAACTTTCCAGCACAAAGGCGTAAATAACACAGCACATCTTCCCTCTGGTCTTGCCTTTTTTCTTCATTTTGGCCAACCCTGTACAGGACTTGGACATCAGTACTACCGTCCTAAGTTGTCTCCCTGACTTGGTTATCTCTTTTGTTCCAGATTAATCGTCATAATATTACCTTATCCAAGTTGCTCAGCACCGGAAAAATGTCAGAATGGCCCTTCTTTGCCCACAAAGTTTGTTTTTTGTATATTTTATATTTTTGTTTTTTAGGGCCACACTCGTGAGCTATGGAGGTTCCTAGGTTAGGGGTCGAATTGGGGCTGTAGTTGCAGCCTATGCCACAGCCACAGCAACACGGGATCCGAGCCGCATCTTCGACCTACACCACAGCTCACAGCAATGCCTCCGGATCCTTAACCCCCTGACAGAGGCCAGGGATTGAACCTCCATCCTCATGGATCCTAGTCAGGATCATTAACTGCTGAGCCACGGAGGGAACTCCCCACAAAAATTTATTTATTTATTTATTTATTTATTTAGACTTTTTGCCTTGTTATCTAGGGCTTCACCCACGGCATATGGAGGTTCCCAGACTAGGGGTCTAACAGGAGCTGTAGCTGCTGGCCTACGCCAGAGCCACAGCAACGCGGGATCCGAGCCGCGTCTGCGACCTACAGCACAGCTCACGGCAACGCCGGATCCTTAACCCACTGAGCAAGGCCAGGGATCGAACCCGCAACCTCATGGTTCCTAGTTGGATTCGTTAACCCCTGAGCCACGATGGGAACTCCTGTTATCCAAGTTTTGAACACCTTACGGTAGCCTCCAGCTCTGCATGAGTTGGCCTGTGCCCTCTTCTTTGGCCTCATTGATGGCTCCCCGCTGCTTAGCACTCTATGCCTTTCCATCTCCAGCACCAGTCAGTTTCTTAAGCACTCCAGCCAGTGCATCTCAGGCCGCCTCCTCTGCTTGAACACTCAGTTCCTCTTCTTTGTCTGGTTGACTCTTACTCAACTCTTGGGTCTGAATCTAGGCATTGTTTCCTAATGAGAAGTCTTCCTCCAGACTCCACTAGAAACCACAGGTTAGTAAGTTGAGGGACAGCCAACTGCAGTGTGTGCGTGTGTGTTTAGCCAGAGGAAATGAGAAACATCTATATCCACCCACTCATGAACTCTCTCCAGCTTCTTCTTTTCCTGTCCCCTTTGGGTGTCAGCCATCTGGTATTACTCATAGGATCCCTAGATTGACTTTTCTTTCTTCTGCCTTGGTAACTTTGTACACGCTTTTCATTCTGCTCAATTTCATTTAATATCTGGTTAGCTCTCTTCATCCTTCAATGCACAGCCAAGAAGTCTATAAAATGGGAGCAGTAGAAATAGATTCTACTTCATAACATTGGTGTGAGGGACTAAATAAGTATGTATGTAGTTCTTAGACTACTTGCTGGTACATAGTAAGTGCTCAATAATTTTTAGCTATTATTATTATTACCATTATCATCATCTTTTCTCTCATTATTATCAGTGTGTATGATACTTATATAAAATATCATGCCATTTATCATGCTATGGAGTATTGCTTTTCATATCTGTCTCCGCCCTGTCACATGTGGGCCTTGGTGATTGAACTGTCGTCAGATAACTAGGTCATTCTACAAGCCCTAGCAGTCAAATCTCGGAACTACAGAAATCCCGTGGGGGCTGTGATAGGAAAACACCAACGGCCTGAAAATGCTGTGGGAAACTGAGCAAGTGGATAAGCTTAAAAAGAATCCCTTACAAACAACCACAGGCCTCTTACTCAACATTGGTGAGAGTGCAAGCTGACACCACCTTATTTTATAGGGCAATTTGATACTCACTACTAAAATTTTAATTGTACACACCCTCTGGCCAAACAGTGCCACCCTTAGGAATCCATTCAATAAAAACGCTCAAGTATGCAAAGGTATATGATAAGGCTGACTATTACAACATTAATTGTGAAATAAAATATTGGAAACAGGCCAAATGCTCATCAAAACGGGGCTACATAAATTAATTGTGGGATTATAGGGCATCCACACAATGAAATTCTATGCAACTGTTTGTGAAAAGAAGAAAAAGTCGTATGTCCCAACCCACTGAGCGAGGCCAGGGATTGAACCTGCAACCTCATGGTTCCTAGTCAGAGTCAGAGTCGTTTCTGCTGTGCCACAACAGAAAGTCCTGTTTTTGGCTACTTTGAATAAAGTTTCTTCAAACATTTGTGTACAGGTTTTCGCGTGAACATGAGTTTTCTCTGGGATAAATGCCCGGGAGAGCAATTGTTGGATTGCATGGTAGATGCACATTTAGTTTTTTAAGGAACAGCCAGGTTGGTTTCCAGAGTGGCTGTTCCATTTTACATTCTCACCAGCGATTTGTGAGTGACCCAGTTTTTCTGCACCCTCACCAACACTGTTGTTGTCATTATTTTTTATTCTATCATTCTGGTTGGTGTGTAGTAATAACTCATTGTGCTTTAACTAGTATTTATATGGTCACTGATGATGAATTTCTTTTCATGGTCTTATTTACCGTCTGTATATCCTCTTCCGGAGGTCTGCTCTTGTCCTTTGCTCATTTACTAATAGGATATTTTTTTTTTTTTTTTTT
>PVHT021183693.1:49337110-49534063 GCA_004024745.2 Catagonus wagneri
CCTGCTCAGCCTGCTCAATGTGAAGGCAACAAAGATGAAGACTTTCTTTCTTTTCTTTTTTGTTTTGTCTTTTTTCCAGGGCCGCACCCACGGCATACGGAGGTTCCCAGGCTACGAATTGAATCTGAGCTGCAGCTGCCGGCCTACACCACAGCCACAGCAATGAGGGATCCGAGCCACATCTGTGACCTACACCACAGCTCCCGGCAACGCCTGATCCTTAACCCACTGAGTGAGGCCGGGGATCAAACCCACAACCTCATGGTTCCTAGTCGTATTTGCTAACCACTGAGCCACGACGGGAACTCCAAGATGAAGACTTTTATGATAATCCATTTCTAACTAATGAATAGTAAATAACCTTATGCTGTACAGTTAAGAAACTTTTGCTGTTGAGCATCTTCGTGTGAAAATAGTAAGTAAATGCAAAGCGAAAACTGTAAGAGACATTTTTGTGTCTCATTGTCATCATGGCTTAAGTATTCATCATGCAGCACACTGCCTGCAAGACTGGCATTGATGTGGATAGCCTATCCTCACGTAGGCATGAGTTGAGAGATTTTTCTGTTTTTTTTTTTCTTTATAGAGTTGCTCCATATGGAAGTTCTGGGCTAGGGGGTCAAATCGGAACTGCAGCAATGCCAGATTCGGTCCTCATCAGCAACCTATACCGCGGCTTGTGGCTGGATCCTTGATCCACTGCATGAGGCTCGGGATCGAACCCTCATCCTCATGGACAGTGTCGGGTTCTTAACCCACTGAGCCACAATGGGAACTCCTGATTTTCTTAACATTTTCCTTTCTGTAACTTACTTTAATATAAGAATACAACATACAACACATATAACACACAAAATAAGTGTTAATCAACAGTGTATGTATGTTTTCAGCAAGGCTTCCAGTCAGCAGTAGGCTATTAGCAGTTAGGTTTGGATAGAAACCCAAAGATACACATGGATTTTCACCTATGTGGGGTTGGTACCTCTCACCTCTGCATTGTTCAAGGCTCAAACTATATTTTATCCCAATCTGTGATTTGCCCTTTCATTTCATTGACAGTGTCTTTTGAGGGGCAAAAGTTTTTTTTTATTTTGATGGAGTCAGATTCATCATCTACTTTCCTGCTTCTTGTGGTTTATTTAGTATATTCATAGATGCCTAACCCAAGGTCACAAATATCTTTCACTGATTTTTTTTTATTCTAGCAATGTTATATTTCTAGCTCTTACATTTAGATCTGTGGTCCATTCCAAGTCAACTTTCGTATACAGTATGAGGTAACCATTGTGGTTCACCTTTTTACCAATAGATATTAACGATTACAGTACCACTTGTGGGAAAAAGTGCCATTTTTTTTTTTCATTGACTTGTCTTGGCATCTGTAAGGGGTTTCCCAAACTACATGGTTAGAGGGAATAATTCCCAAAAGACTGCCCTCACTTCAGACAACTGCAAGTTTGGGGTTTTCCCCAAACCATTTTCAGATTCCGTGCTTTGAATAGAATGACTCACAGAAATCAGGAAAGTCCTATGCTTATGTTAGAGTTTTATCATAACAAAGGCATTTAAATTAAAACCAGCCAAAGGAAGAGAGACATGAGCAAAGTCTGAGAGTGTTTAAATATGATGCTCTGTCTTCACCAAGGAGGCGTTACCCACCTGGCATCGATGTGTGGTAACAGGTAGGGATTTTGGATTAAGATGGCGATGTGTGGTAACAGGCAGAGTACTGCCAACCAGGGAACTCAGCTGAGCTTTAGTGTCCAGAGATTGTATTGAGGTTTCATTATGTAGGTCTGATTGTTTGAAACATTGCTCGTGTGGTTGAATTCAACCTCTAGGCCTCTCCAGGATGCAGGTTCGACCCCCAGCCTGGCATGGTGGGCTAAAGGATGTGTTGTTGCCAAAACTGTGGCATAGGTCAAAAAAACCCCTGCAGCTTGGATTTGATCCCGGGCCTGAGTACTCCATGTGCTACAGGGTGGCCAAAAAAAAAAAAATGTAAATGAGTAAATAAATAAAACTGTAGAAACCTTTTATTTTTTTTGGAAAATACTTTTGTAATATTTAATTTTTAATATAATACATATGTAATAATTTTGTCGTTTGGAAAAATGATAAGATACATGAAAGAAAAATTGTTTATGGTAAAAAAAAAACTCAACACAATAGTTGGGACATAATTGGGGAATTTCCCCAGCAAACAGCAGAAAGACAGAGATAGAAAATAACGGAGAAAAAGCAAAAAATTAGAGTTCCCGTCTTGGCTTAGCAGAAACCAATCTGACTAGTATTCATGAGGACGCAGGTTTGATCCCTGGTCTCTCTAAGTGGGTTAAGGATCCAGTGTTGCCCTGAGCTGTGGTGTAGTTTGCAGACGTGGCTTGGATCTGGCATTGCTGTGGCTGTGGCAAGTGCCAGTGGCTACAGCTCTGATTCAACCCCTAGCTTGGGAATTTCCGTATGCCATGGGTGCAGCCGTAAAAAGACAAAAACGAACAAACAAGCAAACAAACAGACAAAACAAAGAAAGACAAGAAAGAAAGGAGGAAGGAAATTAGAGTACAATTTCAGAAGGTCTTATATCTGAATGGCAGTGTTTCCAGAAAGAGAAGGAGAGAAGTGATCAATGCTATAATTCAAGAACAGAATGAACTGCAAGACTGAATAATCCATAAGAGGTTGGTACCATTTCAGAGACCAAGAGATTTTACTGATCTAGAGAGGAAAAAAAATGTGGGTCATATACAAATTTTAAGAATCAGAATAGCAGAGTTCCTGTCGTGGCGCAGTGGAAATGAATCCGACTAGGAACCATGAGGTTGCAGGTTTGATCCCTGGCCTTGCTCAGTGGGTTAAGGATCCGGCGTTGCCATGAGCTGTGGTGTAGGTTGCAGACACAGCTTGGATCCTGCGTTGCTGTGGCTGTGGGGTAGGCCGGCAGCAACAGCTCCAATTAGACCCCTAGCCTGGGAACCTCCTCGTGCTGCAGGTGCAGCCCTCAAAAGCCAAAACAAACAAACAAAAAGCCAAAAAAAAAAAAAAAAAAAAGAATCAGAGTGGCTTCTGCCTTCTCATCAGCATCAATAGCAGACAAAATACAATGAAGACTTTAAAATTATAAAGAATGTCATTTCCAAAACAGAATTTTTTTTTTAGGCTTTTTAGGGCTACACCCTTGGCATATGGAAGTTCCCAGGCTAAGGCGTTGAATCAGAGAAAAGACAAAGCAGTTCTCTCCCTCTGACCCTATTTCTACAAGGTGTTCAGTGCCTCATATCTGCCAGATGCCCACACCCAGGTGAGCCCTCATGGGCAAAGGACTTATTTACCTGAAGCTAATGAAATTTAATGAAATGTAAGCCCCTTACTCATATGTGTCCTTCCCCAAGTCCTGTTCTTAACTTGACGTTTGTTTGTTTTTAAATGTATATATATATTTTTTTCTTTCTCAGATTCTTTTTCTTTATAGGTTATTACAAGATATTGATCTAACCCAATATTTTTAAATTTTGAACTCATACTCTTTTTTTTGTCTTCCCTTTTGGGCCTCACCCATAGCATATGGAAGGCCAGGGATCAAATTCAAGATGCATCTGCAGCCTACACCACAGCTGCAGCAATGCCAGATCCTTAACTCGCTGCACTGGCTCAGGGTTTGAAACGGCAATGCCACAGAGATAAGCCAGATCGTTAACCCACAGCAGCATAGCGGCAATTCCCATACTCTTTTTTTTTCCTTTTCCTTTGTTTCCCTTTTAGGGCCACACCCTCGACACATGGCAGTTCCCAGGCTAGGGGTCGAATTGGAGCTGTAGCCGCCAGCCTACACCACAGCCACAGCAATGCAGGATTCGAACCGCATCTGCGACCTACACCACAGCTCACGGCCACACCAGATCCTTAACCCACTGAGGAAGGCCAGGGATCGAAGCCACATACTTGTGGATACTAATCTGGTTCGTTAACTACTGACCACGACAGGCACTCCACATTTCACAGTTTAAAAGGCTCAGGGAGGGGGGTTATCTAGAGGACATTGTTTCCTTCCTTCATTGGGAACTAGAAACAATGAATGAATATGTACCGAGTCCTCGCCAATAGCAAGTTAAATAGAAAAGGAAACAATAAAATTCGAACATTCTAATAAATCTGTGCCTGGTGAGAGAGGAAGGTGGTTACCGCAGTGAAGTCCACCGACCGACCACGCAGAGAAGGGCAAAATCCAGCTGGCTTTCCCGCCTTTCTGGCACAACAGCATCTTGCTGGGGCCAAGTGTGTTAAGGAGTTAGTCCTCCGTTTTGCAGGTCCAGGAACTTGATTTTGGATGCTCCCTTGGGGCTTAAGGACCAGTCGCTTGTGAACTCCTTGAGGACATGGATCGTGTTTTGTCCATCACAAAATTCGCAGTGCCTGGCAAAGTCCTACCAACAGAATCAATAGACTTTTCTGGTAAACTGGATACTCATGTGTTCCAGGCAGAATATTTATTCCTGCTCTGGAGGAATAGCTCCCTTCCCAGGACCTGGTGGCCTGACCCTGTGGGTGAGCCCAGGGGCCAGGGGATCCTCAGCTCAAGATAGAAATCACCCACCTTTCTGCAAGCTCGTCGTGCTCTCATCCACCCTGACCCGGGCCTGCGCACCCTGGGGTGTCTCTTGCTCATAGTAAAGGCCCAGGAGCTCCGGAAATGGAAATGAAACAGAAGCACCAGGCAGATTTTTTTCTCCTGACCATGTTACTTCTTGATCTTCGCCTTATCTTCACATATATTATCCCTTAGCCAAACCCATAAAGAGGTTCCAACATATAGGTTCTAGAAATGTCTTTCAGAATCAGTCCTGCCCTGCTGTTAAAAAGTGATGGGGGGGTAGGTAGTTTCTATTGTGACGCAGTGAAAATGAACCCAACTAATATCCATGAGGACATGGGTTTGATCTCTGGCCTCGATCAGTGGGTTAAGGATCCGGGATTGCTGTGAGCTGTGGTGTAGGTAACAGATGAGGCTTGGATCCTGCGTTGTGGTGGCTGTGGTGTGGGCCAGCAGCTGTAGCTCTAATTCAACACCTCGCCTGGGAACTTCCATATACAACACTTGCGGTCCTTAAAAAAAAGTGATGGGGGAGTTTCTGACGTGGCACAGTGGGTTAAAAATCCTACTGCAGGAGTTCCTGTCGTGGTGCAGCGGAAAAGAATCCGACTAGGAACCGTGAGGTTAGGGGTTGGATCCCTGGCCTTGCTCAGTGGGTTAAGAATCTGGCATTGCCATGAGCTGTGGTGTAGATTGCAGATATGACTTGGATCCTGCATTGCTGTGGCTGTGGCGTAGGCCAGCAGCTGTAGCTCCGATTGGACCCCTGGCCTAGAAATCTCCATATGCATCGGGTGCAACTCTAAAAAGAAAAAAAAAATCCTACTGCAGTGGCTCAGACTGCTGTGGAGGTGGTGGGGGCTCAATCCCCGGCCTGGAGCAGTGGGTTAAAGGATCCAGCGCTGCTACAGATGCATAGGTTGCAGATGAGGCTCGGATTCAGTCCCTGGCCCTCAAACTTCCATGGGTACAGCCATAAAATTAAAAAAAAAAAAAAAGTGATGGGGAACATTTACCGCTGAGCAAATATACTTGTCAGTTTACCCTGCAGTTCATCGTTCCAGTCAGAGTGTCAGACCCCAGAACACTCAGCCGGGACCAGACTCACAGGCCCTGCAAGTCGCAGTGGAGTGACTTGAGCAGGAGGACCAGTCTCCTCCTATTCACTGAATCCTGCTGACTCTTCTGGGGACAAGAGGCTGGTTGATGTGCCTGGGGGTCCATCGGAGCCCTGCGAGGCCTGGTCCACGGTCAGAAATAGTTTACATTCCAAAAGCTCTTACTGTGTCAGAGCAGCAAGAATGCTTCATTTTGGAGTTCCCGTTGTGCCTCACCAGTTAATGAACACAACTAGTATCCATGAGGATGCAGGTTCGATCCCTGGCCCTCAGGGGATGGCTGGCAGCTGCAGATCCAATTCAACCCCTAGGCTGGGAAATTCCACATGCCACACCTAAAAGAAGGAAAGAAAGAAAAAGAAAGAAAGATAGAAAGAAAGAAAGAAAGAAAGAAAGAAGGAAGGAAGGAAGGAAGGAAGGAAGGAAGGAAGGAAGGAAGGAAGGAAAGAAAGAAAGAAAGAAAGAAAGAAAGAAAGAAAGAAAGAAAGAAAGAAGGAAAGAAAGAAAGAAAAGAAAGAAAGAGAAAAGAAAAGAAAAGAAGAACACTTCATTTTTATCTGGTCCATCCAGAAACTGTTGCCCAGAAGAGATGCAGTGACAAAATCAATCCTGGAAGTGCAAGCTTACTCTTTGAGTCTCTGATCGCATCGTCAAGGACCTAAAACCCACCAGAGCACAGTCTTCTACTGGCATTTCTACCTCTGTGTAACTGCAAAAAAAAAAAAGCTCAGCCAGCCTGTTGAGTGGATAAACGGTGATTATTCCTTTCTGATTCCATCTTTATAATGTGACAAGTTTGGGGTGGGATGGGAATTCTAATGCACCGTCTATTTTGCATTCATTTACATAAATGAGTCCCCAGGCCCCAGAAGAAATATCATGAATGAATTAGCAGAGCCTGTAATAGCCGAACCCAGTTACGGGGAGCACTGAGACATCCATAAGAAACACAAAGACTTAGTTTTGTTTAGCTACTGACACAGCCTAGGAGCATTAAATCTTTTCCAGAGCAAGGTGAAGTGCACGTAAGTAAATATATTATCCACCACCTAGTGTAGGAAAGCAGATATTGTAGGAATCGGTGTCTGTTACCCTGAAGGACAAAGGGACTGGCTGTTCATTCTGCCCTCCCCTTGGCTTATTCTGAAATAGGGCTGAGGGAGAAAGAAGGGAATTACATAAGGGAGGGCTTCACTTTAAGGAGAGTGAGACATGGAGTTCCCGTCATGGCACAGAGGTTAACGAATCTGACTAGGAACCATGAGGTTGTGGGTTCGATCCCCAGCATCGCTCAGTGGGTTACCGATCCGGCATTGCTGTGAGCTGTGGTGTAGGCTGCAGATGCAGCTCGGATCTGGCATTGCTGTGGCTGGGGTTATGGTGTGGACCGGCAGCAACAGCTCCGATGCGACCCCTAGCCTGGGAACCTCCATATGCTGTGGGTGTGGCCCTAAAAAAAAAAAAGAGTGAGATATGCAGTTGCTGCTGTGGCTCAGTGGGTTAAGGATCTTGGTTGTCTCTGTGGCGGCTAGGGTTTGATCCCCGGCCCGACGCAGGGGGTTAAGGATCCGGCATTACTGTAACTGTGGCATAAGTCGAAGCTGCAGCTCAAGATTCCATCCCTGGCGTGGGGAACTTCCATATGCCACAAGTGCAGTCGAAAAAAAAATTAAAAAAAAAAAAAAAGACTGAGACAGAAATGTAGCCTGATTTCTAATCATTCATTAGCCGAGAAAATATTGCTCAAATTCCCTCTATGTGCAAGAATTTGTGTGTATTGGAGGGGGTGGAGACACAACATCTAATAAGACCCAGGAGTCCATCCTTTGCAAAGAGCCGGACATAACAGCACACTGTGATGAGAAGACACATGAGAAGGTGACAGATGCCATGGGATGGGAGGGACGTGCCCTCAACTAGAGACTCAAACACCTGACTCCAGTCAAAGTTTTGCCCTTAAAGTGCTATGTGACTTTGGGCAGATGGCTCCTTCTTTCTGGGTCTCAGTATCCTTGGCTGGTGATTTAAGAGTTGGGAAGAACTCACGGAAGGAAAGCAGCATGGATAAGGACCCCGTAATCCCTTTACAGACCCCTGTCTCCCGCTATGACTGCCCTGCCCGCCACCCCCCACAGAGAGACCCCCTGTCAGACCCTCCTCTCTCTCTGCTCAGATCTGCCCCTCTCTTCCCATTCTTCTCACTCTTTGTAAATGACCTGATTCCCTGTTGAACAAAGAAAAGCGAAATCTCTGATGGGGATGGCTTCACACTCCCACCGCCGTATCTGCATCATGCTCTTACCATCATCCCTCATGGACATGCAGGAAGCATCTTTTTTCATCTGTGGGTGTTTTTTTTTTTGCTTTTTTTAGGGCCACGCCCACAACACAGGAAGGTTCTCAGGCTAGCGGTTGAATAAGAACTACAGCTGCCGGCAATGGGGGACCAGAGCAGTGTCTGCGACCTACACCACAGCTCAAGGCAACACCAGATCCTTAACCCACTGAGAGAGGCCAGGGATCGAACCTGCATTCTTATGGTTCCTAGTCAGATTCGTTTCTGCTGCATCACGACGGGAACCCTCTAGGTGTTTATTTCTTAACCCGGTTGTTTGTTTTCTTATAGTTAAGTTTTAGGTGTTCTTTCTTTCTTTATTTATTTATTTAGTCTTTTTGCCTTATCTAGGGCCACACTCATGGCATATGGAGTTTCCCAGGCTAGGGGTCGAATCGGAGCTGTATCCACCGGCCTCCGCCACAGTCACAGCAACGTGGGATCCGAGCCGTGTCTGCAACCTACACCACAGCTCAGGGCAACGCCAGATCCTTAACCCACAGAGCAATGCCAGGGATCGAACCCACAACCTCATGGTTCCTAGTCGGATTCGTTAACCACTGAGCCACGACAGGAACTCCCAGGTGTTCTTTATTTTAGATAACGGTCCTTTATGAAATTCATCTTTTGCAAATATTTCTTTTCACTCTGCGGCTTGTCTTCTGTTGATAGTGTCTTTCACAGAACAGAAGCTTTTAATTTTAATGAACTATAGCTTATCAATTCTTTCTTTCATGGATTGGGCCTTTGATGTTTTAGCTGAAAAGTCATGGCCTTACCTGGGGTCATCTTGGATTTTTCCTATGCTGTCTTCTACAAGTACAAGTTTTACATTTAGGTCTCTGATCCTTTTTTTTTTTTGTCTTTTTAGGGCCGCACCCATGGCATATGGAACTTCCTAGGCTAGGGGTTGAATCAGAACTGCAGCTGCCAGCCTACACCACAGCCACAGCAACGCTGGATCCTTAACCCACTGAGCGAGGCCAGGGATCTCTTTCTCAATGGATACTAATCAGGTCTGTTACCGCTGAGCCACTATGGTAACTCTGTACATAGTATTTTCATGCACAGTTTACAGAAGAAGAAAGGTGAAGGAACTGTCTTCAGGATCCTATCTTCAGCATGTTCTTGTCAGATGAAATCCAACTCAAGTTCTCTGCCAATGAACTTATAATCTTATCCACATCTCTCTCTGTGGCTTATCTACTTAAAAAAAAATAAAGGTGGAAGTTTATTTGTTTGTTTGTTTGTTTTGGCCCCACTTGTGGCACGTGGAAGTTCCCAGGCCAGGGATGAACCTGCGCCCCAGCAGTGACCTTGAGCCACTACAGTGACAGCGCCAGATACTTAACCCACCATAGCAGAAGGGAACTCCTGTTGCTTCTCTATTTACCATTACTACCCTCTATATATTAATAAAGAAATACATTTATTGCTGAAATAAACAAATAAGCTACAATAAGCAGTAAACATTAGTCATATTTTCGTTACCCAGAGATCACTACTGTCGTATATCCTTCCATAAAACTATGGTAGATTTTTGGTCTTTGTTGGTTGTTGTTTGTTAGTTTGTTTTGCCTTTTCTAGGGCCGCACCCGCGGCATATGGGGGTTCCCAGGCTGGGGGTCTAACAGGAGCTGTAGCTGCCGGCCCACGCCACAGTCACAGCAGCGTGGGATCCGAGCCGCGTCTGCAACCTACACCACAGCTCACAGCAACGCCGGATCCTTAACCCACTGAGTGAGGCCCGGGATTGAACCCTCAACCTCATGGTTCCTAGTCGGATTTGTTAACCACTGAGGCACAACGGGAAGTCCTTGTTTGTTTTGCCATGGCATGCAGCAGCTTGTTATGGGATCTCAGACAAGAGATTGAGCCCTGGCAGCCTGTAGCAGTGGAAATGTTTAATCTTAACCACTAGACCGCCAGAGAACTCCCAATGATAAGTTTTTATTATAAAAATTGGATGATATATTCTATTTTGTAACTTGCATTTTTTTCTCACCGATAATAAATCATGGACAATCTTGCACATCAATAAATATATCTTTAGAACATAATTTTTTTGTCTGTATGGTACACTCACACACAAATTTACCCCAGTTTTTCAGCCTGTCCATTCTGGTAGGCACGTTCTGATTTCTTCTTGTGGTTAGATCTTTATCAGCAAAATTATTCTTTAAGATAAACTCTTAGCAAGAGAATTTCTGAGTCAAAGAGGGAAGGAAGGCATCACTGATCTAAGCCCGGGCCCAGGTAGCTGCCTTGATCAAGTGTCTGGCCATTTGGAACCACAATTAGAGAACATTTGATGTGCCCAAGTCCCAGGCCATGTGCCAGGTTTTCCTTGTTTTTGAAGATGTTAAGTTTCATCTCTTGGGGAATCTTTATACAGAAGATTAGCAGAAACTAAAATGGGAGCTGCTAGCCTGTTACCATTTTGAATTAGCAAAGTGTCCTTTTTTTTTCTTTTCAGGGCCGCACCCACAGCATATGGAAGTTCCCAGGCCAGGGGTCAAATCGGAGCTACAACTGCCCACCACAGTCACAGCCACAGCCACAGCCACAGCCACAGCAATGCAGGATCCGAGCCGAGTCTGTGACCTACACCACAGCTCACGGCAACACCAGATCCTTAACCCACTGAGCGAGGCCAGGGATCGAACCCGCAACCACATGGTTCCAAGTCAGATTTGTTTCTGCTGTGCCATGATGGGAACTCTGCAAAGTGTCCTTTAATTTGATTCTGTGAAAGTGCCTGAGCCCCTAGCATGCAACTGTTGCCAGTGCTAATTTGCCCTCAAAGAGCCTTGTCTCCTGTGTGCCTGGGCATTGGGGAGGGGACGCTGGGGGGACAGGAGCCCACACAGCCAGCTTGAATGCCATGCAGACTGTGGGAAGGCATATTATAATGTGCTCTGATAGCACAGAGAATGGGATAATTTAGGGTTTGGGAAGGTGGATTTGAGAACCAGGGGCAAGGCAAAGACCTGGATAAAGGCCCAGAGATGTGGGAAGATTTGGGAGGCAAAGACCTTGTAGCCATCGTGAATAGAACGTGTGTGTGTGTGTGTGTGTCTCTGTGTGTGTGCGTGCACGTGTGTGTGCACATGTGGCAGAATGCACAGGGAAATATTTAAGAGGATATGATTTACTATTATGGAAAGTCTAATGGCATGAAGTTTTGAATGAGACACAATGAAGATTAATCCCCTATACTACAGGCTACAGGAAACTAGGGAAGAATGTTTTTTTTCTGTTTATAGCCTCATCCAAGGCATATGGAAGTTCCTGAGCTAGGGGTCCGATTGGAGCTGTGGCTGAGGCCCACACCACAGCCACGGCAACCACCAGATCTGAGCTTTATCTGTGACTTAAGCTGCGGCTTGTGGTAACCCTGGATCCTTAACCCACTGAGTGATGCCAGGGATCAAACCTGCATCCTCACACAGACTACTTCTGGTCCATAACCTGCCAAAACACAATGGGAACTCTAGGAAGAACATCTTAAACTAATGCATATAGGAGTTCCCTGGTGGCTCAGTGGTATCCAGCATTGCCACTGCTGTGGCTTATGTCGCTGCTGTGGTATGGGTTCAATCCCTGGTCCCAAAACTTCTACATGCCACAGGTGTAGCCAAAAATAAAATAAAATTTGAGTAGTTCCCCTTGTGACTCAGCAGAAACAAATCCGACTAATATCCATGAGGATGCAGGTTTGATCCCTGACCTTGCTCAGTGGGTTAAGGATCCAGCATTGCTATGAGCTGTGGTGTAGGTTGCAGACACAGCTTGGATCTCACGTGGCTGTGCCTCTGGCATAGGCCAGCGGTTACAGCCCCAATTCAACCCCTAGCCTGGGAACTTCCCACATGCCGCAGGTGTGGCCCTAAAAAGCAAAATTAATAATAATAATTTCAAGAATTAAAAAAATAAAATTCAAGATTTAAAAAGTAATGCATATTAAAACTAACAATAATAATGATGATGATACATAGGCTGGGCATGGCAGTACAGCCAGGAACAAAAACAGACGCTACTGGGCTTTAGATTGGTTCCAACATTGTTCTCTGTCCACCCTGATGGTCAGGGGAGCAGAGCAGCCAGCCCATCCCCTCAGCTTGACAAGCACACTCCCAGAAGGCTGGAGAACATTCAACAGGCTTTGCTTTTGATTCAGGCAATATTTAACCACTGCGTCTATGGGGAGGGTGGGGCGGTGAGTCTCCAAATCTAGTCAACCTTTCTTGCAGGGCAGTTGTAGATATTTCAGGAGTCCGGTGTCCTAACAGCAAAGAGGGTCAAGGCCCAGTTTCTGGGCTGCATGGGGTACTGGCTTGGGTGTCCAGAGAAGTCACAATAGGATTAGATGGGGGTTTTTTTCTTTGCTTTGGGGCTTTGGGGGGTTTTGTCTGCATCCACAGCATGCAAATATTCCTGGGCGAGGGACTGAACCTGAGCCACAGCAACGACACCTTGAATCCTTAACTAGGCCACCAGGGAACTCTGAGATTTTGTTGCTGAGGGAAGGAAAGAGACCCAACAGGCAGTTTAGGAGGTTTTCCTGGGGTGCAAAAATTGCTAGTTCCTTTTGTGGCTGCTCCTAATATAGCAGTCTGCTGCTCTCCCCTCTCATCTTGGAGTGGCCACCACAACCTGCCAGCTGCTGCTGCTGCATCCAAACGGCCCATAGAAATTGCAGTCGAAATCCAGCACTAACGGACACACCCTGCAGCCCCACATGTTTTGAAGATTGCAGTTTGGAATCCCTTTTCAAGAAGACACAATTTAAGGGGTTGAGGCTTGCACTGAATTCTCTTCAACTTCAAAGTTTTTCTGCTCCTGGTGGGAGAGTTAGTCCTGAAACCCGAGAAAGCACAGGGAAAGGCACATACTGAGGCCTTTATCCCAAGGCTGGTCTCTCTTGCATTGGAGGAAAGAGAGAAATTCCCCCAGAGAGCTCAGGACTTGGCACTGCAGTTATACCTCAACACAGAGAAGGCAGCGAAAGGAGCAAAGCTGGGGAAACCCAGCCTGCAGCCCCCCTGCAGAATGCAGGGGCTGCTGGGGGAAACCCTGGGAAGCAATTTCTTCTAGCTGGAATCGTCTGCTGAAAGCAAACGATTCCCCATTTTTTTTCACACCACCAAGAAATTGAAAGAAGGAGTTCTCGTCATGGCTCAGTGGAAACGAACCTGACTAGGAACAATGAGGTTGTGGGTTCGATCCCTGGCCTCGCTCAGTGGGTTAAAGATCTGGCGTTGCCCTGAACTGTGGTGTAGGTTGCAGACTCAGCTCAGATCCTGCATTGCTGTGGCGCAGGCCTGCAGCTGTAGCTCCAATTTGACCCCTAGCCTGGGAACCTCCATATGCCTCAGATGTGGCCCTAAAAAAAGAAAAAAAGAAAGAAAAAAAAGGAAATCAGAAGAAACCCTGAGATACACATCAATGGACATATATTTCCTTTTACCCTGCCATTTTATCTTCTACCCAGCTTGGTGCAGGATGCCGTTGTTGTTGCAATCAGGAATGATGGCTTTAGTAATGATTGATGGGAAAGTCATGCTCATGACTTCAAAACAAACCCCACGTTTTCCAGATTTTCTTCTTCTCCTTCGGCAACCTCGAATGAAAAAAGAGTCACAGTCAGAAAAAGTTTGCAGGTTCTTTCTCAACCTCCGGGTCTCTATGTGGGAAGGGGCAGGGTTAACCTCGGGCTGCCTTCTAATCTCATGTCTCCTCCTCCCTCGCTCCAGCCCCAAAGCTTTCTGTGTCATCAGGTGCTGATTACTCCTGAATGTCTCTCTCCAGATTCAGATTCCCAACAACCCAGGCCGTTAAGCATCTCCCAACTCAGCCTCCCTTCCCTGAAGCTTTTCTCTCATCCTCTGCATTATCTCCACAAAATAAAACTCTTTATTGCCAGCAGCCCAGGCCTCAGACCTTGTCTTGTTTTGTTTTGTTTTGCTTTGTCTTGTTTTGTTTTCAGGACCACATCTGCAGCATGTGGAAGTTCCCAGCCTAGGGGTCGAATTGGAACTACAGCTGCCGGCCTACCCCACAGCCACAGCAACTCTAATCTGAGCTCAGCTCACGGCATCCCCAGATCCTAAACCCACTGAGTGAGGCCAGGGATCGAACCCTCATCCTCATGGATACTATTCAGGTTCTTAACCCACTGAGCCACAGTGGGAACTCCAGGCCTCAGACCTTGAATTCATCCTCCATTCTCATTTATCTCTCACATCATATGTAAACTGTCAGCAGATCCTACTTGCTTTGCTCCAAAATACATTCAGAATCCCTCTTACCTCCTCTCTCCACCATCCTAGAGCAAGACCTCATCATCTTGGTTCTAGAGTATTCTAGAAGCCTCTTAACCGACCTCCTACAATCCATAAGGGAACTTGCTAACTATGAATCAGAGCAGGTCAAACCCTCTCCAGGCTTCGTTTCCACTGGCCTTGTCTCCCTCGCTCTAATGATCCCTGCCTCTAACCCTGGCTCACTTCAACAAGGCCAGCACTTTCCAGTCTTGGCAGGATCTACCTGTCACCCAGATATCTGTGTGGCTTGATCCTTTCACTTTCTTAATGTCTCTACTGAAATATACCCCTTATCAGAGAGGCCCCACCCATTCCAACCTCTCTCTTCACTGCTCTATCTTATCTTGCTCTGTTTTTCCCTTGCACCACTCGGCGTTTTTTCTATATATTCATTTGTTTCTTGTCTAGCATCCCTCCCCTCCACCCCAAATATAAAGAGGGCCAGGTGTTTGTTTGCTGCTAAATCCTCAGTGCTTTGCACCTAGTAGGCATGCCAATACCTGTGTGTTAAATGGGGGCTTGAAAGGCTCCTAGGGTTCATTCTGTCCAGACCTATCACTTGACACATAAGGACGCCAAGGCCAGAGAGGACAAGTGTCTGGAGGGAGCCACTTGGAAGATTAATAGCTCTGCTGGAACAAGTACCCTAACACCCAGCCAGCTCTAGACAACGCAGTCCACGGTGAAGACTGCATCCTACATTCACACCCAGCACATCTGTCTGTGTGTTTTAAGCCACACTTAACTTTGCCATGTGTAATACACTCTGATGCTTATGGTGATTCTCATTCTATTTCAATTTTTGAAAAATGTTGACCATACTCTTAATTTCTTGACCACAGTTTGAAAATAGTACGTTATCCTATGGGGTAAAAAATACATATATATCTTTCTGTATCTTTTTCCTTTTCTAACAGTACTAAAAGCCATGGCCACACTTGATCAAGAGTTTTCTTGTTTTTTTTTTTTTGTGTGTGTGTGTCTTTTTAGGACTATACTTGCGGCACATGCAGGTTCCCAGGCTAGGGGTCTAATTGGAGCTGTTGCTGCCGGCCTATGCCACAGCCACAGCAATGCCAGATCCGAGCCACATCTGCGACCTACACCACAGCCGTGGCAATATTGGATCCTCAACCCACTGAGCAAGGCCAGGGATCGAACCCGCAACCTCATGGCTCCTAGTCGGATTTGTTTCCGCTGTGCCAGGATGGGAACTCCTCAAGAGTTTTTAAAGTGTCAGAAGAAAATCATCTGTTGACAGTAATGCCACAGGGAGTGTGGCTATGCATAGAAATAAAAGAAACACCTGAGATCCAGTTTCTTGGCCCTCACAGCTCATGAATATTCATTTCAAAATGTCATCTTGTTCCTGATTCCATCCCTGTGTCTCTGTTTACAGCACAGAGTTTCATGGTCTGCCGTGTCATATGCATTTTCTTGGTTTTGTGTTCTGTTTTCTGTACCAACTCATGCTTATAAATTGCTGCTTTGTACTTGCAGTCAGAACAGTGAATTCCAAAAGGAGGCAGGGGGACCGGTGAGGGCTTTCACACAGCTGACCTTGTTTTGACAGTGATGGTATCTGATGCGGGGGCGGGGGGACTGAATACTGCCCAACACCCAGGCTCGTTGTACACACCAGCCTTCAGAGCTGCCGGGCGCGGGAGATACATGTGAGCGTGGGGGCCAGAGGCTGAAAAGCTGGTCAAGCTGAGGACGGGAACTATGTGGTTATGCAAGTCACAGAGGGCAAGGTCATGTCAAAAATCAAGTATTTAAAATATTGGCTCTGGCACAGTAACTCCAGTCTAAATTTATCCCAGTCTTCCAACTCTCACAGGACTGACAGAGCAGCTAGTGTTGCTTCAGGAAAATGGCAGCATAGGATCCAAATCTGTATTTATTTTTTTATTTATTTTTTGCCTTTTGTCATTTTAGGGCCGCACCTGCAGCAAGTGGAGGTTCCCAGGCTAGGGGTCTAATCAGAGCTGTAGCCACTGGCCTACGCCGCAGCCACAGCAACACAGGATCGGAGCCGCGTCTGCAACCTACACCACAGCTCACAGCAACGCCGGATCCTTAACCCACTGAGCAAGGCCAGGGATCGAACCTGCAACCTCATGGTTCCTAGTTGGATTCGTTAACGACTGAGCCACGACGGGAACTCCCAAATCTGTATTTAAAAGCAATCTCAAAAAAGAGATGCCTGTCATGGTTCAGTGGTTAACGAACCTGACTAGCATCCATGAGGATGCAGGTTCGATCCCTGGCCTCTCTCAGTTAAGGTTCCGGTGTTGCTGTGGCTGTGGCGCAGGCCGGCAGCTGTAGCTCCAACTGGACCCCTAGCCTGGGAACCTCCATAGGCCGAGGGTGCAGCCCTAAAAAGACAAAAAATTAAAAAGAAATAAAATAAATAAATCTAAGGAAAGTGTTTAAAAAGAGAGAGGGAGAGAGAGAGATGCTGAGGCTTCAACCCGGCTCCTTCGACGCAGTGAAAGATGCTCCAGGTAACCAGATATTACAGCAGGAGAGTGTGTTATGGGAACAAGATGATGTCCCCATCTTCGTACTTTTTTTTTTTTGGTCGCCCCCACAGCCTGTGGAAGTTCCCCGGGCCAGAGTTTGGAACTCAAGCTACAGCAGTGACCCGAGCTGAAACAGTGACAACACGGGATCCTTAACCCGCTAGGCTACCAGGGAACTCTGCCATCTTCATTATTATTGCTGTTGTCACCCACATAGCTGGGGCTTTATTGGGAGCACACCACCCCATCCAGGCCATTCAAAGTTTGCTCCCAGAGGGTGGGAGGAAGCCTGGGAAAGCCTTGAGTCCTGGGTATGTTCCATGCCTCCACCATCCGTCCCCAGCCCTGCTCTGGGCCCTCCGGCTTCTCTGCGTCCCCAGGCTTCCTATTTCTTTGGCTTCTTGCTGAGTGGGGCCAGTGGGAGACACTGGCAAGGGGTTTCAGGTTGATAAATTAAGCCCCTGCTCTGGCCACAGCCTCCCTCCCCGCTTTACTGTGCGATGGTCACAGTCACCTGTGGCTCCAGCTTCCTGTGGGGTGGCCCCTCTCCCACGACTCCAGCTCCCGCAGCACCCAGCCCTGCACCATCTCTTCCTTCTTTCCCTCCTCAGGCCTGCTCCTGGTCCCCAGGGGCCTCACCATTCTGTATTGGTCCCTTAATTCTGGCCACACTTCTGCAAATGGTTCCTTCATTAAACTCTTCTCCTGACTTCCCCGATTAAGCACTTTTTTTTTTTTGGTCTTTTTAGGGCCGTACCCATGACATATGGAGGTTTCCAGGCTCAGGGTCGAATCAGAGCTCTAGGTGGCGGCCTTCGCCACAGCCACAGCAACTCGGGATCCGAGCTGCATCTGCGACCTACACCACAGCTCACGGCAATGCCAGACCCTTAACCCACCCAGCAAGTCCAGGGATCAAACCCTCATCCTCATGGATCTTAGTCGGGTTTGTTAATCACTGAGACACAATGGGAACTCCTAAGCACTATTTTTTTTTTTAGGGCCGAACTCATGGCGTATGGAAGTTCTTGGAACTAGGGGTCGAATCAGCGCTGCAGCTGCCAGCCTGCACCACAGCCGCAGCGACGCCAGAACCAGGCTGAATCTGCAAACTGTGATGCAGCTTGTGGTAACACCAGATCTTTACCCCACTGAGCGAGGCCAGGGATTGAACCCTTATCAATGCTGGTTGGGTTCTTAACCTGCTGAGCCACAACAGGAACTCCCTCCCCACTAAGCACTTCTGAGTGTGCCTCTGTCGCCTGCTGGGACCCTGACCTAGGTCCTTAGTCTCACATGTAGGGGAGGCTCCAGGCCTTGCTCGGATCGCACGGAGGTCTCAGCAGGTGGAACACATCACTGCCTACAATCTGACCTCTGGGAGTTCCTGCTCTGGTGCAATGGGATCTGCAGGGTCTGGAGCGCTGGGTCGCAGGTGTGATCCCTGACCTGGCACAGTGGATTAAGGATGTGGCATTGCCACAGCTGTGAAGTAGGTCACAACTGTGGCTCGGATCTGATCCCTGGCCTGGGAACTCCATAGGCCTCGGGGCAGCCAAAAAGGAAAAAGAAAAAAAAAAAAAAAAAAACCCCTGACCTCTGGTCCTAGCACACAGCCTTGGGACTCTCCCTCTAACCAATCAGGTCTTGTTTTGAGGGGATAATTGCCAGCTGCCACTCAGCTGAGGTAGTCACTGAGTTTGTTACGCAATTCGGGGGGCAGGATCAGTTGGGGCCAAAGATCATGGCAGTAACTCCAGGTTTTTCAGGCCTCAGGAGACGTGGGAGTGGGCTGGTTCAAGCTAGTTCCAAGAGGAAGTAGCCTCTCAGTCTAGAAAACACTGAAGGCCATCTGGGCTGACCCACTCCCTTTGCAGTTAGGGAAACAAAGGCCCAGGAAGAAAGGACTCCCCTGAGATCAGAGGATACGGTACCCAAGAGGCAGATAGAGAGTTCAAAGCTCCTAAAGAGTCATGAAATCCCAGCGTTAGAAGGAGCGTTAAAGGTTCTACAGCCACAGGAGTTCCCGTCACGGTGCAGCAGAAATGAATCTGACTAGGAACCACGAGGTTGCAGGTTCGATCCCTGGCCTCATTCAGTGGGTTAAGGATCTAGTGGTGCCGTGAGCCGTGGTGTAGGTCACAGATGCGGCTTGGACCTGGCGTTGCTATGGCTGTGGTGTAGGCCGGCAACTGTAGCTCTGATTCGACCTCTAGCCTGGGAACCTCCATAGGCCGCGGGTGCAGCCCTAAAAAGCAAAAATAAAATTAAATTAAATTTTAAAAAGTTGTACAGCCACAATAAACAATGCAGTATAGGGCTCTGCCGTTTACAAGGGAGGATTGCCTTGGTGACTCTAAACCTAACTGGAACCAGGGACAGTCCAGACAGGATGACAGGATGGGACTGGAGGGAGGAGGGGCCGAACGGAGCTCCCTCTAGGGTCACCAACAGCTCCTCATTCCTAATAGGGCAGCCGGCTGCCCGTGGGCTAGGCTACTGAGAACCACACACCACACCCTGTGCACAGGAGTCACTGGAAGCTTCCTGGGCCAAGGCTAAACCAGGTTTCCCAGCCCCCGGAGGCGAGGTGGGGCCACGTGACTAATCCTGACCAATGGAAGCAAGTGAAAGTTACGCAGCACTTCCAGTTCACAGCGGTGAGGAAAAAGCTTTCCTTCCTCTTCTGCCCATTGGCTGGAAGCAAAGGATTCCAAGATGCTGCAGGTACCTGGCAGGATGCGCACGGCTCTGGAGGACAGCGGTGCCGAAGCGCCACCTCCCCAGCCCCACCCACATCCTAGCGTAGGAGTGAGAAATAAATAAGCCTTTGTTTTGAGGTGTGGAGGACGGGGGACAGCAGCTACTGTCAACGGGCCTGGTTAATAAGGAAACTGAGGAACTTTCCAGGTAACCCACCACTCCCTCCAATCCCTCAGGCCTGATCTTTCAGAAACCTCTTGGAGTCTTCCTTTCTGCCCTGGCACAGGCATCAAACTCTGCAGTGTCTCCCATCTGCCCCTCCCTCCTTCCTTCACCCTCTCCTGCCACGCATCGTCCGATTGGCTCAAACAGCCTCCTGCAGAGTGGGTCTTCTCCCTTTGGAAGTCGCTTTTCCCAGTCTGCCAGAACCATTTCTTTCTTTCTTCCTTCCTTCCTTCTTTTTTTTTCTTTTTAGGGCTGCATCTGTGGCATATGGAAGTTTCTGGGCTAGGGGTTGAATCGGAGCTGCAGCTACCAGCCACAGCCATGCCAGATCCAAGCCAAATCTATGTATCTACAATCTACACCACAGCTCATGGCAACACCGGATCCCTAACCCACCCAGCAAGGCCAGGGATCAAACCTGCATCCTCATGGATGCTAGTAAGGTTCTTAACCCGTTGAGCCACAATGGGAACTCCTGTCAGAACCATTTCTTTAAGGGCCCTCTGACCCCCTTTAGTCTTCAAACAACACACCCAATCCTGCCCCTGGAATTGCCTGGATCCCAGCCGTCATTACTGGACCACTTCTCTGAAAGCAAAGCTGCTAGTAAATAATAATCCTCTCTTTGGTTTTGCAAATGCACACAGAAGAATCCATTATCTCCTTTATTGTTTTAAAGGGACAATAATTTAAGAGTACTATTTACAAGTTTTTGATAATAACAACAATAATAGCAATGACAGAAATGATAACCTGCCTTTTTTTTCCCATTGTAGAAACTTCCAGTCATTCACCCTATCAATCCCTTAAAATAGAGTCCTTGCTATCTTGACTCTTCCCTTTTGGGACATGACCTGGACTTGTGTGTCTAATCTCCAAGATCCTGGGTGGTACCCACATCGAGATTTTTTTTTTTTATTATTTTCTTCAGGCCATAGGGGATTTTTCCACTGAAAAGACAATGAAATTTGTGCTTTTCCCACCCTCCCGAAGGAAGAAACATTTCAGGGGACACCACACCTAAACATCCTGGGTATTTCTAGCCAGTCTCAGCAGAGGATGAGATGGATTGGGGAAAATATTGCAACTAAGGCTGAGGTCACTCATGGTAGTTTTTTGTTTTGTTTTGTATTTTTTGTTTTTTGCTTTTTAGGCCCACACCCGTGGCATATGGAAGTTCCCAGGCTAGAAGTCGATTCGGAGCTACGCTGCCGGCCTACACCACAGCCACAGCAACTCGGAAACCGAACCGCATCTGTGACCTACAGCATAGCTCATGGCAATACCAGATCCTTAACCCACTGAGTGAAGCCAGGGATCGAACCTGCATCCTCATGGATATTAGTCGTGTTCGTTTCTGCTGAGCCGTGGTGGGAACTCCTGTTTTGTTTTTTTAAATCAGTGTAGGTGATCAGCTGAGTTAGACTAACCTAGTATGTTACCAGTTTCTCTGGACTTGCTCTTAAACGAGATTATAATCTTATGACTATTAGAGGCCATGGAAAATGGGCTCGCCAGAGTGAGACCTGGGCCCTAGCCTTGGCCCTGTTATGAATCTAACCATGTGACTGTAAACAAGTTACTTCTGCCGACTGACACTTGGTTTCATTACTTGTAAAATGAGGGGCTTGGACTAGACAGTGCCTCTCACACCTCCGTGTTGTCATGGGTCACGGGGAAGGCGGTGGGTCTTATTAAATGCAGATTCTGATTCAAGAGGTCAGGGTTGGGGTCTAAGTTTCTTCATGTTTACAAGCTCCAGGTGATGCTACACTTGATCTGCAAGTTTCCTTTGCTAAAGCTCAATGGCTCAGTTTTGACACGTCAGAATAATCAGCTAGAGTTCCCGTCGTGGCTCAGTGGTCAACAAATCCGACTAGGAACCCTGAGGTTGTGGGTTCAATCCCTGGCCTCGCTCAGTGGGTTAAGGATTAGGTGTTGCCATGAGCTGTAGTGTAGGTCGCAGACACGGCTCGGATCCCGTGTTGCTGTGGCTGTGGTGTAGGCCGGCAGCTACGGCTCCGATTAGACCCCTAGCCTGGGAACCTCCATATGCCGCAGATGTGGCCATAAAAGGACAAAAAAAAAAAAAAAAAGGAAGAAGAATCAGCTGATTCACCACTTAGCAGCCAGACCCCTTATAAAAGGTGAATTTGAGCCTTTGGTGGCTTCCCATGTCATTTAGAATCAAATCCAGTTTTTACAGTGCGGTTCTGCAGAACCTTCCATGTCTACGGCCACACCACCCTGAATGCACCCGATCTTGTCTGCAGAGCCCTCCATGAGCTGATTGCCCTGCTCCACTGCTTTTCTGACCCCCTCTCCTCCTCTCCCACTGCCTCGCTTATATACTCCAGCCATGTGGGTCTCTTTGCTGTTCCACACATGCTCTAGCCTCAAAGCCTTTGCATGTGCTGTTCCCTCCACCTGGAATACTTCTCCCAGATATCTGTACAGTTTGGTCTTTGTTCAAATGTCACCTTTTCAAAAAGGCCTTCCCTGATCACCCTGTACAAATTGTACCCCACTTCACTCAAGTACTTTTTTTTTTTTTTAATCTTTTTAGGGCCGTACCCACAGCTTGTAAAAATTCCCAGACTAGAGGTCAAATTGGAACTGCAGCTGCTGGCCTACGCCACAGCCATGACAGCACAGCATCTGAGCCATGTCTGCGACCCGCAGCACAGCTCACAGCAACTCTGGTTGCTTAACTCAATGAGCAAGGCCAAGTACCAAACCTGTGTTAGCTCCTTGCCCCGTTTCCTTTTTTTTTTTTTTTGGCCACACCCTCAGCATGTGGAAGTTCCCAGGCCTGGGATCGAATCCAAGCCACAGAAGTAACAACACTGAATCTTTTTTTTTGTTTGTTTTTTGTCTTTTTAGCGCTGCACCCGAGGCATATGGAGGTTCCCAGGCTAGGGGTTGAATAGGACCTATAGCCGCTGGCCTACACCACAGCCACAGCCACGCCAGATCTGAGCCGCGTCTGCAACCTACACCACAGCTCAAGGCAATGCCAGATCGTAACTCACTGAGCGAGGCCAGGGATCGAACCCGCAACCTCATGGTTCCTAGTCGGATTCGTTAACCACTGAGCCACAATGGGAACTCCACCCCTTACTCTTTCTAGGGCCACCATTAGCCTTTGGTTGTGATTTGGCTCCCTGCACTGGCTTCCCATGGTGAGAAAGACCAGGCTGGTGAGGTTGACCTAAATGCCCGCTCCACCTGGCATTTATACATCTCATTGTAAATTAATCCCTTGGCATTCTGCTTTAGCCCCTCCAGTCTCCTCTGACTGAGTCAGCTTTCTGAGACCAGTTAACTTTGGGGCCCTGATGGAATCAAGTTGTCTGAACCTTCAAGGCCAGACCCTGGACAGTGGCTAGTTCAATACGTTGCTACCCTGTGAAGCTTCTCAGCAGGTGGCCAGCTGGTCCTTCCCAGGCACCGCCCACCATCACTGCAGGTGGTGTTTAGCATTTTCCCACAAATCCAGCAACTCTGCTTAGAGGAGTTTATTTTTATTATTATTAAGGAGATAATTGGGTAAATATGTAAAGACATATGCAGAAAAGTGCTCATTATTGCATTGCGTTTTCCCTCTTCCTCAGCTAGATGTGGTGATACTTTTGTATCCCATGCTGTCCCCAGGGTGTGGATGGGTCCTATACCACCCCCCCCCAAATCCCCGCCCCCTGTGGCACCCATCGGAATTAATTGATGGTAGCATCTCTTATTATAATTGTGAGGGCAAGGGTTGGTGACAGAGGAGCAGTTGGCTAAGTAATCTATACCCGAAGCCCAGAACTGAATGAAGCTTTGGCATCATCCAGTGACCAAGGAATCAGGCCACTACGTCTCTTGCTCAAGGAGAGGAGTCTTGATCCCAGAGCAGCAGCTGGCCTGGGTGAGCTGAGTCCTGGCCCAGCGGCTTGTTTGGTCCTCAGTTCTGGCTGTTGCTGTGGCCCCTGCAGGGGCAGGTCTGCGAGCTGACCTGGAAGGCAGCCAAGGTCAGATGGGTTCCAGTCACTGACTCCTCCTTGGGGCCGCCCCGTGGAGTATGGCAGCCTCTTCAGCAAATCAAAGGCTCCTTTAGGCTCCCTTCCTAGGGCAGGCGGTAGTGCCACCCACCCAGCCACCCACTCATTCTCCAGGGAGCCTTAGCCCTGCAATCACCCCAATCACCACTTCGGAGGAGGAAGCTACTTTAATTTTTTTTTTTTTTTTTTTGCATTTTAGGGCCGCACCTGCAGCATATGGAGGTTCCCAGGCTAGGGGTCTAATTGGAGCTACAGCTGCAGCCACAGCAACACCAGATCCAAGCCGGATCTGCAACCTACACCACAGCTCATGACAACACTGGATCTGTAACCTACTAACTCCACAGCCACAGCAACGCCAGATCCAAGCCGGGTCTGCAACTTACATCACAGCTCACGGCAACACCGGATCTGTAACCCACTGAGTGAGGCCAGGGATCGAACCTGTAACCTCATGGTTCCTAGTTGGATTCGTTAACTGCTGTGCCACCACGAGAACTTCTGCAAGCTGCTTTTAGTTTCCAGAGATGATTCACTTTCCCAAGGGTGACCGAGGTGACCTCTCTTCGTGAAGCTGGAAATAACCCCCCAAGTTAGTGGGAAAAAAAAAACAACAACTGGAAACAGCTAATCCATCAGCCAGGGTCTGGCTCATCATACTAAGATTTATCCATGCAGCTTATTAAGGTCTATCACGGTAAGGTTTATCATTTCATCAAAATGAGAACATAGGTCTACATAGGCAGTTAAGTCAAAGGAAGAATGGACAGTACTGCACTTATACTTGGTTCCAATGAGTTTTTTAAAAAATACGGATATGCCAGTGTAAACATATGTGCATGGAGAAATAATTAAATGATATCAAAATGGTAGCAATGGTTATGTATGAGGGGGGAGATTTCTGGGAAGTCTTTTCTTTCTAGGGCTGCACAAGCAGCATGTGGAGGTTCCCAGGCTAGAGGTCGAATTGGAGCTACAGCTGCCGGCCTTCACCACAGCCACAGCAACACAGGATCCGAGCTGCATCTGTGACTCCACAGCTCAGGGCAAGGCCAGATCCTTAACCCACTGAGCAAGGCCAGGGATCGAACTCGCAACCTCACGGTTCCTAGTCAGATTCATTTCCACTGTGCCACGACGGGAACTCCTGGTAAGCCTTTTCTTATAATTCTCTGTATTATTTGAAATTGTACAATGAGCATGTTTATTATTCAGTTTCGTATATTTTAATGTGAAATATTCTGGAGTGGTGGCTGCTACAAGGCACCATGAGACCCAGAGCTGAGAGTATCATGAACCCTGCCCAATATTTGCAGGGTCAGCGTGACCTGGAGCCGTTGACCTCTGTGGGAGGTCTTCCTATTTCAAGAATGATTGGCGTCTATGATTTGAAGACGCCAAACCATATCTCCAGATCAAAACTATTTATAATAATCATTTCCTTCATAATGAGTTGGAACTTCCACTAACTGCTTGTGTGTTTAGATGACATCATCGCTGAGATTTATGAGAAATGACTCCTTTTCCTTGATGTTATCAAGGAGTTGCAGCAGTTGAGTTCCTTACATTTCTTTGTGTTTAAACTGCTATCTGAAGAAGCTGTCATTTGTCAAGGTTTAATTGTTTCCAATATTTTTTTCCTGGTACGTTTCCAGATATTGCTAGTCAGATTTCATAATGAGTAAAAGATGTTGGGAGCTCTAGCCCAGATCTTCCAGTTTTTAGCTGTGTGAATTTGAGTTAGTCACCTTTCTCTGGGCCTTACTTTTTCCCGTGGATATAAAAGGGGGAGATGGAATTCCTGCCATGGCTCAGGGGGTTAAGAACATGACATAGTGTCCATGAGGATGTGGGTTCAATCCCTGACCTTGCCCAGTGGGTCCAGTGTAGCCACAAGCTGTGGCATAGGTTACAGGTGTGGCTCGGGTTCTGCATTGCTGTGGCTAGGCATCAGCTGACAGATGTAGCTCCAATTTGACCCCTGGCCTGAGAACTTCCATATGCCACAGATGTGGCCTTAAAAAGAAAAAAAGTGGGGGTGGGGTGAGGGGGAGGCTAGAGGAGATGATATTAAAGATCCTGTCCACCCCTGACTGTCTGTGATGAGTTTTAACTCCGAGATTATAAAGAATATCTCCTGGTCCTGGTTCCAGATATATATATTTTTTGTCTTTTTGTCTTTTTGTCTTTTTGTCTTTTTAGGGCTGCACCAATGGCATATGGAGGTTCCAAGGCTAGGGGTCTAATCGGAGCTGTAGCCGCTGGCCTACACCACGGCCACAGTAACACCAGATCCGAGCCACATCTGGGACCTACACCACAGCTCACGGCAATGCCAGATCCTTAACCCACTGAGTGAGGCCAGGGCTTGAAAGCAGGTCCTCATGGATACTAGACGGGTTTGTTAAACACTGAGCCATGATGGGAACTCCGATAAAGGCGTTTCTAATTCCTGACACTGACCTTGGAGGAGGGGGGTCTCCCCCTTCCCATTTTAGACTTTAGAATCCAAACGGGGGTAAAGCACTTCTTTACCCGAAAATCCAGTGAGGACTGTGAACCATACACAGTCAGGTGGAAAGTCAAGCATTGAGTCCCTTTTCTCAAACTCTGTCATTTCACCCTGAACAAAGTCTGGAGCCTCACTGCCCTGCCCTGCAGCCATGAGGATGACCCTTCCTTTTCTGACGTCATCCCTTCTCTCCCTTCTCATATTCCCTCTTTCTTTTTTAAAGCCCCTGGAGTCCCTGCATCTCCCTATCCCATTTTCTTTCTTTTTAAATTTTCTTCTTCTTTTTTTTTTTTTTGGCTTTTTAGGGGTGTACCTGCAGCACATGGAGGTTCCCAGGCTAGGGGTCAAATCAGAGCTCCAGCCGCCGGCCTTCACCACAGCCGCAGCAACGCCAGGTCCAAGCAGTGTCTGCAACCTACACCACAGCTCTCGCCAATGCTGGATGCTTAATTCATTGAGCGAGGCCAGTGATCAAACCCACGTCCTCGTGGATACTAGTCAGGCTTGTAATCCACTGAGCCACAATGGGAACTCCTAAAGTTTTTCTTTTAACTTAATTTTTTCCCTACCCCATTAACTTGAGTCACCAACACTTTTCATCAGAAATCTCCAGGTCCAAGTCACCTTTTGTGTCTACACTGTACAGCCTCTAGCCTCTCTCCTCTCTCCACTTTCTACTGCTGGGTACAGAGAAGAGGTGGTTCTGAAACCCAACAATGGAAGCAAAGGCCCTCTGGAATAAAGCGGACTCCCAATTCACAGAGCAGTTTGCTTCCGCCCAAACATGTTAGAAGAAAAAAATCAGGTGCACCTTGTACCTCAAGGATTACAAACTTGCAACTAGTAGATAAATACATCACGGAGATCTAAGCACGGTATAGTGATTACAGTCAACAATACTGTATTATGAAATTCAAAGTTGCGAGAGCCTAGATCTTCATTGTTATCACTACAAAAAAGAAATAATAATTATGCAACCTGATTAGGTGTTAGCTAACACTGCAGGTGGTAGTCATATCGCAACACGTAAATTCATCAAATAAACACCTGTACCACTTGAACTGACCCAGTCTCATAAGTCAATTATATCTCGATTAAAAAAAAGAAAGAAGGTGATCCTGCTGTGGCTTGGTGGTTAACGAATCCGACTAGGAACCATGAGGTTGCAGGTTCGATCCCTGGCCTTGCTCAGTGGGTGTTGCCATGAGCTGTGGTGTAGGTCGCAGACGCGGCTCGGATCTCGCGTTGCTGTGGCTGTGGCGAAGGCCGGCGGCTACAGTTCCTGTTAGACAGCTAGCCTGGGAACCTCCATATGCCGCGGGTGTGGCCCTAGATAAGGCAAAAGAAAGAAAGAAAGAAACGAAGAAACAAAGAAAGGAAGGAAGGAAAGAAAGAAAAAGAAAGATTAATTAAGCTTCGGTGGGTCTACAAAAGTACTTGACATTCCTTTGGTCAACATAACTTGAATCTTTCACTTTGTAGAGGAACAGAGTTCCCTCTGCCTTCCCAGTGCTACGTTTTCAATATAATGTGCTCTTCCATCAGCTTGAGAAAATCGGGCCCCATAATCCTGCCCGGTTCTTAGGTTACTCTCTTGAATGGGAAGGTGGGAAATGGGGAGGGCTTTGGAGAGAGGGTTGCTAGTATCTCTATGAGTTAGAATTCTGCTAGAGAATAACAAGTAGGAGAGACAGATTAACATATTAAGAGATTCATTGCAAGGAAGTGGTTTATTTGGTTGTGGCCGCTAGGCAAGGCTAAAATCCATCGGGCAGACCATCAGGAAAGGTAGGCTCGCCTAGGTGGGTTCTCCAGGGAAGGTCTTAAGATCTTTCAACTGTTTGAACCAATTGATTTTCTAGCTTAATCTCCTTTACCTCAAGCCAAGTGATTAAGGACTTTAATCATATCTACAAAATACCTTCACAGCAACATCTAGATCAGTGTTTGACTGAGTAACTGGGGACCCATAGTCTAGGCAAGTTGACACATACGGTAGATCGTGACATCTTCAAATACCTATCTTGGGGGAGTTCCCGTCATGGCTCAGTGGTTAACGAACCCGGCTTGGATCCATGAGGACGAGGGTTTGACCCCTGGACTTGCTCAATGGGTTAAGGGTCTGGCGTTGCCGTGCACTGTTGTGTAGGTTGCAGACTTGGCTTCGATCCTGCATTGCTGTGGCTGGGCGTAGGCTGGCAGCTGTAGCTCCAATTCGACCCTAGCCTGGGAATTTCCATATGCCATGGTTGGGGCCCTGAAAAGACTAAAGACCAAAAAAAAAAAAAAACCTATCTTGGAACTTTGGAAGCATTTCTTATTTTACGTCTTATATGATTACTGTATGTATGAATGTATCAAGTTTCCTTAGCGTTGCTCACTTCCTTTATCCAGGACAGTAACTCTCTCCTTTGCCTGTTAATAAAGAGGCATGAGGAGCCCAAAGTGGCCGGTGGTAGCCTTAATCTCCAGTATGATGGAATCATTGTGTTTCCACGTGGAACCATTCCTCCCTCTGGAACTAAGACCTCTAGACCAGCGGAGTTACAGGTCACAAGGGAGGACCACAGAAATTTTTCTAGTGAATCATTAAGAGTCACAGTGAGCGGAGCCACTCCCAATTCCACCCCTTGATTCCTGAAACCAGAAACCCAGTACCACATACTGGATACTGATTTAGAGAATACACAGCATCCTAGACGACACCGCTCCAGCCCCATGAGATGTTACAACAGAGCTGGTGCTGTAAATCAGTTTGCAAAAGGCTGTTCCACATTCTATCAGGTCAGCTGAGGCAGGATGCTGGGGAACGTGGTAAGGCTAGTGAATTCCATGAGTGTAGGCCCATTGCTGTACTTCATGGGCTATAACACGAGTTTCTCTCTCTCTCTTATTTTTTTTTTTTTTAATTTTTGGCCACCCCACAGCATATGGAGCTCCTGGACCAAGGATCAAATCTGAGCCACAGTCTTGACCTAAGCTGAAGCTGTGGCAACACTGGATTTTTAACCCACTGTGCTGGGCTGGGGATTGAACCCAGTGCTCCAAGACGCTGCCAATCCTATTGTGCCACAGTGGGAGCTCCATTTTTTTTTCTTTGCTGTTTTTTAGTGCCGCAGGTGCTATGGGCATATGGAAGTTCCCAGGCTAGGGCTTTAATTGGAGCTGCAGCTGCTGGCCTACGCCACAGCCACAGCAACTCCAGACCTGAGCTTCATCTGTGACCTACACCACAGTTCACTGCAATACTGGATCCTTAATTTACTGAGCGAGACCAGGGATCAAATCCACATTCTCATGGATACTAGTTGGGTTTGTTACCCCTGAGCCACAGTGGGAATTCCTAAGTGGCTATTTCTTTTTTCTTTTTTTTTGTTTTTGGTCTTTTTGGGGCCGCATCCACGGCATATGGAGGTTCCCAGGCTAGGGGTCCAATCGGAGCTGTAGTCACTGATCTATGCCAGAGCCATAGCAACATGGGATCCAAGCCACGTCTGTGACCTCCACCACAGTTCATGGCAATGCCGGATCCTTAACCCACTGAGTGAGGTCAGGGATCGAACCTGCAACCTCATGGTTCCCAGTCAGATTCGTTCCCGCTGTGCCACAAAGGGAACTCCCTAAGTGGCTATTTCAATAAGAACAAAGTGCTGGCCCACCCATGATGGAAACAGTCCAGTCTAATCAATTAGCCACCAAGTAGCTTGCTGATCACCGCACAGACGTAAAGGAGTCTCAGGGTTGGTCTCTGCTGCTGTTGGCAAGTTGGGTGCTCAGCAGTAGTCGTAGCCGGTCGGTCAGTAGTGGTGAGTGGAAGCCCATGTCTCTGAGCTCCTACACAGCCTCCATCCCTGCCATCATGCCCACTTTGTTCACGAGCCCGGTGGGCAATGACAGGCCTGACTGAGGAAAGAAGCTGACTGATATCCATAGAGCACTTCATCCCATTCACTTGATTATTTAACTCCTAAGCTGGGGTTACCCTTTGCTGAGCATTCACATGGAACACAAATGCCTGCACATCTTTTACCCGTTCAGAGAGGTCTTTGCACTTACTTGCTCCTGGGGCCTCCTTGCTACTAACTTTCCAATAACGTTCCTTTCAATTCCCTGCCCACTCAATGAAAGCATTGTCCACAGCCCACGAATCAGCATAGACTCTCGCTTCTGTATAAACATAAAACTTCAAGGCTGAGGAACTCCCTGTTGGCCTAGTGGTTAAGGACTCGGCGTCGTCACTATCGCGGCTCAGGTTCAGTCCCTGGCCGGGGAGATTCCACATGCCACAAGCGTGGCCAAAACAAACAAGCAAACAAACAAAAAACCTTCTAGGTTGAGTGAACAGTAGTGTATCTTAAGTCACCAAAACAGAGTCACGATGGCTCTTCAGTCAATCCCCAGACTTGAGCCAGTTGAAAGGCCAAGAATCTCTTGAGTGAAGTGGAGTCCGGGTCCCTTGAGAAAGGACTTTGCTGCACTGCCAGAGGTTTTCAGATTCCCAGGGGCTAAGAGACGCTTGGTGGGAGGAGTGGAAAGTGTTGACTTCTTGTTCAAGTTGGGGCTCCTTTTGTGGACTCTGTATGGCCCCCTCCACCTTCAAGGCGCCTTCATGTCTTCCTTGGTGCTTACAGGTGGAGGACCCACCTCAGTCATGAGGACTCAGGACTACATGAATACAATTTAGAAAAACTAGAAGGTAGCTTTGAATGATTGCTTTATAAAGTGCAATAGGTGTTGCAGATAGAATTTTTTTTTCTTTTTTTTGTCTTTTTGCCTTTTCTAGAGCCGCGCTCATGGCATATGGAGGTTCCCAGGCCAGGGGTCTAACAGGAGCTGTAGCTAGCTGCCGGCCTTCGCCACAGCCACAGCAACACCAGAGCCAAGCCAAGTCTGCGATCTACACCACAGCTCACGGCAACGCCGGATCCTTAACCCACTTAGCGATGCCAGGGATCAAACCCACAACCTCATGGTTCCTAGTCGGATTCGTTAACCACTGAGCCACAACAGGAACTGCAACAGATAGAATTTTATAATGGCTCCTATCTAGACACAACAAGGCTGGAGGCATCTATTGCTGCATTACAAATCACCCCCACAATGTACAGATGAAAAAGCAACACTAATCACTTACTACCCCGTTATTTTTGTGGGTCAGACAGGGCACAGCAGGGACAGTTTATCTCTGTTCCCTGATGGCTGGGGTCTTCACTGAAGACTCGAATACTAAGGAGCTAGAATCATCTGAAGGCTTAACTGGGACTAGAGAATCTGCTTCAGACGTAGCTCATTCAAGTGCCTGGCAAGCTCACCCTGGAGGTTGCTTCCTCCCAACACGGTCTCTCCACAGTGCTGCTTGAATGTCCTCCCAACACGGCGGTTGACTTCCCAAGCGAGTAAGTCAAGGGCCCAAGGTGAGAGCTGAAATTGTTGTTCCTAGTCTCCCTTGGGAAGCCCCAAACCATCAGGTCTGCAACATCCTGTTGGTCACATAGATCCGGCCCTCTTTGTTGTGTGAGGCGCCAACGGAGTTGTGAACACCAAGACATGAGATCCTAAGAGGTCACTGGGAGGCTGGTTGCCACACCGGTCAGTTACAGCCAGATGGGAGCGATGCCAACAGGAAGCTGAAGGACAGGCAACTGGTGAAGGTGGTTCAGTGTCTCAGCTATTCCAAGCCAGAGATCTGTAGATGGTGTTCTTGGTCTCAGATTTTCCATCAGCCCAAATAACCTTCCATAGGTGGAAAGTTTATAGCTTCCCCTAAGGGAAGCTTTCACTGGGAACGTCAAAGCAAGGCCCCATAAAGCAGCTCTGCTGGGCTTTGCAAACTCTCTGCTGGCTACACAACTGTGGGATGCAGTTTCCCAGTGCAGCTGCTAATGAATTTAGAGCCAAGCGGGAAGGGGTAGGGAAACAAGAGCAGGGCTTCAAAAATGTTTCCTGGAATTCCCCTTGTGGCTCAGTGGTAACGAACCCAACTAGTATCCATGAGGACTCAGGTTCGATCCCTGGTCCCATTCAGTGAGTTAAGGATCCTGCAATGCTGTGAGCTGCTGTGTGGGTCACAGACGCAGCTCAGATCCTGAGCTGCTGTGGCTGTGGGCGTAGGCTGGCAGCTGCAGCTCTGATTCCACCCTTAGCCTGGGAAATTCTATATGCGCAGGTGCAGCCCCAAAAAGCTTCTCCACAGAGGAAAGCTAAAAAGAAATCTACATGGCACAGTGGATTTGGATGGCAGCAGTCTTCTCACTCTCCATCAGCTGAACGCGCTCAATCTGTACGTGTGGGTTTGGGCACCATTATGCAGAAGTCAGCAGTTTCCACTCTGGCATGATGCGCTTTCATGCCGAGCTCCTCGGCGGCTGTTCTGCTGACCATGGGACAACTGAAAGCCTAACATTTTCCCTTCTCATCACCCCTTCCACCCCCTGGTGGGAGCTTTCCTGTCATTTTGCTGCTCCGGATGGAATGATGCAGAGAGGACCTCTGGGGATTGCTCGTGCCTGAACGGGGGGACAATGGGGCGGACAAGGTGTGAAAGGCTTGATAAACATGTGAGAGATATTGAGGTGCCAAAAGCACAGCCACAGAGCTGACTCTCGAGAGGACGGTTGCCTGGGGCGTGCTCTCTTCCTGCTGGGACTCGAGAGGGACGGGAGCGCCTCCAACAGGTGTGCCCCTGTTCTTCATGGAGCTGCTGCCGCCGGACCTGCTGCTTCTGAACAGCTACGTTCATGGTGAAAAGGAAGGAATTTTCCTTCAGGACAAGGAGAGCGTCCGCTTCCAGTACACAGCATCTGCTCTTCTTGTGCTGTGTGACCAGGGCAAATTTTGACCTTTGCATCTGTAATTTTTTTATCTGTGGATAATAACCCATTTCTCTGCGGCTTGGACCACTAACATTTCAAGAGGAATGAGGAAATATTCACAGAACTCCCAAACACCATTTCATGAAAGGCCCGGGGAAATTTAGACAGAAGTATTATTTTCTCTCCAGCAATTCCCCTGGCTTCTTCCAGTGCTGTGTGGAATTAAGACAGGGCCACTGGCCTGGGGGCTGGATGCCTGAACACCAGCTTGCTCTGCCTTGCTGTGTACCTGGAACACAAAGCTCCCCGGGGGACCTGCGTGACCAGTGGCCTCTGTACAGCCTGTCTGCTCTGGCTTTTGACTCAAGGTCTTTGATGGCCTTGAGTCTAAAGGCTGGCATGGCCACATGGTGAGTTGTAGAATGTGGACCAGAAGGACACCTGAGTTCTTTTTTTTTTTTTTTTTGTCTTTTTGCCTTTTCTAGGGCCACACCCGCAGCACATGGAGGTTCCCAGGCTAGGGGTCTAACAGGAGCTGTAGCCGGCCTTCGCCACAGCCACAGCAACGCGGGATCCGAGCCATGTCTGCGACCTACACCACAGCTCACGACAACACCAGATCCTTAACCCACTGAGCAAGGCCAGGGATCGAACCCACAACCTCACGGTTCTTAGTCGGATTCGTTAACCACTGAGCCACGAACGGAACTCCCTAGCTATTTTTTTTTTTAAAGCTCCTCAGGTGATTCAAATGTGCTTTTAAGGCCGACATCACTTAACCCTTGATGAGTCACAGCTCTCCGAAGAGAGAAGCTCAAATCTGGTGCTGAACCAGACACCCTGCTCGTTGGCAGCAGAGGCAGGACTGGACCTCAAAGTTTGTGACCCTGAGAAGTACCTGGAAGTGACTGATGGAAATCGCTGCCTTCCCCGTCTATGGAAACTCTTGGGTTTCCATGATGGAAATCATCCCCAGTCGTAAAGATAGACATAGAAGGACACCTCCGCATGGGCACGGCAGTTGGCCCACACACTGAGAGTGACTGAAAGTCACCTTTCTCTGGGCCAACTCACTCCTCACAGATGCTGCTGTGAAGCTGGCCAGAGGACCCTTCATTCCCAACTAACTGCAGCTTTGCTAAAACGTGAGGGACAACTGATGGGAAGTAGCCATGAAAAGTCAGGTCTTCCAAGAAAACCTGCTCCCATTTTCACTCACTTGCCTAACCTGGGTCGGCTCGCCCATCGGGGCAGCAAAGCCAATTCACTGACACTGGGGTGTGGTGAAGGAAGGAGCAGTGTTTATTTGCAGGGCACCAAGCAAGGAATATGGTGGCTCATGCTCAAAAGATTTAAACTCCCCAGTGGATTTCAGGGAAGTGTTTTGGGTTGGGTTTTTTTGGTTGTTTTTTTGTTTGTTTGTTTGGTTGGTTGGTTTTGTTTTGTTTTTTGTCTGTGCCCAAGGCATACAAAAATCCCAGGGCTAGGGATCAAACCCAAATCACAGCAGTCACAACATCAAGCTGGAATGACGATGCCAGATCCTTAACTCACTGAGCCACCAGGGAACTCCCCAGGGAAGGCTTTTTAAAGGCAACATTTGGGGTGAGGGCTGCAGGGGGCATGACTTCTTTTCCTCTTGGTTGGTGGTAACAGAGTGGTGTTTTGGGATCTTAATCATCAACCTTTTGAGGAGTTCCCTGGCGGTCTAGTGGTTAGGATTCAGTGCTTTCACCACGGTAACCTGGGTTGAATCCCTGGTCTGGGAACTGAGATCCCACATCAAGCCACTGGTTCCAGTCAGTCTGCGTGCCCTACACATAATCAGCGATCACCATCCTCAGAGGTGGGGCTGGGGAGACAGGGAGAGTGTTTCAGATACTGCAGAACTGGATGTGAGATTGTTCTGTGTACCCCCTCAGGAGGAACACCGACTCTTTTTTTTCTATCGCTGAACTACTGTCATTACGTTTCTTGTTTGACTGCTTTTGCTTTGTTTCTTCATTCTCTCACTACCCTAATTAGTAACTGCTTGTGCCCATTCTTGCAAATTCAGGGCAGGCACAGGAGACAAAGCCTTTGGCTACAGGCAAGAAACAGGGGACACTCAGGGGCTTTTGTCCCGCGGAGGGCCCTGCAGTGTCTTTCTTGGTTTCAAGAGGGATGCCTGTGGAGGGGGTTGTCTCCCCACCTGGGCCCATGTGACCAAGGCCATTCTCTTTCCTAATAGACCAGAAGGTTCCTTCAGGCCTGATGGTGGCCTGCAAAGTTCAGAGCAAGGGAGAAAGGCCAGGAGATGATCTAAAGCCAGTCTTCTCCTCCCCACCCCCCTTTTGTCTTTTGCTTTTTAAGGCCGCATCTGTGGCATATGGAAGCTCCCAGGTTAGGGATGGGATTGGAACTGCAGCAGCGCCCCTACACCACATCCAGAGCCACTGGGGATCCTGAACCCACTGAATGAAGCCAGGAATGGAACCCACTGTGTCATGGGTACTAGTCAGGTTCTTAACCCACTGAGCCACAGTGTGAACTCCCTAAGGGCGGTCTTGTTAAGTCCAAGCTTCCACTCCTGGTAACTGCTACTTGGAAGGGCTACCCTCACTCCAGCCCCACGTCTCCCACCCTCCCACAGCCTAGAGACCTCACTTGGCCCCTCCCCACTTTCTGGAAATGCACCGCGAGTAAGATGCAGAGGGATTGCTTTGCCATCCTGCCTCATCTTTTTCCCGGCTACGAGGCCCAGGATCCTGTCCCCATAGAAGGGATTGATTTTTGGACCTCTAGTCAGCAGGTTTGGATATGGGTTTTGAGCGTATGATTCACTTCCTATAAGACCTTGTGTTGATCCCTCAATTCCACTGATCTCTTGGCACTTTAGCTTCAGAATGGGAATCTGGAAACCTGCCCTGCTTACCTCTCAGGGTTGAGACCAAAAAAAAAAAAGGATCGATCTCATTAGCGTATGTGAGAGACCATTGTAAACTGTAAAATCTGTTTGAATGAGGGCATTTATTGTTAGGAAGTTGAGGCTTGGATGGGAACACAAATACTGATTTTTCAGGGAATTAGCCCTAGTCACTTTTTTTTTCTTTTTACAGCCATTCCTAGGACACATGGAAGTTCTCCGGCTGAGACCTGAAACACAGCCACAGCAACGCCAGATCTGGGCTGCATCTGTGACTTATGCCGGATCCTTAACCCACTGAGCCAGGCCAGGGATGGAACCTGCAACCTCATGGACGCTATGTTGGGTTCTTAGCCCAATGAGCCACAGCGGGAACCCCACCAAACCACTTTCCAGTTGGGAAATAGCTTCGAACAATCCTTGCCTAAGGGATCTACAATGAAGCACCCCTGGCATTTATGGGGCCCCTGAGGGCACACAATGGGGCTCACAGAGGAAGGCCTCAGGTACTCCCTGTCCTCTTGGGTGGCAGAAGCGATCTCAGAGCCTCTGTAAGGAAGGCTACACGCACCTGTGCTGTTGCCAAGCAAATGCAATGACCTCCGCTGCAATCATTTGTTGTACCTGGTACACGGAAGATAACCATCAATATTTGCTAAGCAAATTAATTTCAATATAAGATAATGCCCATGCTAATCCCATACTCTCTTGAGATCTGTAACTTCCAAGGGCAGAAGTAATAGATATTACTGAGGATTAAACTAATTGGGGAAAAAAAGAAATAACCAAATCGACCTCTCCAATGATAGATAATACATACCATATATATTCATTGTAGCCAAGGAGTGTTACAGATATCTATTTTATGCATACAACAAAAACAAATAAGGATACAATTCAGTTGCAGAAAGTTTTACTAGTGACTGTTATTAATATGGGCCCCAAAGTGGGCTGGGCATTGCTGTAGGCAGAAAGAAATCACCCACAGTGATCGAGGTGCAGAACTGAATGGTGATGGGGAGAATCAGGAAGGATTTAAGGAAGAGGTGGCATTTGATGCGGGCAAAGAAGGGGACCTGGGAGAACAGGCCAAGCAGAGAATCATGCGACAACTGAACCTCTGGGCATATTGTGCTTAAGTCACAACAGTTTATTGAGCGTTTGCTGTGGGGGCACTGTGCTAAATTTTTATACACACCTTTTTTTTGTTGTTGTTTTTTCCCCCCCCAGGACTGCACCTGCGGCATATGGAAGTTCCCAGGTTAGGGGTCAAATCAGAGCTGCCCCTGCCAGCCTACACCACAGCAATGCCAGAGCTGAGCCGCTTCTGCGACCTACACCACAGTTCATGGCAACTCCAGATCCTTAACCCAATGAGCAAATCCAGGGATCGAACCTGCATCCTCATGGATACTAGCTGGGTTTGTTACTGATGAGCTACAATGGGAACTCCTATGTACACCATCTTATTTGCTCCTCATGATAACTCCATGAGGTAGGGTTTTTTTTTTTTTAATTTTATTGAAGTATAGTTAATTTACAAGGTTGTGATAATTTCTGCTCTACAACAAAGTGACCCAGTCATACTTATACACACATCCACTCTCTCTCAGATTCTTTTCCCACATGGATTATCAAGAATACCGAGTAGATCCACTGGCAAAGGAATAAACTGTTTTTTTTTTTTTTTATAAACTCTTGGAAAATAAAAAGGAATACTGAGTAGAGGTCTCTGTGCTATCCCCGTTTGGCCAATCATTCCATGTTCAAGGTAGGTATTTTTATTCCCATTTTACGTATGAAGAAACTGGAGTTCAGATGGTCACAAAGTTAGTTAATGGCAGGAACAGGATTCCAACCTGCGTCTGACCGCCCCACACACCTCCCGAGTCCTTGCTCTTATGTGGTCCAGCCTGGATGGAATTAGCTGCCCATGGAGTGGTACAAAAGGAGAAAAGATATGATGAAGAATTGTGGAGCAGGAGTTCCTGTCGTGGCGCAGTGGAAACGAATCCGACTAGGAACCATGAGTTTGAGGGTTCGATCCCTGGTCTTGCTCAGTGGGTCTAAGGATCCGGCGTTGCCGTGAGCTATGGTGTAGGTTGCAGACGTGGCTCGGATCTGGCATTGGTGTGGTTGTGGTGTAGGCCAGCAGCTGTAGGTCCAATTAGACCCCTGGCCTGGGAACCTCCATATGCCGCAGGTGCGGCCCTAAAAAAGGCCAAAAAAAAAAAAAGAATCATGGAGCATCTTGCTTATGGATTTTGAGGTGTCTTTATTTAACACACAGGTGGGGAGCACACAGAAAGTTTTAAGGAGGGGGAAGAGTGTGACTAAAAATGTGCATTGCGGTCACCCCTGTGGCCATAGGGAGGGTGGACTAGAGATCAGTTAGGGGGCTGTGTCCATGATCCAGGCTTGGCTAGAGAGAATCGCTGCTTACCATAAAGCTCTGATGACCACAATGTGTGGTCCCGGGACCAGCAGCCTCTGCATCACCTGGAGTTTGTCCGAAATGCAGACACTTGGAGATCCTGTCACAGCTCAGCAGTAATGAACCTGACCGGTATCCATGAAGACGTGGGTTCAGTCCCTGGCCTCGCTCAGAGGGTTAAGGATCTAGCATTGCCTTAAGCTGTGGTGTAGGTTGCAGACATGGCTCAGATCCTGCATTGCTGTGGCTGTGGTCTAGGCCAGCAGTTGTAGCTCCAATTCAACCCCTAGTCTGGGGACCTCCATATGCCGCAGGTGCAGCCATAAAAGGACCAAAAAAAAAAAAAAAGCCAATGATTACCAATATTCTAAACAACTTTAGGGCCTTCACTGAGCCCTGAAGAGCACAAAGACCACTGCTGGGTCTGTAAGGAATCCCCAAATCTTAATTGATTAATAACTTAGCTGGAGGGAGGGGGAGTGGTGAGGAGTTTACAGTTTAAAAAAAAAAAAATGAAGTCTGAAGCCAAGGGCTGTCACTTCAGAGACCTCTTCGGAGCCTGGACAAGGCTTGGCCACCATGGCCAGGATCAGGACTCTGTTCCCAACCCCCCACCCCTAGCATTGTTCTCCAGATACCCTGGTGACCTAAGCAGATACCCTGGAGGGACGCAGCAAGGCCCACCCTGGCTTCCTTGAGCTAGACGGGGCCTGCCTGCCTTTAGTCCCAGAAAAGCCAAAATTAGCCTGACTTGTGTTTCTTTTCTCAGGAGCCTGTACATTGTATCTCAGGAAAGGATTATTGTGCTCTGGGGACCCTATCTTATCGTGGGGGAGGCGATGAGTGGAAGGAAAATGGTCTTTGACAAATGGGTTCATTTTGGACAATCACATGACTTTCCAGTAACTGCCCACCACCGCTTCAGTAAGCCTATTGTTTCAGCTCCCAAATATTTAGTCAAGTAGGAGGCTGGGGAAGGTTGGGGGGCGGTCAGAGATTTGAGGGCTTGATGGTGTGGGGAAAGGACTTTTGTGAGGATCCTCTGGCATTTTGATGGCCCGGAGGCTCTGGCCCCACAACTTGAGTATTTTTAGGGCCACACCTGTGGCATATGGAGGTTCCCAGGCTAGGGGTCTAATCAGAGCTGTAGCCACACAGCCACGTGGGATCCAAGCCGTGTCTGCAACCTACGCTACAGCTCACAGCAATGCCAGATCATTAACCCACTGAGCGAGGCCAGAGATCGAACCTGCAACCTCATGGATCCTAGTCAGGTTCGTTAACCGCTGTGCCACGACGGGAACTCCACAACTTGAGTTCTTTATCACTGAATGAGCCTTGGCAGGGGGAGGGGGGCGGTAAGGCGACACCTTGGGGTCACTGCTGGAATGCAGGGAGAAGAGGGGAGACGCCTTCTGAGGGGTGGGCTCTGGAGGCCGTAGCATTTGAGCCCAGTTTGACTCAGCGGTTACCTACATCAGGGCTGGACTGGCTGCCTTGCTGACCCGTCTTGAGGGGGGCAGAGGAATATTGCTGTACTTCTCCCAGTGAGGGCTGCTCAGCAAAACCAAAGCAGGCACCGCACCGTGAGCCAGAGGGCAAATGTAACCTGAGCCATCAGAGCGAAAATTCACACACAAAAATTCAAGGCACAATCAGGCATTTGCCCTTAGACTACTTTTCAAAAATTCCCGTGTCTCCAGGGAGAGAAGGGCTCACGCTGACCTCGCCCAGGTTGGCTCAGCCTGACATCATGCGTGGCGTTCGCGAGCTGAGGCGTGGTGGCAGCACGTGAGAACGTGTGTGTGTTATCGGCAGGGAACACTTTTCCCCTTGCTCACGTGGTCATCCGTCTGATATGCCTGTGGGTGGAGGTGGGCAGAGGGGAAGGGCGTGTCCAGGCACCGGTGACAGAAAAGAGCCATGAGGTCACCGGAGCCCAGGGCTTCCCTTGCTGACCGGTGGCAACAATTGTCTTCCCGGCTTACGTTCCCAGGGGTTCGCCTCCGCTCCCACGGAAGGTTCTGATACTGCGGGTCCTGCTTGGGCCATGCATTTTCTTCCATCTGAAAATATGCCCCGTAGGCAGAGAGGGGATATGCTGTTTGGCAAGAAATTTGAGCTTCATAGCTTTGAGAACCACACTGATGACAACTCTCTCCCAGCCGAGCCTCCCTGAGACAACACCTTGCCTCTCGGAACAGCCTGATTAGGCGTCACTAGGTGGCCAGCACCCCGCCCCCGCCCCGCCCAGCTCTGCCCGCACCCTCCCCGTGGCATCTCACTGGGATTTGGGATTCTGTGTGGATCCTCCACCCCTAGACCTCCTGAACTCTCAAGATCTGAGAATCTGTGTGCCAGGCAGAACACCCTGGTGACTCAGCTGCACCCGGAGTTTGGGGAATCATTGAACCAGCTGATCTCTAGGGACAGCTTTAGCTCCTATATTCTAGGACCAAAATGTCCCGAGGCACTAAGCCCACAGCCTCCCACCGGTACAGGTGAGTTTTAGCAACCAGCAGGTCTCTGTCTTCTTACTTTTGTGATTCTCTACCCTGGCTGCATATTAGAATCGTGTGTGAGGTTTTTTTGTTTGCTTAATTACACATAATATGGTTTCCAAACAGAGATTAGATGTATGGGTTTTATCCTCTCTCCTCTAACAAGATAAAAATGCTTTGGAATCCTTGGCAGTGGTTCCACAAGAAGGGTATGTGTTGGCACCTGCTAATCTCTCAGAGAACTTCCCTAAGGTGGGCCAGTCACTTGGTGCCACGGAAGAAAGACAGCCTTCTGAACAAAGAGGGGCATGGGGACCCCATGACTTACCCTAGTAACTTTATTGATTTGTTTATTTTTGCTTTTCAGAGCCACACCCGCAGCATATGGAGGTTCCCAGGCTGGGAGTTGAATCGGAGCTAGAGCCAAGGCAACGCAGGATCCGAGCCGCATCTGGGACCTACACCACAGCTCATGGCAATGCCAGATCCTTAACCCACTGAGTGAGGCCAGGAATCACACCCGCAACCTCATGGTTCCTAGTCGGATTCATTCCCGCTGCGCTACGACGGGAACTCCCTGGTAACTTCCTTTAAAAGGGTAGCCTGCCTGGGGAAACGGATGCACTCGGGTGCTTTAGACTCCAAGGTGTCCAAGACACTGTGGACCCTAGGGTAAATCTTTGTGGAGAAGAAGGTAAGAGAGGAGATTCTGGCTCTTCCAGCTGGTGGAGCTGGAATTGGATCTGACTCAGCGTTGTGGGTCCCAGCCAGTGGCTTAAGATGAGGCCGTGTAGGTGAAAATTGCTATTTTAGGAACTCATGTCTTCCCTGGCCACTGTTAGCAAAGGAGGAGGCGGTGGTCCCTTCTCAAAGGGCCACAGCTGGTCCTGAAAGTCTGTGGGCACCAGTTGAGGAGGGGGTAGGACCAGTGTCCAACAGTGACACCACGAGGCCGCAAGAGGTCACAGCAGAACATAATACTTGTTAATATTTCCATGGTGTGGTTTGCCCAGCAGGGACCTAAGTGCCTAGCATTCATTCATTCATTTCATAACAGTTCTGTGAGGTGAGTCTCCATTGTTGCTGAGCAAGTTAAGGGCATTACGTAGTCTCCATGAGGATGCGAGTTCGATCCCTGGCCTCGCCTCACTCAGTGAGTTGAGGATCTGGTGTTGCATCACAGATACAGCTCAGATCTGGTATTGCTGTGGCTGTGGCGTAGGCTCGCAGCTGCAGCTCTAATTCCCTGGGAATTCCTAGCCTGGGAATTTCCATATGCTGCAGGTGTGGCCATGAAAAAACAACAACAACAGTTCTTTGAAGCAGTTATTATTACTTCTTTTGTACAGAAAAGGAAATTGAGGCATGGTGGTTAGACGGAGAGTAGCTGGCAGTGTGTGAACAAGGCAGCCTGTCTCCAGAGCCCACACCCTTGCCAGGCACCTTGCTGCCTCCACACAATAGCCATTGTTTGGAGTTCCCGTCCTGGCTCAGCAGTTAACGAACCTGACTAGTATCCATGAGGACGTGGGTTCAATCCTTGGCCTCATTTAATGGTTAAGGATCCGGCGTTGCCGTGAGCTGTGGTGTAAGTCGCAGATGAGGCTTGGATCCTGCATTGCTGTGGCTGTGGCGGGCAGTTGTAGCTCCAACTGGACCCCTAGCCTGGGAACCTCCATATGCTGCAGGTGCGGCCCTAAAAAGCAAAATAAAAAAAATAGCCATTGTTTACTGAGGATTTACCGCATGCTCTGTGTTCCTTTTTTAGTCCTCACCACTGTCTTTGGAGCTGGGGAACTGTTTTTTATTCCCATTTCACAAATGGGGTAAGTTAGGTACAGAGAGGATAAGTAGTGGGCTGCTCACTGTCCACCGTCTCCCCTTCGGGAATGGAGGCCAGACTAATCCTACCTAATCCCACTGCAGCCCCGTCACTCTGGGGAACTCCTCAGCCTTAGGATTCTCAGAAAATTGAAGTGAGGTGGGACTCTTGACTGGGGCTACTGGGCTGCCTGCAATAAAACGTGTGCAGTCTTCACTGAGGGACTGGAAAAACAAAAGTGGGACGATGTTTCTACTTCCAATTTTGTGAAAGCAGATCACACCAATTTCAGCGGCCCTACCCCGGGTTTACTGAAAGGGAGGACATGCAGGGTGGGGCCAGGAAACGCGACTTTAAAACAAACCCGAAAACAAACCACAGCTGATCCTGGTGCACAGTTGAGGTTGAGAATTACTGCCATTGGAGTTCCCTGGTGGTGCAGTGGGTTAAGGATGTGGTGATGTCACTGCTATGGCTCGGGTCACTGCTGGGGCAAGGGTTTGAACCAGGAAATTCCATATGCCATGGGTGTGGCCGAAAAGAAAAAGAGAGAGAGAGAGAATTACTGTCTGTTTTTTTTTTTGTCTTTTTGCCTTTTCTAGAGCCATGTTCATGGCATATGGAGGTTCCCAGGCTAGAGGTCTAATCAGAGCTGTAGCCGCCGGTCTACGCCACAGCCACAGCAACGTGGGATCCAAGCTGCGTCTGCGACCTACACCACAGCTCACAGCAACGCCGGATCCTTAACCCGCTGAGCAAGGCCAGGGATCGAACCTGCAACCTCATGGTTCCTAGTTGGATTCATTAACCACTGAGACACGACGGAAACTCCTGCCTTTCTTTCATAGTAATATTTCACAGACCCCAGTGACCAGATAGCATTGTTTCCAGGAACTGTTTCTAGTTTCCAAATCATCCTGCCTATGAGGAAACTGCCCGTACCCCTGTGTTCTCTACCTGGAAAAGGATCTGTTTAAAGAACGGCTCAAATGTCTTAGTCTCTGACATAGCGCCCTCTCAGAAAGTGCTAGCTGAGTGATCACAACGGGAAGGAAGGCAAGAAGAGTGAAGATAGGGATGGGGAAGCCAGAAAAGATAAAGTGCTAATCAGAGGCGAAGGGTGACTAGTGACATAAGATTTTGTGCTGACCCCTTGAGCACTTGGACATTTGCTCTGAGCCATGGGACATGCCAGTAGAGGCCCGCTCCCGGTCACCCAGGAACTGTGGGCCCTGGACTGAGAGAGAGAAGAGAACATTTGTGACTTCATCAGGAATCATTTATCTGTGCTGATGCTTCTAACAACCCTGAAAGTAGGGTAGATGTTAATAATTCATTTTACATCTGAGAAAACTAAGGATCAGAAAGCTAACAAGTAGTTCCTGTTGTGGCTTAGCAGGTTAAGAACAGACATAGTGTCTGTGAGGATGTGGGTTCAATCCCTGGCCTCACTCAATGGGTTAAGGATCCTGCGTTGTGCAAGCTGGGGCATAGGTTGCAGATGCGGTTTGGATCTGGTATTGCTGTGGCTGTGGCATCAGCTGTGGCATAGACTGGAAGCTGCAGTTCCAATTTGACCCCTAGCCTGGAAGCTTTCAGAGGCGGCAGGTGCAACTGTAAAAAAAGAAAAAGAAAAGCAAGCTAATGAACACGTCCAAGGTCATAGGACTAATAGAGAGAGTCTGGGTTCCTCTAAATTCATGGTAGACAGAAGTAGCTCAGATTCTTAAGGTTGGAATAGCCTTGGAATGTCCTCTGATCCAACTCTGGTCAAAGGTGCATCTTCTCCAAAGTGTCTTAGAGGAGGGAAGGTGGAGCCGTGCGGAATAACAAGTACCAGGGAACTAACTCCCTGCCATCCCTGCAGCTGGGACAGGGCCAAAGGAAAGCTCTCCCTTGCATTGCATGAAACTCCTTCTCTGCAGCATGTGCTCACTAGCTCACTCCTCTCCTGGAGACCAATCAAGGGCATTGCCCCCCACTTTCCACAGGGTCAGCTCTGCTCCGTCCCCTGAGACGCCCGGGCTGACATCCTGGACTGAGTTAAGCCCTGATTCCCTTCCCTTGTGGCACTCTGGCACTGAGTCACCCGTGTTTGATCAGCTGGGACACTGACTCACTCACTCGGGATGGTGTGGGTGAGTCACCGCTTGCTTGTGGGGATCTGTTTCCCGGTTAAAGTATAGGTGACACCTCTCCTTGTCCGGGAGAAAGTGCAGCATCCCCAGGCATCTCCATCCTGCCTCCTCGGAGGTGTGATGGGTTTTGCTCATGCAACCTCATAATAAAGATGTACCTGAAAGACGTCTGCGGGAGCTGGGCCTGCAGAGGATGGGAGCTGCAAAACCAATTACCTCATGCCTAGGAAGTCGTGATAATAACTGATATTTCGATGGCCTTTGGGAGTTGAAAAACACTTGCATGGTTTGTTTTCAGTTTTTGCAACCCATCAATAAGGCAAGTAGGAGAGAAGTAAACTTTTTTGTTTGTGTGAACAAGAATAACAGAAGCAAGGAGTTCCCTCCGTGGTTCAGTGGTTAACGAACCCAACTAGGATCTATGAGGTTGAGGGTTCGATCCCGGGCCTCACTCAGTGGGTTAAGAATCCGGCGTTGCCGTGAACTATGGTGTAGGTCGCGGACTCGGCTCAGATCCCGCGTTGCTGTGGCTGTGGTGCAGGCCGGCAGCTGCAGCTCCTGTTAGACCCCTAGCCTGGGAATCTCCATGTGCCGCGGGTGTGGCCCTAAAAAATAAATAAATAACAGAATCAGTGTCAGGGCTGGTGAGCGGCGGGACCAGGACTCGCCCCTAGGCCTTCTAGGTCTGAGGTCATTGACCCGGCCCCTCGTGTGGCAGGCCAGAGCAAGTCCTTGAAAGACCGCCCAGGTGCTGACAGCTCAGGCGGCTCCCGCTGGGACTGGTGGCCACACTTCTGAGCCCGGCGTTTTATTGCATACTGTCTTATCTCAATAGGAAAAGGCAATTCAGGGGAAGAATTTCCTTGTCACGGCGCTCCCAGCCTCCCATTGTCCAGCTTTCTCAGCCCCGGTCCATCCCCTGAGTCTGATCATTACTCATATCCACAGAGGCGCCTTATCAGGGCTGTCTAAGATACAGGGCCTATTTTTTTCTCAGTACCAGACAAACTGGAATCCGTCCACCCTTCGTGGCCTGACATCATCCCACAATTAGTTGGCTCAGAAGCCAGCTGCACGGGGAAGCTACTTGAAAAGCAATCCCTAGTAATCCAGCTGCTTCCATCACAAAGCCCTCTGGTTTCAGGGTCCTCCACCGGCAAGGGTGACGGGGGCCACCTGTTGGTGAAGATGACTGTGAGTCTTTTTGTACGTGTGTATTTTCAGGGCCGCACCCGTGGCATATGGAGGTTCCCAGGCTAAGGGCTGAATCAGAGCTGCAGCCGACAGCCACACCAGATCCGAGCCGTGACTGCGACCTACACCACAGCCCACGGCAACGCCGGATCCTTAGTATCCTCGTGCATACTAGTCTGATTCTTTTCGGCTAAGCCACGACGGGAACAGAAGTTCTGCACTCCTGCATTTCCTCCTGCAAATTTTACCCTGAGAAACTATAGGAAACTCACAAGAATAGTACAAGGAACAGGCTTGTACTATTCACTTGGACTTATCAGTTGATCTCGGTTTGTGACGTTTGTTTGATCTCTCTCTCCCTCTCTCTCCCTCTCTCTCTCTCTCTCTCTCTCCCTCTCTCTCTCTCTCTCTCTCTCTCTCTATATATATATATATACCTGAAAAAAACATACTTCTTTTTTCTATCCGACCATTTAAAAGTTGCCAATTCATGATGCTGCTCTCATAAATAGCTGGTAGGATAGGGCATTCTCCTATACAACCATAATACTATTATCACTCTCAAGAAAATGAAATAATGGAGTTCCCGTCGTGACTCAGTGGTTAATGAATCCGACTAGGAACCACGAGGTTGCGGGTTCGATCCCTGGCCTTGCTCAGTGGGTTAATGATCTGGCATTGCTGTGAGCTGTGGTGTAGGTCGCAGATGCAGCTCGGATCCTGCGTTGCTGTGGCTGTGGCATAGGCTGGCAGCTGCAGCTCCGATTAGACCCCTAGCCTGTGAATCTCCATATGCCGCAAGTGTGGCCCTAGGAAAAAGGCAAAAGGACAAAAAAAAAGAAAATGAAATAATAATGTTCACGAATATACTGTACATACGCCAATGTCCTCAGTTGTCCCAATAAGCTCATGTAGTGTCCTATCCCTCCCTTTAGGCGCCTTTAAACTAGTACGTTTCTCTAGTCTTTTTGTTTGTTTTGTTTTTCACTACCTTTTTTTTTTTCATTTTTGGCTGCCCAAAGGCGTATGGAGTTCCCAGGCCAGGGATCAGATCCCAGATGCAGCTGTGACCTAAGCTTCAGCTGCAGCAATGCCAGATCCTTAACACACTGGGCCGGGCTGGGGATCGAACCTGGGACCTAGAGTTCCAGAGACACTGCTTGTCCCATCGCACCACATCAGGAACTCCAACATGACATTTTTAAAAAAATCAGAGGTAGTTGTTCTATAGAACGTCCATCCGTTTGTATTTGTCTGACTATTTCTCAAAAATAGAATTTCTAACTAAAATATTTGGGAGTTCCCTTTGTGGCTCAGCGGTTAACGAACCTGACTGGTATCCATGAGTATGCGGGTTTGATCCCTGGCCTTGTTCAGTGGGTTAAGGATCCGGCGTTGCCGTGAGCTGTGGTGTAGGTAAAGTAATCTGCAGGGTGTGAGGAGATAAAATTTATATTTATATTTTAAGGCAGGACAAGGAAACAAACATAAAATTCTCTCTAGGCATCCATCCGGGCCTCCTCCCTCTCTCCCTAATGTGCAGGAAGCATCTGCTTTACACGCTAACCGGAACTCCTCAAAGATGGGAGTGGCTGCTTCACCGTAAAGCTCATTTTGTTCCCCTTTCTTCTAAGGCTAGTGATGTAACTTCTTCAAAGAATAGCATTCTTTCCCAACTCTGGGTGGAGGGTGTCACGGTGACTTGTGGCTCACTTTCTATCTCATTACCTGGACTCTGTAACCTCAGAGAACTTTATGTAAAATATCACTATGTCCTTTTCACGTACAATTGTCTGTCTTGAGAAGGTATACAGCTGTGCTTTCGACTTCTAACAGGAGCAACAGGTTCAAGGCTTTCTTAGAATCTGTTTCTTGGATTATAATGCTCAGTTTGCCTCAAGTAAAATTCCTGTTTTTCTTTGTAGCTTGATGGTTAATTGAATGTTCATCGACAGGTGGTACTTTGAGACCCTGTGAATATTCTATTCCCAATAACCTTTCACATGTTTTTAGTAACTGTTGAGGTCCTTAACTGTCAATTATCATATGGTGGATCACTTTGTTTTTACCTAAAAAAGTAATACTTGGAGTTCCTGTCAGCGTGGTTAATGAATCAGACTAGGAACCATGAGGTTGCAGGTTTGATCCCTGACTAGTTCAGTGGGTTAAGGATCAGTGTTGCCATGAGCTGTGGCATAGGTCACAGATGTGGCTTGGATCTGGCATTGCTGTGGCTGTGGCTGTGGCTGGCAGCTGTAGCTCCGATTCAACCCCTACCCTGGGAACCTCCATGTGCCCTAAAAAAAGCAGAAAATAAAAATAAAAAATAAATTAAATAAATTAAAAATAATAATAAATAAATAATACTCATCATTTAAAAGGTAAGAAAATACTAAAAATTATAAAGGAAATGTAATTTCTACATACACACAGAGAGCAAGATAAAAGTACATGCACAGGGAGTTCCTTGGCAGCTCAGCTGATTAAGGATCCAGCATTGCCACTGCTTTGGTACAGGTTTGATCTCTGGCCTGGGAACTTCTGCTGGCTGGCGGGTGTGGCCAAGAAAAAAAAAAAAAGCACAATACACAATGTAGTTTCTTATAAATTTCCTTCCTATAACATTTATGTGAGTGTTATTTGGGGGACCATATATGTATTTATACCTTTATTTTGTCTGATTATATAATAAATGTACACTAATTGAAAGCTTATAAAACACTAAAAAGTAGGCTTTGTTTATTTATTCTTTTCAGGGCCACACTCGCAGCAAATGGAGGTTCCCAGACTAGAGGTCAAACCGAGCTGCAGCTGCCAGCCTACACCACAGCTCACAGCAACACCAGATTCTCAACCCACTGAGCGAGGTCAGAGATGGAACCCGCATCCTCATGGATAATAGTTCTCTTCTTAACCCACTGAGCCACAACAGGAACTCAAAGTTATATTTTTTATAGATCTGATTGTATTTATTCAATGATGGGGCAGCATTCCGTCTAGTAAATCGAAGGGGGCTCCTTGAAGCACCCAAAGAATTAAAAAGTGTAATTCAGAGTTCCCGTCATGGCACAGCGGTTAACAAATTCGACTAGGAACCATAAGGTTGCGGGTTCGATCCCTGGCCTCGCTCAGTGGGTTAACGATCCGGCGTTGCCGTGAGCTGTGGTGTAGGTCGCAGACACGGCTTGGATCCCGCGTTGCTGTGGCTGTGGTGTAGGCCAGCGGCTACAGCTCCTGTTAGAGCCCTAGCCTGGGAACCTCCATAAACACATCCATGCCAAAGTTACTTACATGTTTTCTTTTTCATATGCCTCTTCTCTTATTCACACTAAGAAGTCTAAAAAAAATTCTGTCCTTTTAATTTTCCTGCCTTGCTTTTAAATGGCAACTGGGCAGTCATATTTTCTCAGAGGCTCTCTCCTGCCTATTTTTTCTGGTTTGATAGTAGTTGCTGTCTGGCCTCCCTTTACCTTTCTTTGGTCTTGGAGGATGTGACTGGCAATGAGCTGGAACCTCAGCAGCTGCTTCTCTTGGAGCCAAAGGTTTATGCTGCAAACTTGGAAGGAAAAGGAATTTAGGGGAAGACTGTACAGATGCACACACACACACACACACACACACAAACACAGAAATATATATATATATATATATATAGCTTTTTAGGGCCGCACCTGCAGTATATATAAGTTCCCAGGCTAGGAGTCGACTCAGAGCTACAGCTGCCAGCCTACACCACAGCCACAGCAACACCAGGTCTGAGCCATGTCTGCGACCTACACCAAAGCTTATGGCAACACAGGATCCCCGACCCACTGAGTGAGACCAGGGATCGAACCCGCTTCTTTATGGATACTAGTGGGGTTTGTTACTGCTGAGCCACAGCAGGAACTCCTAGGGGGAGATATTTTTTAATTGGAGGGAGTGAATTTAACTGCTTCCACAGTCAAGAAAGTGCTGCTACAAGAATCCACACAATCCCTTTACAATGGAAAGTTTCATGGTAAAACTCCTCTGATATTGTCAGTAAACAATGTTTGAAAAATAGCTGCTAGGACTTCCCGTTGTGGCTCAGCAGCTGAACTGCGCCATGACAGGAACTCCTATAAGTTTTTCTTATTGTGTTAGAACTGGGAAATCATGTTGTGAGAATGAGAAAGCCTCTTAGGCTCTGAACTAGATGACCTCAAGGGAATTCAGGTCTGTTCTTCCATCAACTGGTCTGTGAACTTTTAAGTTCAATAGCAAAATAGCTTTCTTCATGAAAGTATAATGTTTAATATTTCCCAACAAGTAGAGTTTTGGGGCTTTATTACTTTTTTGTGTGTGCTATTCTACTTTTACGAGAATATCTTATGCAACTAGGTCAACTTTAAAAGTAATCTCCTTAGGGCAATATTCTCAAAGAATCATTTGAGGAGCTTGTTAAAGATTCGCAGGCCCTGCCCATTTCTAGGAAATCACTGGGGCGGGGACTAGGAGCCTATATTTGAACAGGTATCACACACATCAAAAATTTAGGACATATGTATTCCAAAGTACAACTGTTAGTCAAAAGTAACAGACTCATGGGATAGCTCTTTTCACACGTGGTCAGGCCTGGAGACACTCCAAGTACCAGGACACCTGCAGCAGAGGTAGAAGGATGGGGGTCAAAGTCAAGTTCTGAGCAAAGAAGTGGGACTTGCCAGGTTGTCCAGAAAGCAGAAGTGTGAGCTTGAGCAGGCTGCGTTCAGAAGCTGGAAGCCAGCTCGGGAATAGCTTAGTGAAGGCGCCCTAGTGTGAAGGATTCCACAGCAGGATGTAAAGAGAGATTGCTTCTTTGGCCAAACTCAAGGCATTTGGAAATTCCTGGGTCAGGGATGGAACCCAGGCCTCAGTAGCAACCAGAGCTTCTACCCGGACAAGGCCAGGTCCTTAACACCGTGGGCCACAGTGGGAACTCCTGAAGACAGTCTTAACAAACAGTTCTCAATACACCAGTGGCCCTGTCCTGGCTGCCATGTCTCATTAGACTGTACTTAATGGAAGTTGGAGATAATCTAGCTAAGAAAAAACAAAGTATCGTCTTAGACCTTACAGCTGGAAAGCACTTTGAAATCAAATCGAATGGAGAACAATACTAGAACGTACAAAACAGTTAAAACTGGTGGCCTCAAAAAAAAAAAAAAGTGGCTGTGTGAGAAGCAGGACCGTTAGGGGCGGAAGGGAGGAGGAGGGCACTGTTGGTTTCCTTCATAAACCTTTTGTTTCAATATGATTCTCTTTTTAAAAACCGTGCACCTGCACTGTATTTCAAAAAACGTTTTAAATATATTTAAAAACAAAGAGGATGCTTTACGGTACACCAAAAGGGAAGCTGAATGGCCTCAAACACACTAGGATCGGTAAAACAACCTTGTCATCATCTTTCCTTACAAAACCGCAGCCCAGGAACCGCCCCCTGCATTCCCCTGGGGCGGGGGGCGGAGACGGAGGCGGAAGCGGCGAGGCGGGAACCCGCTCGCGGGGGTACTTGAGGCGGCGGCGGCGCAGGACTCGCTGGAGGCCAGGGCTGCGCAGTGCGCACGCGCAGAGCCAAGCCTTGCCTCTCTTCCCGGAAGTCCCCCGGCAGCGGTTTGAAGGGACCGCGCGCGGGATCCCGAGGTTTGGCAGCTTTTCCGAGGGCGAGGTAGCCTGTAGGAATCGCAATGGGATTCTGATCTTTGCCAGCCCTGGCCTCCCTCCCTGTCGTAGCTTGAGGAGACCCCATACTGCCCATCAGGATGGTCGTGGTGGAAACCAGTGGAAGGTGAAAAGGGGGCGAGCACCCCTGATCCCCAGTAGGGACTTAGCCCCGCTGCAATCGCAGCTGCAGACCCGGAGGACCAGGAAGAGTCGAGCCAAGCCCTCTGCCGCTATATCGACAGCTGTTCGAAAATTCGCGATGGAATTGGATGGGTATGCATAGTTCTCTAGGCGATAGATTAAATGAGCACCAGAAGTTAATGCGCTGTTGAATGAAGTGTCTTGTGAACTGAAGTTTGGCACTTGCCATCAGCCTCTGCACGGAGTAAAACATGAGCCATTGCAGCTGCCCACCGCAGCGCCCCTGAGTCGAGCTCAGGATGGAGACGAGTGAGGCACCCTGCGCTCTGGGAAAACTGGAAGAACAGATCTTCAGAGAGATATTTTTAGAAGATCTTATGAGCCCAATTCTTGCATCTCCTCCTGTATATATAAAAAAACCCCACAAAAATACTTCAGTGATGACTAATGCCTGTGACTAGTCGCAACCTTCACGGGACCAGAAGCAAACTTGTATAAAATGTGTGCGTGGCCGTGGGCACCTCCCCTTCACCTTTATGACTTTTACCTTGATAGTCCCCCTTTTCTCTTTGGAGCAGTGTTGCCAATGCTCTACTGCCTCCTGGGTTGTAGTTAAGAGCACAAAACAAAAGATGTCATGGTCATCTGTGAGAACAGCCACTCCCAAGGGTAGGCCAGTGAGCCCTGGGGAAACTCAGGCAAGAAACAAAGAAGACCGGCCCACAGCTGAGATATTTATCAAAGGAGTGATTCGAGTCAGCCAAAGGAGTGAGTCAAGTCAGCCCGGACCTTACTATCTTCCTGTAGAAACTGGTTTTCTCTGAATCTCTCTCTCTCTTTTTTTTTTTTTTTCTTTCTTTTTAGGGCTGCACCTGCGGCTTGTGAGGTTCCCAGGCTAGAGGTTGAATAGGAGCTACAGCTGCTGGCCACTGCCACAGCCACAGCCGTGGCCACAGCCACAGCAACACAGGATCCGAGCCACATCTGCTACCTACACCACAGCTCATGGCAACGCCAGATCCTTAATCCACTGAGCGAGGCCAGGGATGGAACCACAACCTCATGGTTCCTAGTCAGACTCGTTTCCGCTGCGCCACAACTGGAACTCCTGGTTCTCTGTAAATCTTTTGTTCCTACTACTTTCCCATTGTTGCAAAACTCATATATCCTAGCACCCCACCTGGCTTCCTCGGAGTAGGAGCAGTTTCTTGGGGCTTCCTGAGATGCTGTCTCTCAGGCTTAAGTCCTAATTTCACCCCAAATAAAACTTAACTCAACTTTCACGTTGTAGTTTTTCAGTTGACGACCCTGTCAAATGAAGTGTTCCTGCATGCCCAGTGCCCCATTTGGCTTTCAGAGTTAGGTAAAGAAAAAGCAAATCAGATGTGCTCCAACTCACTTGATTTAGCACCATTCCTTGAACTCTTCCCTAATGGTAGGGATGGAGCAGGCACAGGTAGTTATAAAGTCCAGATAAAGGACCATATTTAAAGAGGGAAACTTAGGGGACATTGGGAGATTACTGTAGGTTAATAAATCGCTCAAGAAAGCCATCAGCACAAGGCAGGCTTGCTTGATTAGTGGAAGCTTGAGAATTGGCTCAGGTTTTTGGGTGGGGGATGGGATTAGTCCTGCATTCAGATTCAGACCAAGGGCGAGAGTTTGAGGAATACACACCTTACTGGATACTAAGGAGAAGCTACTACTCCCGGAAAGGAAGAGGCGGGCTTTCCCAACCCCCACTCCCCTTGAATGATAAAACTATAGCCCACCGGATCCTGGAAACAGAGCTTCTGTGCCGCCCGCTTGCATCTCTCACAAGCGTCCTATCCTAATAAATCTATTTCTTGTCTATCACCGTGTCTCTCACTGAATTCCTTCTGCGCGGAGACATGAAGAACCTGAACCTCAGGGAGTCCAGACACAGGGTGAGTGATTCTAATTTAAAACTGTGGGTTCAAGTCCCAATCTGGGTTTAGGCTGAGTTCGAGTCCCAATCTGTGTTCAGAACGTTAATACTGTCAGTTTCACTAAGCCTGTCTCTCTTGCCTGATGATTACCTTTGGAATAACACAGGACAGGCACATGTAAACTTCTTGATGAGATCTTTGTTAGTCACCATCTCACCAAATCTTGGGTTCATTCAAGGCAGAGTCTCTTCTGCCAAAGCATCGACTTGAACAGCAGGGGGAAAAAAACAATGAAAAGTGGAAGAGAGTAGAGCAACGCCCTCATAGTTGGAAAACGTGGAGGGGGATGGCCAAGAAGGGACAGAAAAAGAAGGGGAGTGAATCTTGGAAGTGTCGCTGCACAGTCTCAAAACGCTAAGATAGCTCTATTCTTCTTTTACGTAATGACTTAAAGAATTTTACACCTTCTTTTTCTGTCACTATGGACAAGAGTCATATGTCACAGCTTTTGATTTTCAGTACTGGAAGGAAACTGCAAAAATTTTGTCAAGTGCTGTGATCTCTTCATATTACAGCAAAGCTTGGGTTCTTCATAAAAGGAATTTTATCATAAATGGATAGTGAAATTCAAACAGAAGTATACATTAAATAATGAAACCTATTTGTAAAGTGTATCTGAAATTTACTATTACGTCTCTTTCTTGCGTTTATGAAGATGTCAGTCTTCCACAGGAAACAAAAATTCACTGGCATATTCACAAAAGGGAAAACAAGAAAAAAGTCTGTCCTTTGATTTTACAGATGAGAAAACTGTGAGCAGAAAGGCAAATGACTCTGGAGTTCCCTTCGTGGCTCAGTGATTAACGAATCTGACTAAGAACCGTGAGGTTGCAGGTTCGATCCCTGGCCTTGCTCAGTGGGTTAAGGATCCGGCGTTGCCGTGAGCTGTGGTGTAGGTTGCAGATGTGGCTCGAATCCCGTGTTGCTGCGGCTCCAGCTCCTGCTAGACCCCTAGCCTGGGAACCTCCATATGCCGTGGGTGCGGCTCTAGATAAAGGCAAAAAGACAAAAAAAAAAAAAGAAAGGGAAATGACTTGACAAGGATCACACTGAATCAGACCTAGGAACTGGAGCCCAGCCAGGCTATTTGGCCCAATGCCTCTCCTCGCTCTGGAGGAGCTTATTCCCCAACAAAACAATTACCGTGTGAGTGTGGCATCAGAGGATTGCTCATAAATATCTTCATCAGGAGTTTCTGTCATGGCTCAGTGGTAACGAACCCAACTAACCCGACCAGTATCCATGAGGATGCGGTTTTGATCCCTGGTCTCGCTCAGTGGGTTGAGGATCTGGTGTTGCCGTGAGCTGTGGTGTAGGTCGCAGACCCGAGCTGCTGTGCCCGTGGTGTAGGCCAACAGCTATAGCTCCAATCTGACCCCTAGCCTGGGAACTTCCATATGCCACGGGTGTGGCCCTAAAAAGACCAAAAAAATCCAAAAAAAATCTTCATCATACTGAAGTACTGAGGAAGATAAGGCAATTGTTCTTTAGGATCCAGGCAGGATTTTAAGAAAATTTTAGTGACAGAGCTCTCCCTAAATTACACTTTTTTGGGAGAGTAGTATGGGTAAACTTTTTTTTTCTTTTGGTCTTTTCTAGGGCTGCACCAGCGGCATATGGAGGTTCCCAGGCTAGGGGTCAAATCAGAGCTATAGCCGCCGGCCACAGCCACAGCCACAGCCACAGCCACACAGGATCCAAGCCTCGTCTGCGACCTACACCACAGCTCACGGCAACGTGAAATCCTTAACTCACTGAGCGAGGCCAGGGATTGAACCCACGACCTCATGGTTCCTAGTCAGATTCGTTAACCACTGAGCCACGATGGGAGCGCCTCTTTTTTTTGCTTTTTTTAGTAACTTAAGCAGGGGCTGGGCAATCACTTATTGGGATTGGTGTCAGGGAGATTCAGTCTTTTGAAGTCCGTTTCATCTGTGGGTCTCCTTCTTTGGTTATCTGCTTATGTGGCCAGAATTTACAGGGAGGAAGGAAATTAATCCCTTGTCAGTGTCTACTTTGAGTCAGGTATTGTGCTGTGCATTTCGTATAGGTTAATTTACTTCATCTTCACAACAAGCTTTTTGATAGATATTATTCTGCCCACCCCCAGGAGTTCACAAGAGTTAGGTAACAAGCTCCAGGCCACGCAGATAATAGGCAGGACAACTATGACTTTTACACCTTTTCTCATCTCCAGGTGAGTGGGCAGGAGAGGGTGTTCCCCCGTGTCTCCCTAGTGTAGATAACCCCTTGAGCTGCTCCGAGAGCCCTCGGGGCAAGTAACTTTTTTTTTCCTCCTGATCGAACAGCTAGGGATGAAGCTGCAGTGGGGGCCCAAGGCAGGAATACTCCTACCAGGAGAAAGGCGTTTTGTTAGCACCTCTTCACGAAGTGCCCGGAGGTCCAGCGCTTTGCTGAACAGATTGTCATTGAACAATGAGGCCAAACTTTGCTTCCAAAATTCTCAGGTTAATGGCTCATTCTGGATGAAGAGGCCTGAGGTTCCGTTTTGAGACAAGCTGGGACAAGCATAAGAAGAGCTTCCTTTGTGAAGGAAGAGGCTAGGACACTAGGATCTAGGGAGACGGTCAACATCTGGAGCCTCAGTAGTCTGTGATGCTCAAAGTCACGGCAAGATCATTTGATGTTCTTGAATGAATGGCCATCTCCATCAGGACCCAACCGATTTCCGGTGCCGCAGGGAACGTGAGCTGGCCTCTCCTTGGGGTGAGGTGTAGGTTGCTAAAGGCCAGCTCCGGGGTTGTCAACCTATTCCCAGCCCTGCTGCCTTTCCAAAGATGAACCCTCCTCCTGCCCTACTTTTAACCAATCAGATTAAACATGTTACCCAAGTGTGTACTGCATCCATGACTACATTTCTGCTTCCTGAAAAGCTGTGGCCATAGGGATGTCTGACTCACCCATCAGCTGTGACCTACCTGAGGCATGTCAGTCACCCTCCTACTCTGGTACCTTCCAAGAGCTGCCAGTCAACCACAGGATTAAGTACCAACTCCCAGGTTCCTTTCCAGCCTCTTCACCCACCCCCTATACCAATTCTGGACACATCAGATTTCTCTTTCCTTGGCTAGATTCCATCCTTCCCTGCTTCCAATCCTCCGTGTGGTTTCGTCTGCTGGAACGCTCTCCCAATGGCCACCCCCTACCCCCAACAAAGTTTCATCTTCCCTTTCTTTGTTTTGATAGGCAAGTAATAGATTTATTAAGGTAAGACACTTGTGAGAGACGCAAACGGGCAGGCACAGAGGCTCTGCCTCATCTTCCCTTGAAGTGCAGCTTCAGTGACTAAGATCACAAGGTTGGAGTTTTCTGGTGGCTCGGTGGGTTAAGGACTTGGCATCACCGCTGTGGCTCAGGTCACTGCTGTGGTGTTGGATAGATCCTTGGTCCAGGAACTTCCAAATGCCAAAAAAAAAAAAAATCACAATACAAAACTGAATTTAGCAAATTCCACTACAAAACAACCAGGGTCCAAAGCAGTTGCATGAATAGGATGGCTTTAAGTTCGCTTCTTGTTCAGAGGTGCCTCAGGGGGTTGGAATCTGCAGAGACCCATAGAACCAACCTGCTTCCCCGAGGAACCCCCTCTTTCATGCTGGCACTCGCACTACCCCTTACGAGCAACTGGGCAGCTGCAGCTGAGTCATACAGGCTGCCAGGGGCCAGCCTGGAGCACAGCTGCATGCTCTTGGCCTTCCTCCCGGATCCCCTCGTGGCCGACTTCTGTGGCACAGACGTATCTCTGTGCTCAATCAGGATTTATGCCTGCCGGTGTTCCTCCCACCTAGCTCCAAAATAATCCTCAAAGGGGATTTCAGTGCTTGAACACCTCCCCGCGTGCCTCTTACCCTTTGCCTGCTTTCGGTTACCTCCCAAAGCAGACAGTCCACTTCACCTGCAAACCCTGACCCAGCACACTCCTTGTGAGGCTGGAACAAAGGCCTGGAACCTACAGCAACCTGCAATACCAGTGATCTCGCATACACTTGGTCGATCAAACAGTTCTCGCTGAACTTCCAGCAGAAACCTCAAGTGGGTGACTGGAGGGCAGGAGCCAGGTCCCATCAGTAACTGTGATTGGTGTCCTCGAACTCCAGAAGGTGGGCCCACCCCTCTCTGGGCTTAGCCAGGTTTTGCAGAATGGCGCTTTGCTGAGGTCCAAACATACTCTGTTTTTTTCAGATGAGTTCATTCCTAGCAGATACTCAGAATATGACTGGGTCCAAAGTCCTTTAGATTATATTTCAAAGCAAGAGTGGTTTGTGAACTTCTGATCTTCAAAACAAACTCTGGGCATGTCCAGGTCTGTCCACAGGGCCCCAAGTCTTTGCTCCATTCTGAGCCATGGTAAAGACCAGCCAAGCTCTGGGACAGCTCGTGGTTCCCCACTTGCATGGGCAGCCTTGGAAGAAGCTTAAATTCCTGCCATGGCTGTCCTTGCAGGTTGATCCTCGCTCAGTTCCTGACACATGCTCGACCATGGGCTCTGAGATGCTGAGCTGGCTCCAGAAAGTGTTATTCCTCAGAGGTCAAGTCCACTGGCTTCACAGGCCACCTGTGCACCTGGGATCTGAGTATCTCCACGTTGTCTTTGTTCCCTCCAAGGTTTACGTCTTCAGGGTCCCACTGTGGAGAAAAGACACAAGACGCACCTTGGTGGATCAGACCCCTCCCGTCTCTTAAAAATTCCCCCAACAATAGCTGCAACCCTGGTCCTCGTGGCCCAGCCACAGATAAGAACAGACACGTAAGGACAGGTAAACCAGGCCTGTGTTTCTAGGACCTAACAGGGCAAATATAACTTTAAATCAAGAAATTAAATGGAGAGAGTTCCCATCGTGGCGCCGCAGAAACGAATCCGACTAGGAACCATGAGGTTGTGGGTGTGATCCCTGGCCTTGCTCAGTGGGTCAAGGATCCGGTGTTGCTGTGAGCTGTGGTGTACGTCACAGATATGGCTCGGATCCTGCGTTGCTGTGGCTGTGGCTGTGGCTGTGGCTGTGGCTGGCGGCTACAGCTCCTGTTAGACCCCTAGCCTGGGAACCTCCATATGCTGTGGGTGCATCCCTATAAAGCAAAAAAAAAAAGGAAATTAAATGGAGAGCCATCCTGAACAGAGCAGCCTACTTCCCCTGCTACTCTCTCCCTTTGTATCACCAAGTCCTTCGCTAGTAAGACTGAGTCATGTTCCGTTTATCCTAAGAATTCCCACCTCCATGTCTAACTTGTTAGAGAAGACCAGACAAATTCAACCCATTCTTTATGGCCCAGGAAAGTTCTTCCTCTTCCAAGAAGCCCACCCTGACTGCTGCTTATGCCTGTCGAGCTCTCACCCCCGTCTCTATTTTTGCCTGTGCCCACAGCATGCTGAAGTCCCTGGACCAGGGATCAAACCCGAGCCATAGCAGCGATGCCAGACCCTTAACCTAGTTCCTTAACTTGGGAGCTCCCACTGCCTTCTCCCTTTATCCTGCCTGTGCCACTGGTCTGCTGCTGAGCACGGGCAGCCCTGCCCTTTCTCTGGGTGTCTGCCTTGTCCTCCCAGGTAAATGATAGAGCTTCTTAAGTGCAGGGCTCTGGTGTGCCTTTGCCCCCAAAGTGGTGTTTCTTCTAAACTGAGGTCAGCAGACTTGTCAAAAACAAACACTGAAATCCAAATACACTGCCAGTGAAGATTTTATCATTCTGGCGCCAACAAGTAAGGGGACTTGAAATTTGCAGTGGTAGCGTAAAAGGTTAAAAAAAAAAACAGGTGGGGAGTTCCCATTGCGGTGCAGCGGAAATGAATCTGACTAGGAACCATGAGGTTGCAGGTTCGATCCCTGGCCTCGCTCAGTGGGTTAAGGAGCCGGCGTTGCCATGAGCTGTGGTGTAGGTTGCAGATGCGGCTCGGAACCCGCGTTGCTGTGGCTGTGGCGTAGGCCGGCGGCTATAGCTTCGATTCGACCCCTAGCCTGGGAACTTCCATATGCCAAAGGTGTGGCCCTAAAAAAGCAAAAAATAAATTAAAAAAACAGGTGGGCACACCAGCACGGATAAAGCTGTTAGCAAAGTCCTCCTATCGCTCTAATATGACAGAGAGAACTTTGCTTGTGGCCAAGAGCAAAGGCGTCCTTGATGATTCCAGCCCCAGAGACAAGCAGGGGTCGGGCTCAAGTCCACCCTCTGCCACTAACTTGCTTGCTCTTCTCTGGATCTTGATTTTCCATGTGGAAGCTGCGAGGCTGAATCAGCAACTAAATAACACGATCTCTCATTTCTGAGTTTCTGTGACTGATGATTCGGAGTCCTGAGTTGTATTTGACAGTATCAAAAGGCCCAGGAAATAAGCAAAGGCCACGCAGGATGTGTCAGCCCAGGCCAGACAATCTGTTTGGGCAAGAAAATAGAGCCAGGTGTGGACATGTACTCTACAAAAATGCCCTGCCAGCTGCTCAGCCCTGAGCTGAATCAACCAGGCCAGTGCTCAGAGGGCCAGGACGAGGTCTTCAGGCTCCCCGAGCCACTGACGGCTAAGGCCCACGCCCTGTCAGTTACACCACACAAACGGTAGCTTTGTTTTGTACAGAAAGAGAGAGCCCAGTTCAATCAGTGATCTACTGATCATAACTGAATTGAGTTCTACTACTTGGACGTGAAAAACAGCATACGCTGGAGTTCCCGTGTGGCTCAGCGGGTTAAGGATCTGCTGTTGCCACTGCTGTGGCATGGTTTGATCTCTGGCCCAGGAACTTCCGCATGCCACAGGGCTGGCCAAACAAAACCAAACAATAACAAAACCAGCGTCATGTTTAAAAAGACCACCTCATCCTCAGAAACTCTGCAGGCTGGGTACTGAGCTGATTCGGTCGGTGCAGCTCAGCCCCTTGTACGTGTTTGGGGGCTGTGCCAGGCACTTCTAGGGCTACTTATCTGTTAGTTGTGGCTGCAGACTTGGGGGACACCTGTAAGTGAACATCTGATGTGTCATATGTTCTCATTATCAGAAATCCCAAGTGAAAGAGCTCCCAGGCCCCTCAGCCTCCCGGACCCAGATGCCCAGGTGTGGAAGCGGGGGCCTGTTCTGTTCTCTGAAAATGGACGGTGTGCTTTTAGATGAATTCTGTTTTCAAGCTCCGAGCCACGTTCCAGATCTCAGTTCTGGATCAGCCTCATCAGGAAGACCCTGGATGCTCATTAAAAAGGCTGATGCCGGGGACCCACCCTCGACCCTATCTGTGGGCTGGGACCTAAGGCTTGGCATTTGAACAAGCTCCTGGGTGATTCTTAGCCACCCTGATGATTCCGAACAACTGCTCCTCCCACTAATGGCCTCTTTAGAGTTAGCCTTGCTACTCCCGACCATTTCAGCTGCCGGCCAGCAAAGAGCTCACCACTCTGATCAGGTGCACTCTTTATTTTATTTTGCTTTTTAGGGCCACACCCGCGGCATATGGAGTTTCCCAGGCAGGGGTCACATTGGAGCTACAGCCGCCGGCCTTCGCCACAGCCCCAGCAACGCGGGATTCAAGCCGCGTCTGCAACCTAAACCACAGCCACAGCAACGCCAGATCCCGGCCGCATCTGCGACCTACACCGCAGCTCACAGCCGGATCCTTAACCCACTGAGCGAGGCCAGGGATTGAACCCACAACCTCATGGTTCCTAGTTGCCTTCGTTAACTGCTGCGCCACCACGGGAATGCCAGGTGCACTCTTTAAAGTGGGTTAAACCTCCAAAGATATTTGAAATCTCGTCCTTCTGAATTCCCAGAACAATGTGTTGCAAAACATCATTTTAGGTAATAACAACATCCCTGGAATCCAGGTATTCAGAGAATTTGAGCAAAAGATAATTTACTCTCTTATCAGAAAAAAACATCTTGGGAGGTGACAGGATGTACTCATTTATCACCAGGAGGTGAGGGTGGCATGGAGCTGGCAGCCAGCTGCTCCCCAAGGTCCCACCGGAGCCGGGCACGGCCGGGGTGGGGATGCTGAGCTTAACTCTTGCAACCACTCCAGGCACCACTGCCTTTAGGGCCCTGCCATTCTTCTGTTTGTCCAGAGGCTTTTGTTCCAAGCCCTGTTCCTTGGGTTCTGCATCTTTTCTGAGTCCCTACTAGATGGTTTGGACAAAGCAGAAAGAGCTCTGAACTGAGAGAGCCCAGAAAGCACCTTTTCTCTCAGACTCTGCTTTCATTTTCTTTCTTTTGTGTGTGTGTGTGTGTGTGTGTGGGTGTCTTTTTAGGGCTGAACCCCTGGCATATGAAGGTTCCCAGACTAGGTGTCGAATAGGAGCTACAGCTGCCGGCCTACGCCACAGCCACAGCAATGCAGGATCCGAGCCACGTCTACAACCTACACCATGGCTCACGGCAACTCTGGATCCTTAACCCACTGAGTGAGGCCAGGGATTGAACCCGCAACCTCATGGTTCCTAGTCAGATTCGCTTCTGCTGCGCCACGACAGAAACTCCTCCACTCTCATTTTCACATTTTTTTTCCCCTAAGAGAAGCTGGCATGGGTCCAGCCATCCAAGGAGGGCCCACAAAAACAGGAACTAAGGTCAGGTCACAGGAAGTCCCTTTTGGAATAAAGTGACAGCATGATTGTCCATACCTGCTCCGAGTTTAGGGCTTCCCAATACTTCTGCTGCAGAATAAAAAAGAGAGATTTTTTTTTTTTAAAACTGTTGAATAGATTTTACCACCATCGCAGAGCAGAGCTCAGTGCCAGCCCGGTCCGCTCAGTGAGCCAGGAGGCAAAGGAACAGCTGACTTCAGCAAAGCAGAAAGGCAGCAGCTATTAGCGGCTACAATTTAGCTAAATGGTCAATAGGATAATTGTGATAATTATAAAGGGGCTGCAGGTCCTTTAAAAAAATTATCATTTATATAGATTTTTAAATTACTATTATTAGAAATTATTATTAGGTATAATAATAATAATAAAGCTTCCGTTTACTAACCACATGGCTGACATGAGTCAACTCCAAGCCGTAAAACTAAGAAAGAGGGATGCAAATAAAATCCTCACCTTGAAACGATGGGGTATTTGCTACCAGCCAAGATGCATTTTTAATCAGACTCTATTGCACAGCTGGTTCCACCCCAAGCCTCAAATACGTCTGACTCAGGTTCCTGGAGGGAGTGGGCATCGCCGCCTATGCTTATTCCTCCGACATCTCACATAGTGCCTGGGAGCCTCTGTGTGTGTGTGTGTGTGTGTGTGTGTGTGTGTGCGTGTATTCACAGAGCTATGAATCTGCAAATGTCTATTACACTGATCTTTGAATGTTACACTGAATAGCTGCCAGTCTGAACAGTACACAGAATTGGCATCACTATCATGTTAAAACAAAGCCCCTACTGTTCAATTCTTTTAAATTTCTATTTTGAACAACTTCTGATTATTTGCTTTTGTTTGGTTTTTCTGAGCTCCTTAAGGGCTTCAGTTGTTGTTGCTGTTTTTAATGGCTGAATTTATTTAATTATTTATTTATTTATTATGGTCACAGCGGCGGCATACGGGAGTTCCCAGGCCAGAGACTGAATCCAAGCCACAACTGTGACCTACCCTGAAGCTGCAGCAAAACCAGACCCTTTACCCCACTGCACCAGGCAGGAGATTGAACCCACACCTCCGTAGTGGCCTGAGCTGCTGCAGTTGGATTCTTAGCTCACTGCTCCACAGCAGGAACTCCAGAGGGCTGCAGTTTAACTCAACTTTGAGTCTTTAGGGCCTGGCAGGGCTGGCATGGAGTGCACAGCGCAAATGTCTGCTATGTGAATCTGTGTGTGTGTGTGTGTGTGTGTGTGTGTAGATATGTGTCTGAGTTAAGACTCTAAAAACTTTACTGAATGCCTTTAGCTGGGCAGGATGTGCTGGCAGAGGGGTGTGTGTGTGTGTGTGTGGGTGTGTGTGTGTGTGTGTGAGGACATGGGGGGGGGCAGTCGAAATGCAGCCTGACAGCCGTCTTCCCAGTTCCTCCCTTCTCCCCCCACTCCACACCCACCACCTCCAGGTCATGCCCGACTCTTTCCCCTTTTCCTCAAGATGGACTTTGCAAACATGAGTCACCGCCAGCTACTGCTGCACCACCTCTTCTTTTTTTGAACTGCTCTTTAATTATAAGATCTTCAAACATACACAAAAGGAAGAGAATAATCTAACGAACACCCATGGACGCATCCTCTTTCATCTGCTCTAGATCCTTCTAGTTTTGATTTGCCAAAGTGTTTTAAAGTAAATTGTTTCATCTGCAAATATTTCAGGACATAAAAATGTCCGAAGCACAAGGCCGTTATTACACCTGACAAAATGAGTGATAATTCCAGAGCATTCATCTTTTAATGACATCATGCTGAGGGAAACATAAACTGAAGGGAAAAAAAAAAAGATTAATTGGAGAAGACACAAAATTACCACAAATGATGGCTCCACACACACTGCAAAAGACAGAAATATTGATGACAAGCACAGGGGTTGAAAAAGTTAAATAACTTTTGCAAATGTAATGGAACTAAAAAGAGAGATGCAAGAAAAAATGGTAACCTTCACCCTTCTTTAGACAACACAGATGTTCATGTAAAATATAATTGGTGATTTATGGTTACCACAGGGAGTGTTTTGTTGTTTGTTTAAAAAAAATTACTAAATTCAGGAGTTCCTGTCGTGGCTCAGCGGAGCCAAACCTGACTGGCATCCATGAGGATGTAGGTTCAATCCCTGGCCTCGTTCAGTGGGTTAAAGGATCTGGCGTTGCCGTGAGCTGTGGTGTAGGTTGCAGACGCGGCTCGGATCTGCTGTTGCTGTGGCTGTGGCGAAGGCCGGCGGCTGTAGCTCTGATTCAGTCCCTAGCCTGGGAATCTCCATATGCCACAGGTGCACCCCTAAAAAGCGAAAGAAAGAAAAAAAGAGCCTCTATGAACAGTTATTGAATAGCCCTCTGAAACACACACACACAAATAAAATTATATAAATGATTTTCTCTCTTAACATATAAGAGGCATCTCCACATAACCTTAAATTGTCTTTAGGACCATGATTCCATCACTTCCATGAACCAAAGCATGTAGTATTTCCCTTCACCTCATTTCTAAAAGCAGACTTTTTTGTGCTTCTGAAACCAAGAAGCATCTGTAGCCCCTGTCCACAGGATACATGATAACTTCTTTGTTCCTGGAGACTGTGGTGTCTCAGCCGTTGAGGAAACAGGGTCACTTTCCAGTTGGGAGCCAGACAGGCCCTCGGATCATCTGTCCAACTCCCTTCTCTTACATTTGGGGAGAAGTGACTTCCCCAAGATCAGGGAGGTGCAATGACGCTGGACTCAGGACCGATTATCAAGGTTTTTTGTTTATTCCGATCATAAAGTTTTGAGACTGACCAAACACACCAGCTACAGTTCTGTGTTAGATTTCATTAAGCAGATTTCCTTTTGCCCTAGTTTTTTACAGACTTTTAGACCTTACACCATACGCTTCAAAATCTCATCCTTTCTATTTCTTTGGTTATTTAAGCAGTTCTAAAGCACTTACTCTAGAGCAAGCACGATTTCATAATGTTTTTTTTCTGGGCCACGCCTACGGCTTGTGGAAGTTCCCAGGCCAGGGACAGAACCTGCGCCACAGCAGCGACCCAAACCACAGCACTGACAATGCTAGATCCTTAACCCGCTGAGCCACAAGGGAACTCCCAAGCATGGTTTCAACTCCCATACTTTCTTTTCTCCTCTTTAACAGCCCCAAATGCCCCTTGGGCTCTTTCCTTCCTGGGCTGTTGTGGGGAAAGTGGGATGTGAGAAGGGGAAATGGGTCCCAAGCTGTGACGTGCTGTGTGCAAGGCCCACGGTGAACTGCATCAGGGAAAGAAACGTCCTGACTCCTTTGTAAGGATGACAGTTTTACTTCAGGGACATCCCAAGGTTGGGATGAAAAGGCCGAGATGGAGAAGCCACGGGTATCGCAATGCTGGGCGGCAAGCATCTGTTGGAACTCCAGTCACAAGGAGATACAGATACTGTATTTAGGCCAAATCCCAGGACCACTAGTGGGAAAGGCCTTGGCAAACTTGGCTAACTGCTCCTGATTTTTTTGGTCTTTTTTTTTTTTTTTTTAGGGCTGTACCCGCGGCATATGGAGGTTCCCAGGCTAGGGCTCTAACAGGAGCTGTAGCCGCCGGCCTTCGCCACAGCCACAGCAACGCCAGATCTGAGCCACGTCTGCGACCGACACCACAGCTCATGGCAACGCCAGATCCTTAACCCACTGAGCGAGGCCAGGGATCAAACCTATGTCCTCATGGACCCTAGTCAGGTTTGTTAACCGCCGAGTCACGACGGGAACTCTTTTGATTTTTTTTTTTTTTTTAAATCACTGTCTCCCAGTTTTTAGTGATGTGTTCTGCATCACCGGAGCTGCCTGTAAATCCCAGTGTTTTCCCCTGTCTGTTAGACAGGGCCCTGCCTGAGAACACAGGCAGTGAGTGGAAAGAGCCCTGCTGAAAGACTCAGTTTTCTCAGGTGTAAAATGGGAATGAGAGATCATAAACGCAGTCCTGCCTACCGCCCTGGGTAGTTCCTCCCGAGGCAGTGGGGCCTAGTGGGTGACAACAGGGGTTCAGAGCCAGACAGACCTGGGTTCAGATCCCCAGGCCTGCCAGTTATGATGACAACGACCAAGTTGACGACGATTGTGATGAAGTTTTCGAGGGCAGGTTACTTAAACTCAGAGTCCCAGGCTGGAAAACAAGGTATCTGCCTCGGGGCTGTTAGGGGGATGATACCAAACCGAGCTTGTAAAGTACAGAACACATTACGCTTGGCTCCCCGACACATGCACAGTCACAGAGAACAATGGATTTCAACTCGCCTGGTGAGCTGAGTGCTGTGGACACAGTGCAGGTCATGTCGGGGGACCGCTCTCCTCTCCCCCTGCCCCAGCGCTGCAGGAAGTAGGCGTGCAAACCCAGCAGCGTGTGCCCCAGGGACAAGGACACAAAACCTCCCTCTAAGAGTTACGTCACAAAATCATAGGGGGCCACAGAAGAGATAAACACATGAGCTTAGCACCAGAGTGGCTCCCGGGCCTCCAGAGCGGGAGCGCCCACGTGTTCACTTACGGACACGAGGGTCAAGCAGAAGCCTGGCTGGTGGGTAACAGACACGGACAATTCGAGGCGGGCAAGGACACTCTATGCCCACCGCAGCCAGAGTGGGGACAGGCCCCGGATGCCTCAGCCCCGGGTTACGACGTATCTGAACTGCGCAAATGCTGGAAGCAAAAGTTGCCAAGCAGAGAAGGTGATGACCTGGTGCCTTAGGGCGTGGTCTGGAGGAGTGAGGTGACAGCAGGCTCAACCGTGACCAGTTTACCAGGTACCTCCCACCCCATGGGGTGCTTTGGGCCAGCCCACCTGTCTTCCCGCTTTTTTTTCTTTCGAGTTCCGCCCCCACTCAGAACCCATTTGCTGAATGAGTGACCAAACAGGTGGGTGAAACGCAGCGTCACACTCATGTAAAAGACACCCTCATGCTCCCCTTCAGCCATCAGGGAACGGGGACCTTTAGGGGACCCTGCTCCAAAGAGCCGGGGAGGCTGGCAAGCCCACATAATCCCACCCCCCAGAGGCAGCTGCTGGTTGATCAGCGGGTTAATTTTAGTTTTCTTCTTTACGCTTTCCGAATCTTCTACAATAAACATATATTACTTTCTTCTTTTTTTTCTGTCCACACCCGCAACATAAATTAGCTCCCGGGCCAGGGATCAAACCTGCGCCACAGCAGTGACAACACTGGATCCTTAACAGCTAGCCCACCAGGGAACACCAACGTTGTTACTTTTAAGAAGAGAAAATACAGATTACCAGAAAGCTACACTGTCTCCTGCTCATATGTTTTTAAACGATCTGTAGTGGGATTTTCTAATCCTGTTTGCCCCGGTGGTGTCTATGTTTAGTGAGACTCCAAGTTATTTCTGTTCAGGATGCAGTGCTTTGTCATGTGCAGTGGACAGGTGTCTTAGGAAATACAGCAGGAGGACTGGACTGCGGTGGGGGAGCTGGGGCTTACAGGGGGTGGGCAGGGAGGCGGAGCTTCTTAATCTATATTCCGTTTTTTTTTTGGTCTTTTAGGGCCGCACCCGCGGCATGTGGAAGTTCCCAGGGTAGGGGTCGAATCGAAGCTACAGCTGCCGGCCTACACCACAGCCACAGCCATGCAGGATCCGAGTCCCGTCTGCGACCTACACCACAGCGCACGACAACACCGGATCTTTAATCCACTGAGCAAGGCCAGGGATCGAACCCACATCCTCATGGATCCTCATCAGGTTCGTTAACCACTGAGCCACAGAGGGAACCCCTATATTCCTTGTTTAACAAGGGCAAAAGCACTCATTTCCATTTGCCTCGCTTTTGAGCATGACCCTGTCCCCCTTGGAATTTATATAGTTAAACAAGTAAATGTCCAAAAAGAGAGAGAGAATAGGGAAAGAAAAAGGACTGCCAACCACAGAAATGGCCCAAACCAGCCACAATGAAAAATTCCCAGATTTTTCAAGGTCACAGTCCAATCCTCACCTCAGTTGAGAGTTTCCACAGAGTGTTACTTTCTGCCCACGCAAGCCCCCATCTGACCCCCTCAACTGCCCCTCCGCTCCCCTGAAGACAGTTCGCCATCAGACTCCCTCTGTCCCTCCCTTTGTCCAGACTGCTGGCTCCAGGCTGCCAAGCCATGCGCCTTGCGTGTCCCGCACATTCTGAGACCAGATCCGAGAAATAAAGAACGCCCAGCACCGAAGGAGGGACTTGGAGATCCACAGGCCCCAAATGGTCCGTGGTCTGGGGCAGAATCCCTCCCTCAAAACCTAGCTCTCAATGACCAGTTCTGTCTGTTCCAGGATCAAGAGAGAAAGATGAAGGCGGTCCAGACGCAGTCCTAAAAGCTTGTGTCTGGCAAGCGAGACAGGCCTCTACAGACCTCCAGGCTATGTGGCAAACAACAGAAGGCGTGTAAGAGAGGTACAGGCTCTGGGCACTCAAGGGAGATTAAAGGGAAGAAGCCTTTAATCTCTGCTGCGTGTGTGTGTGTGTGTGTGTGTGCGCGCGCGTGCGTGCGTGTGTGTGTATATGTGCGTGTGTGTTGGGGGTGCGGGGTTAAGTTCACACAGCAGGTGGCATCTGGGTAGGATTTTGACACACGGAAACTGGGTGGGAGAAAATCCGAGGAAGAGCGACCCAGAGCCCTGGGGATGAAGGAACTGTCCACGGCCAAGGTGGACATGGAGGTGAGGGTGGGGGAGGGGCGCAGTCGGGGCAGGTGTGTAAGACCTGGATCCCACACTGAGGAGTCTGGACTGTACCTGAGTCTTTCAGATTGCAGAGTTCAGTAGGGGTTGAACAAATCTGAGGGACTGACTCAGGACAGCTGGTTAATTCCTTTGCCAAAGAAGGCCATTAAGACCAAAACTCAAACCTCAACACCACCTACCACCTCCTTTTATCACGAATTCATAAAAGGGCACTTCAGCACCAAGACGGTGAGAACACAAGCCCAGACTGAAGGCCAGTCCCTCCCCTTGCTGACGCCACCGGTCCACGAGGCTGTCCTCGTTCTCACTTGCCACAGACAAGGGGAAACTTCCTTCTGAAGGGGGCTGGGAGCTATCTCAGCGGGGCCAGAGCGACAGGGCACCAGACCCGAGAGGTAGACCCGTTTGCAGCATCCAAAACGTGAGGGATTTTTTCCCCCCCACTTCTTTTTAGGGCTGCAGGTGTGGCACAAGGAAGTCTCCAGGCTAGGGGTCGATTCAGAGCTGCAGCTGCCAGCCTACGCCACAGCCACAGCCATGTCAGATCCTTAACCCACTGAGAGGCGCCAGGATCCTCATGGGTACTAGTCGGGTCCGATGAGCCACAATGGGAACTCCACCTGGGTGTTGTTGGCAGATCCAAAAATTCAAAATGCGGCAAAACTTATGAAAGTGCCAGGCACGATGCCCACTGTGGGCTCCAGGATACGGACCCAACGGCACCACAGGAGCAGCTTGTCCTCTTTGGGGGCACGAAAAGCTTCCAGTGGATTTGGGAAACACCGACACTCTTTTAAAGGTGTGTTAGTCAGCGCTTAGCCCTGCAAGGCTTGAATGTGCTAAGTGATTCAAGGTGCAGGGGTGAGCTGTGTTTCCCTGACGCATTTGACCGTGGAAAGTCCGCCTCCGCGCGGCCAGCGTGGGAAAGTCCTCGGGCAGAGGCTTACTGGCTGTTTAGCGCGGGTGACGCTGGCGTGGACAGGACAGCGGTGCAGGCACCGCGGAGGCAGGTGGGGGAGAAGGAGCACCGCGCACCCGCGGCCGACGCGACGTACCTCGAGGTCGGAGTTGATGGAGGAGACCTGGGAGGAGCTGCTGGAGGACACGCGGGCCCGGATGACCTGAACCGGAGGGAACGAGGGGGGCTCCGGCAGGGTCGCGGCTCCCGCTTGTCTGTCCGTCACCCGGCAGCCTGGTGGCGCTGCAGCCTGCCTGCAGGATGTGAGGGGAAGGGCAGGTGGGCAGCTGGCATCTTTATTTTCGTCCCTTCAGAGCATTCACATCCTCCAGGATTTAAACTGCACAGAGGGTGTAGTGCGCAGCGCTGCCTCCTCCCTCCTCCCCAGCCACCGGCTCTCCCAGAGGCAGCCGGCGCTCAGTTTTGTGTCCTTCCGTATATTCTGTGCACACACGAGCTATCTGTACGCAAGTATTTGTGGAAGTGGCGGCATGTGGAAGTTCCCGGGCTAAGGGTCGAACCCGAGCTGCTGCTGCCGGTTTACACTTGGGTCACAGCAAAACCTGATCCCAGCCGCGTCTGCGACCTACACCACAGCTCAGGGCAACGCCAGATCCTTTAACCCACTGAGCAAGGCCAGGGATGGAACCGGAATCACACTAAAATGGGCTCTTAACCTGCTGGGCCACGAAGGAAACCCCCTCTGCAATTTTTTTTTAATGGATATTTCCTTAGTACCTTTTATTTTATTTTTTGCTTTTTAGGTCCTCACCCGCAGCATATGGGAAGTTCTGTGGCTAGGGATCGAATCGGCGCTACAGCTGCTGGTCTACACTGCAGCCACAGCAACATGTGATCCGAGCCACGTCTGCAACCTATGACACAGCTCAAAGCAATACCAGATCCTTAACCCACCGAACAAGGCCAGGGATCTAACCTGCATCCTCATGGACACTAGTCAGATTTGTTTCCGCTGTGCCACAATGGAAACTCCCTGTGATTTTTTTAACTATGGGATTTAGGGCAAGTGGGTTAACCCTCTTTGTGCCTCCTTTTATAATAATAATAATAATTATTATTATTATTTATAAACAACAGTAATAGAAATAATAGTATCTAACTTCAGGTTGTTATAAGAATTTGTGTTGATAATAATTTTAAAAAACGACCATTTACCGAGTGCCAAGTAAGAAGCAGAATAGCATTGCGGTCAAGGGCACAGACTAGGGTAGAGGCAGGTCTGAATCTTAGTTCACCACCATCAAAACGTGTGACCTTGAGCAAGTTCCTTCTCTGTCAAAGGAGTGTAATACTTCAAGGGTTGGCTGTTGGGTTAAGTAAGTTAACCTATGTAGAGCCCTATGACCAGTACAATAAGCCTCATGGAAGGGTGGGCTGTTATTTACTTAGAGCCTGGCAAGTAGTTAGCCCTCGGTAAACAGGCATCCATGGGAAGGTGGCTCCTGCCCAGGCTAGAGGGTGGGGCTCCAGGCTTCCTGCTGGTAGCTGTTCGGAGCCCTCTCCCGCCCTCTGGTGGACACAGAAGGAAGAGGCCAAGTGGAAGATCTTGCTCAAAAATGTGTTGGTGGGCTCCAGTGGAAAAGAACGAAGCAGGCATCCACTCAAGATCAGGTACTGGAAGGGTTCGAGTGAATGCAACTTTTGCACTATTATTTTTCAGAAGTTCCATGATTTGAACATTTCTAGTGCAGAGCTCTGCCCAGATGCTGCCAGGGCTTCCTGTGCTTTCCCCCAGGCTTCCCATCACCCACCCTCCTGTCAGAAGAAGAGCTTTAATGGCCGAAGTGGGTGCTTCAGTGTGAAAGCGCGCTCAATCTCCCTGAACTTCGCTGACCTGACATCACACACAGTTTATTTGCACCCATTTCCATTAAACAACAACAAGGAGTAAAACCCAACTCTCCGCCAAACTCTGAGCGGCAGTGTGTCCCAAGGGCAGCTCAGCGGGGCCATTACCACTGAACTCCGTGTTCCAAACACACCTGTTCAGAGAGCCCGAGACCGGCACCAGGTCTAGGCAAACAAGACAGAAGGAGACAAAGTTTATACCCCAGCAGGAAAGAAAACAAAAGATCCTGATAAAATGCTTTCCGAGATATTTTAAAAGGTAATAAAGTAATACCGAAGAGGGGGTGGAGGAGACTTTTGAATGGGTGGGGGAGAAGGTCTTTGGAGAAGGTGATATTTTAACTGAAATCCTAAAAACAAGTAAAAAGCAGCCACGTTAAAAAAAAAAAAGATTCAGGAGGAAGAGAATGGGCAGAGGGATGGAGAGAAATTCTGTGCAGCCAGAGAGGAATAACGAGGGCGAGAATAGGAGGTGGTCAGCGAGCCTGGGGCTGGGAGCGTCCTGCAAGTCTGTGTTAGGAGATTTGATTTTATTCTGCGTGAAATGGGAAGCCAGGGCTGTGTTTCAAGCCAGAGAGGCACAAGATGTAGTTTACATTTGTAAGAGACCCTTCCGGTTGCTGGTTGCAAATGGGAGGGGTGGGACAAGAATATCAGCGAGAGGGAAACCCGTTAGGAGGCTCCTGGATCTACTTTAAAAGTATTTCCAGGACTCACAGACGGATGAAATGAGCACAGGCGTCACGTGAGGGGAAGAGAAGCGCTCCAGGCTTGACCTACTGCCCGGGCAGCGGTGTCGCTCACTGACACGAGGAAGACGGTGAGAGGAGGGGGAAACTGGCAGGTAGCGCTGCGGAACGATAAGAGTGTACCCAGAGAGGGAGCCCTCTTGGGGCGGGCTGGGGTACTGCAACCTTGAAGTCAGCTGGCCAGGAGGAGCGGCAGAAGTGACAGGGAAAAGACCCGTGGAGGGGAAAATCCGGGACAGGGAAGGTCCCAGAAATCAGAAGCAACTAGTGGCCGACTGAGTTAAACCTCGACGAGGACAGAAGTGACCCCAGGACTGAGCAATAGGGAGGTCACTGTAGCCTCGACAGGAACAGACTTAGTGGGGTGGACATCTTGTCACCTCTTTCCCTCTCCTCTCCAAGCCTCCTCCTCCTGGGGACCCCACGTGCAGGCAAGAACCCCGGGAGGCATGTGGAGCCCAAGGGCCCCCAACCCCACAGCCTCACTGCCCCCCACTGCTCTACCTGCAGCTGTTTCTCCATCTGCTCCAGCCGTGGTTCAGGCCACACTACCCCTTTCCTGGACTTAAAACTGTCCCTCAGTGACTCCCTTGCTTCTCGTTGCCTCTCCCTAGTCTCCCCCCCGCCAACATTGCCTGAGTGATGGCTCTAAAATGCACCTCTGGGAGTCCCCATTGTTGCTCAGCGTAAATAAACCCAACTGGTATCCATGAGGATGCTGGTTTGATCCCAGGCCTCGCTCAGGGGCTTAGGATCCAGCGTTGCCGGGAGCTGTGCTGTAGGTCGAAGATGTGGCTCAGAGGATCTGACGTTGCTGTGGCTGTGGCGTAGGCCGGCAGCTGTAGCTCCAATTCAGCCGCTAGCCTGGGAACTCCACATGCCATACCTGTGGCCCTAAAAAATAAAAAAGTACACGTCTGACCTTGAGTCTGTAGTCCTGAAGCCTCCTGGACTCTCACCACCCTCAAGATGACAGTCAGCTTCCGCATTATGACTATCTCACCCTTGCCTCCTCTCCACCTTTTCATCCCCAGAACTCCCCTCCATCTGACTCCTTCTGTCCCCAATCAAGGCTTTCAGGAACTCCTTGTGGAGTTCCTCTTGTGGCTCAGTGGTTAATGAACCCAACCAGGATCCATGAGGATGCAGGTTCGATCCCTAGCCTCGCTCAGTGGGTTAAGGATCCGGTGTTGCTATGAGCTGTGATGTAGGTCGCAGATGTGGCTCGGATCCCACGTTGCTGTGGCTGTGGTATAGGCCAGCAGCTACAGCTCCAGTTTGACCCCTAGCCTGGGAAACCTCCATATGCCAAAGGTTCAGCCCTAAAAAGACCAAAAACAAACAAACAAGTCCTTCCTCTTTTTATATGCTCCCTGCCTTATACTAATCCTCTGGCAGCCAAGTGTCACCTCCTCCAGGAAGCCTTCCATGACTACCTCCCACCCTTCTGGACACCCAGAGTTGGCCCACGGCCACTCACCTGCTGCACTGGCTCGATGGTTAGCTCCATGTAGCGACTGATGGCTGCCGTCTTCTTGAGTGATTCGCAGTGTGGTAGTGTGGTGAGAGGTACCCAGTCTGAATACTTTCAGTGGAGGTGGAGAGACAGAAAGGGGCATTCTTAAAATCAGGAGACATTTTCTAAAACAAGGTTCTGTTTTCTTCAAAAGGACCTCTACAGTATTTTTTTCTGTTCTTCTGTGGCACATCTCACTTTCTGCTTCCTAAAAGATATAGTTTATGTCTCTCTGAGGTCGCAGACGGTGGGTGGTTCCCAAACTGTGCTACACAAAGGAATTTCCTGGATTCCTTCCTTTCTTTCTCTTTCTTTATTCCTTCCTGCCCCCCCCCCCTTTTTTTTTGGTCAAGCTCATGGTAGGTGGCCAGGGATGGAATCTGCACCATAGCAGTGACCCGAGCCAGTAGTGACAACACTGGATCCTTAACTCACTAAGCCACCAGGGAACTCCTCACCCGGGCTTCTTAAAAAATGAAATAGGTGGTGCTTAGCTCTCACCTGCCCTTCCATCCAGACATTCTGATTTAATTGGTATGGATGTAACCTGCAGAGTTTAAACACCCCCCTCCCCAGACGATTCTGAAGTATGACAAAGTTTGGGAACCACTTCAATGGGTGCTAAATAAATATTTTTGTAAAGAAGTGGTTCCCTTCGTGGCTCAGTGATTAACGAACCCGACTACGATCCATGAGGATGGGGGTTCGATCCCTGGCCTTGCTCAGTGTGTTAAGGGTCCAGCATTGCCGTGAGCTGTGGTGTAGGTCACAGACACGGCTTGGATCCCAAGTTGCAGTGGCCGTGGCTGTAGCTCCGACTGGACCCCTAGCCTGGGAACTTCCATATGCCACAGGAGCAGCCCTAAAAAAGCCAAAAAAAAAAAAAAGTGCTTCTTGGATTTTACTGTTCATCAGAAGCACCCAGAGAACTTATAAAAACACCCTGATTTGATAGGGCTGAGTTGAGCCTAGAATTTGAATTTCTAACAAATTTTCAGATGACGCTGGTCCGGGGACCACACTTTTCGAAGGCCTGCTAGAAAGACTGCTGAAGAGATCAAGAAGGCTCTACTTTCTTGCTTCATAATACTAAACACACGGGGCTCTCTTTAAATATTTTAGCTCCCTATCGGGATAGAATTTCACAGCAGTTTCCAGAATGGAGTGAAAATTAAATCTCATTAGAGCCTTCATGGAAACTTGGATCTTTGGTGCAAGCACCTCCATCACTACTTTTTTTTTTTTTTGCTTTTTAGGGCCGCATTCACGGCACATGGAGGTTCCCAGGCTAGGGGTCGAATCAGAGCTACAGCCACCGGCCTAAACCACAGCCATAGCGACGCGGGATCCGAGCCGCGTCTGCGACCTACACCGCAGCTCATGGCAACACCGGATCCTCAACCCACTGAGTGAGGCCAGGGATCGAACCTGCAACCTCATGGTTCCTAGTCTGGTTCGTAAACCACCGAGCCACAAAAGGAATTCTCTCTGTCACTCTCTTTACTTTGATCACACATGCACTATCTTCTATTTCATTAACTCAATCAGATTACACAGTTCAAACTAGAACATTCGAAGAGGTGGATTCAACACTCACAGGTAGTCTCTCTCTCTCTCTCTTTTTTTTTTTTTTGGCCGCATCCTGAGGCATGTCAAAGTCCCCAGGCCAGGGATCAAACCCCGAACCACAGCAGCAACCCAGGCCACTGGAGTGACAATACCGGATCCTTAACCCACTGCACCACAGGAGAATTCCAAAAAGCTGATTTTTAAAGTGTGGTTTACAATAACATCCATCCGTTACAATTATGTCATACCAGTAAATATACATCACCATCTTTTCTGATTTAATCAAGTGACTCCTGTAAGCAGAACTATGCTGAGGCAATTTGTCTTTGTTAAAATTTCTTGGCTGCAAATAATCGAGAAGCTATTATTATTACATGTGCAGGTTCGATCCCTGGCCTGGGAACTTTCATATACTGTGGGCATGCCCCGGCCCCCGAAAATCAGCTTTTCAGCAATACCAACTTATAGTGATGCTGTGGATATCAGAGAGGCATGCAAAAGTGGGAATGTAAGTTTTTATAAAATGAGGGCAAAAGCACATTCCTTTTTTCTTTTTTCTTTGTAGGATCACACCCTTGGCATATGGAGGTTCCCAGGCTAGGGGCTGAATCAAAGCTGTAGCTGCCGACCTATGCCACAGCCACAGCAACACCAGATTTGAGCTGCATCTGCGACCTACACCACAGCTCATGGCAACGACGGATCCTTAACCCGCTGAGTAAGGCCCAGGGATCAAACCTTCGTCCTCATGGATGCTAGTCAATTCATTAACCACTGAGCCATGATGGGAAATCCAAAAGCACATTACTCTTAAACTAATATTAACTTATATAGTATGTGAACATAAATATACATATGTAAACTTCTAAGTAGCTTAAGTGGGGCTATTTTATCTACATTGTTAAAAATATATTCAGGGAGTTCCCATTGTGGTGCATATATTTTCAGGAGTTAGCCCTGTGGCTTGGTGGGTTAAAGATCTGGCATCGCTGCAGCTGTGGAGTAGGTTGCAGCTTCAGCTTGGATTCAGTCCCTGGCCTGGGAACTTCCGTATACTGCGGCTGTGGCCAAAAAAAGGGGGGAAAATGCAAGTTTATTCAGTGATCAAAAGAATTTAAAAAAGGAGTTCCCGTCGTGGCGCAGCGGTTAACGAATCCGACTAGGAACCATAAGATTGTGGGTTTGATCCCTGGCCTTGCTCAGCAGGTTAACGATCCGGCATTGCCATTAGCTGTGGTGTAGGTTGCAGACACTGCTCCGATCCTCTGTTGCTGTGACTGTGGTGTAGGCCAGCAGCTGTAGCTCTGATTCGACCCCTAGCCTGGGAACCTCCATATGCCACGGGGGTGCGGCCCTAAAAAAAAGCAAAGTAAAACTAAAAATAAACAAATAAATTTAAAAAGCAACCGACTGGCCAAGCTCGGAGGGTCCCCCGGATCTCCAGGCCCAGCCCCGGCGAGGCTGGCTGCCTCTGCGCAGGTCACGCACAAGCACTGATGAGCCCGCAGCTGTCCAGCTGTGAGACCTCACCTCGGTCCTTGCCTCCTGGTTTTCTTCCTCCTTCTCTGCGCAGGTCAAAAGCGCTTGGGTGTCTGGGCTCTCTCTGGTTTCAGAGGCAAATCCCAAGGCCTGCCTCATCTTGCTCTTCATCACCCAGGAAAGGAAAATGATCTGAGAGTGGAGTTAAGGTCCAAGAGAGCGCAGAACCCCTGTCCTGAGGGCTCTGCCCTGGGCTGGCTCGCTCCCTCCCCCGAGATCATCCTGCCAGGTCGGCCCCACAACAGACAGGACAGGGCTGGGTTCCACTCGCTCTAGTTCCTGTCCCCCACCCGCTCCAGGGCCCCGCGCCCAGCCAGACGCCACGTTTAACAAGCACTTAGTAAACATTTGTTAAACAAAAGGATTTTGAAAGACACCTTCCTTGGCTTAGAGGGGCAGCGTTTCACTGTGGATTGAATAGTGTCCTCCCCAAACTCATATCCATCAGGAACCTCAGAATGTCACCCTTTTTGGAAACAGGGTCTTTGCTGACACAATGAGTTGTAATGGATTAGGGTGGAGCCTAAACCCCACGGCAGAACCCTCATTAGAAGAGAAGACACACAGAGATCCACAAAGGGAAGAAGACCATGTGAAGATGGAGACAAATTAAACTGATGCTGCCAGGAATCAAGGACACCAGGAGCCACCAAAAGCTGGAAGAGGCCAGAAAAGATTCTCCCCAGAGCCTCTGGAAAGAATACGGTTATGCCCGGATTTCGGGCTTCCAGCCTCCATGGCTGAGAGAATAAACTCCCCTTGTTTAAGCCATCAAGTTTGTGGCAATGTGTTACGGCAACCCGAGCAAACAGACAGCACGTGAGGAAATCCGTTTCTGGACTATTTATGCTAAATGCACAGGTTCTTCAGAGTTCCTGTCGTGGCGCAGCGGAAATGAATCCGACTAGGAACCTTGAGGATGCAGGTTCGATTCCTGGCCTCGCTCAGTGGGTTAAGGATCTGGCGTTGCCGTGAGCTGTGGTATAGGTCGCAGATGTGGCTCGGATCCCATGTGGCATAGGCCGGCAGCTGTAGCTGCAATTAGACCCCTAGCCTGGGAACCTCCACATGCCGCGGGAGTGGCCCTAAAAAAGACAAAAATACAAAAAAAAAAAAAAAATCCACAGGTTCTTCACCTCCACCCCCTCCCCACACGGTACAGCTGTTAGCCACTGTCCACCCGCCACTGTCTGAGCTTAGCTTACCCTTGAGGCCTTCACGCCAAGGTCACTGGGGTGTCAGAGCATCTGATCCTTGGGGATCAGAAAGGGGTTCAGTGATCACTGAGGAAGGACGGCCCTTGTCAGCTTTTCTGTCCGCCCCCCCCCAACCCCTGCAGCCCCCTGGGCTCCAGCACCAAAGAGAACAGAAAGTGATGTTCGCCCCTGAACAGCAGGTCTGTCTGCCAAGCCCTTCCCAGCCCCTGAGAAACGAGAAGGCCAAGGTGAGGGACAGAGGTTCACGGAGGATGGGACGGCCCAGGCGGAGAGCAGCACCGAGCCTGGAGCCTGGCCCTTCTGATCCCAGGGCCGGAAGCTTCACAGACCCCTCCGCTGTTTCACAGAGCTCCAGTCAAGAGAGGTTTCTTATTGAAGAAAAAAAAAAAACCTGCAAAATTGCACATCGAAATTGTGCCTGCCTATCCCGGGCTTCAAACCACCACCCTGGCCACCGGGAAAGAATTCCAGCAAGAGGAGAGTAAGGCCTGGCGGGGCAGGGAGGAGACGAGACACAGGCAGCCAAGGCCCAGGGCCTGGGGCAGATACAGCGAGGTCCAGCGCCGCACGGCCCAGGGAGGTCAGGAACCAGGGCGTGGCCCGCAGCAGGTACTCAGGCTGCCGGTCGTGGGCCACGATGGCTGAGGCATAGAGGAGGCCAGCCAGCGCTGACAGGAGCCGGGTCCACAGGTAGATGGAGGAAAATGCCTTCCCCCGGCACTGGGCAGAGAGAGGAGGGGGCTGGGCTGGGAGGAACACTGCCACCCCCCAGCTCCCGCAGAGCTGATTCTAAGCCCAGGCCCTCTGGTGACACAGAGGATCAGAGGACAACCCCTCTGGCTATGGCCAGTCCCCAAGGGTGCTACTTCTGTCGGGCTTCAAGCTGCTTCCTTTGTCTGGTGAACTCCTATTCATCCCTCAGAACCTGGCTTAAACTCAACTCTCGCAAACCACCCTTTACCACCTCTACCCTAAGGGGAGCAAGTAACTCCTTCTTCTGGGTCCCTCACACCGTACATAGCCCTCTACTCTGGTCAGGACTTAGCGCCTTAGACATCTGTCTGCCCAACAGACAGAGGGCTCCCGGGAGCAGGGCTGATGTCCTTGTCATCTCGGTTCCCCGGTGGGAGCTCTGAATGTGAGCAGGGAGAGCATGAGGGAGACGGAATTATGGACAGCCCAGGCCTGACTCTTCTCCTCCTTGGGACCACCGACTCTGAACTAGGCCAGACAGAAAAGCCAGGAAAATTCAAGATAACACTCCAGAAATTTGGGGGCCAAGAGGAGATTTTTGGAGAATGAGTAATGGAAATATTGGTTTTTTAAAAAGAAAACATATGCAATATTTTTTTGTCTTTTTTTTTTAGGGCCGCACCGCGGCATATGGAGGTTCCCAGGCTTGGGGTCTAACAGGAGCTGTAGCCGCCGGCCTTCCCGCAGCCACAGCAACGCAGGATCCGAGCCGCGTCTGCAACCTACACCACAGCTCACGGCAACGCTGGATCCTTAACCCACTGAGCAAGGCCAGGGATCGAACCCGCAACCTCATGGTGTCTAGTCAGATTCGTTTCCACTGTGCCACGACTGGATCTCCCTGCAATATTTATATGTAAGTACCCTTTACAGGTATAAAATAACTTTACATATACACATTAAGGGTATATGCAAATATTATGTCTTCCCAATTATATGTAATTACCTGAATATTTAAGTTAACACACAATAGAAATTATATAATATATATAAACATATATAAGTATGCTTGGTATTTAGAGCCATATAGGCCATAAGGAACGAAAATTCAAGAAAGAAAGCATATTTTGGCCTATTTCCACCTTTTTTTTTTTTTGCTGCTTTTTAGGGCCACACCTGTGGCATCTAGAAGTTTCCAGGCTAGGGGCTGAATTGAGCTGCAGCTGCCAGCCTACAGCAACACAGGATCCGATCTGCATCTGTAACCTACACTGCAGTCACAGCAACACCAGATCCTTAACTCACTGAGCAAGGCCAGGGACTGAATCCACATCTTCATGGATCTTAGTCGGATTCTTAACCCACTGAGCCACAACGGGTACTCCTATTTTCTCCATCTTAATTAATTAATTAATTTATTTATTTTTGGCTTTTCTAGGGCCCTACACACAGCATATGGAGGTTTTCAGGCTAGGGCTCTAATCGGAGCTATATCCGCTGGCCTACACCAGAGCCACAGCAATGCCAGATCCGAGCGGTGTCTGCGACCTACACCACAGCTAATGGCAATGCCGGATCCTTAACCCACTGAGCGAGGCCCGGGATCGAACCTGCAACCTCATGGTTCCTAGTCGGATTCGCTAACCACTGAGCCCCGACTGGACCTCCTATTTTAATTTAAACTCTCAGTTACATCTCCCTCTGCGTTTCTTCTAGTTTTGTTCCCGGTCCTTCTTGTGTGTGGCCTGCACCCCCTGAACAAGCGGCTCCCAGTCGGGGGGGTGGGGTGGTTCCCCCCTGGGCTGCTGGAGCAACACCCCTTCCCGTTAGGCCTCCCCACCTCACACAGCCCAGGCAGCACCGCTACGGCGACAAGCCTTCGGGGTCCTCCAGCCCATCTGCCCCCATTTTACAGAGACATTGGGGAGGTGACTTGCAGAGCCAGCCTGGGACCTGGGCACTTCTGCCTCTGCATGAAGCCGAGCTGGGGGAGCCCTCTGCTCTCAGTCCCATGCCATCCCGTGCCTGGTGCCCCCTGATTCACAGCTCAGGCTCTTCTCAGGGTCTGTACCAGCGCCTAGAGGGCTCAGCTGGCTGGACACGTAGCAGGTGCTTCAGGCATCGCCGCTTAAAGACTGAAACAGGCCTGGTGACTCCAGACGTGGCAGGAATTTCTCCAGCACACATGGGCCTGTCTGGCAGGTCAGGATAGAAGGCTGGGAGGACAACCTGGCAAATCCATGCTGGGGACTGGAGGCGGGCCGTGTCTCAGGTGCGCCTGCAGCAGCCACGATTCCTGGTGTTGTCAGCACGATGCGTCACACCCCTTGTGCCTGCTTCACATCCTTTGTTTCATTCAAGAACTCTTGGAATTCTTGGACAAATGGAAACTTCTTCCACCAAAATCACCCAGCCAGGCTGCTCCTCAGCGTCCCCACCAGGGGTAAATTAGGAGTGACTTCTGGGGGGTCCGGAGTCAGAAGCTGTACTGGATCGGCTCCCCACAGCACCCCGTCCCTGCCGGCTTTCTCCCTAATAAGCGAATCCAGCTCTGGGCTCTTATTCATGGGACTGGAGACACTCAGGGTTGGCAGCCCCTCCAGAATTAACCCAGCTCAGGCCCAGTGCTGTCTCACTCTGTCTTCCTGACAAGGGGCCATCAGGCTTGAATGCCTCTATTGACTAGGAGCCCACTACCTCCCAAGGCAGGAAAAATAATACCACATGCTCTCAATATACCAGGAACTGGGCAAAGTGTCTCACCCACGGAGTTCCTCCTTACATTGGATGGGTGACAGTCTTTCTGGGAACCTCTTGGTTATTGGTTCCAGCCTCGGGCCTGGTTCTCCTCTCTGACATTGCAAAGAACAAGGCCATCCTTTCCGTCCCTCTGTTTCCTACACTGATAAGCTTCCTTTCTTTCTAGGCCATATACAGTCACTGATTAAGAAGTGTCTGCCAGAAGTTCCCATCGTGGCTCAGCAGAAACAAATCTGACTAGTAACCATGAGGTTGCAGGTTCAATCCCTGGACTCACTCGGTGGGTTAAGGATCCGACATTGCTGTGAGCTGTAGTGTAGGTTGCAGAGAGGCTTGGATCTGTCATTGCTATGGCTGTGGTGTAGACTGGCAGCTGCAGCTCTGATTTGACTCCTAGCCTGGGAACCTCCATATGCCTCGGGTACGGCCCCCAAAAAAATAATTAAAAATAATTTTTTTTTTAAAAAAAAAGAAGTGTCTGCTGGCACGTACCATGGGCAGATCCCAAGCACCCAGAACATAGTGGGAAATAGAACAGACAAGGCCCTTGCTCTCCCAGTGCTGATGCTCTGCTGGGGGACCAGGCAGCACGGTGGTAAGTAACTAAAGGAGCTAATTCCTGGCTGTGATAAATGCTATGAAGAAAACGGAGCAGAAGGAGAGACACAGGAGTTCCCGTCGTGGCTCAGTGGTTAACGAATCCGACTAGGAACCATGAGGTTGCGGGTTCGATCCCTGGCCTCGCTCAGTGGGTTAAGGATCCGGCGTTGCCGTGAGCTGTGGTGTAGGTCGCAGACGCGGCTCGGATCCCGCGTTGCTGTGTCTGTGGCGAAGGCCGGCAGCTACAGCTCCTGTTAGACCTCTAGCCTGGGAACCTCCATATGCCACGAGTGCAGCCCTAGATAAGGCAAAAAGACTAAAAAAAAAAAAAGGGAGAGACACAGAGGCGGAGCTGGCCTGGGGCTACGTAAGGGGGATGAATTGTGTCCCCCCTGAAAGATGATGGAGTCTCAACCCCCAGAGCTATGAATGAGGCCTTACTTGAAAACAGGATCTTTATAGATGATGAGGTTAAGCTGAGGTCATTAGGATGGGCCCTAATCCGAGATGACCATGTCCTTTTTAAGGCCGCACCTACGGCACATGGAAGTTCCCAGGCTAGAGGTCAAATTGGAGGTGCAGTTGTCTGGTCTACACGACAGCCACAGCAACGCCAGATCCAAACTGCATCTGTGACCTACCCCACAGGCAACGCTGGATCCTTAACCCACTGAGCGAAGCCCAGGGATCGAACCCACATCCTCATGGAGACTAGTCAGTTTCTTATCCCTCTGAGCCACAATGGGAACTCCCAACTGTGTCCTTATAAAAAGGGGAGAGTCAGACACAGGAGCGTCTGGAGGGAGGGCCATGTGAAGACACACACACAGGGAGAACACCACAGAAATCGTGGAGCTGCGTTGCCACAAGCCTAGGAGCTACCGGAAACTTGGAGGGGAGCCTGGAACGCCTAGCGCCTTCAGAGGGAGCATAGCCCTGCCCACACTTTGATAACAGACCTCTGGTCAGACAGTATGTTTCTGTTGTTCACAGTCGGTGATACTTTGTTACGGCGGCCGTGGAGAAACTCACACAGGTGGTCAGAGCGCTGCAACAGTTCCTTCAAAGGCCTTCCTGGGACTCAACTTCCCAGCCCCCTGGCCACTCTGGAGAGTCATCCCAAGGGTGGCTGAACTGAGTGCTGTGCTCCCCTTTCTCCCCTCCCTTCATCTGGAGATAATACTTTAGTTGATGTGGCCCTGTGTCCTGTGTGGTTTCTGGCTGCAGCTCCTACAAATGATCAACTAAGCACCTGCCATCCCTTAAGTTCTGTTCTTCTGGAACTGCTATTAAACCACAGCGCTCCTGGGCAAGTGACTGCTTTTTGGTGGCGCCCATGGCATGTGGAAGGTCCTGCCAGGGGCTGAACCCAAGCCACAGCAATGACAACACTAGATCCTTAACCCCCTGAGCCACCAGGGACTTCCAGCAAGTGATTATTTTAGGACTAAATGATGGGCCGTCACATTTCCAGTGTCAGGCCCGGCCATTTTCACAGGTCCATAATATATGGCTCATCTGCAGGTGCTCGCCTGCCTCGGTGGCCTTTCCTGCGCTCTCCTCTGCCCCCAGTGCCTTCCCCTCCCCTCTGCCTCCTCAGACGCCGCCCTGCCTTCCTTGCCAGCCTGATGCCTCCTCAGCACCCAGCGCCTCGCAGCGCGAACAGTTTCCACTGCGCCCACTTAAATAAGGTATGAGGATTCTCTCCCGCTTTCAAAACCCCAAACATCTGACTACTGCCTTAGAGCGTTCAAATGCCCTGCTTTCCACTTGTGTCTTCTGTCAAACCGGGAGCTCTCCAAGAGCCAACAGGGCATCTCAAGTCACATCTCTTTTCCCCAAGGGACTGGCCAACACAGGGCTTCTCTCACCCCAGATGCCTAGAAAATATCTGCCAACCATCTCGAATACACAGACACCCCAGGAGCTGAATGATCCTCAAAAACCTAAAACCTTCTCATTCCTTAACAGGAGGCCTGTCCATCCAAACCCGGGGGCTCTATTCCGAGAGCCCGCTTTTCATTTGCTACAAGAAACGGAAAGAACACAGTGCGCTCTCCCTGGGAGCCTCAGGAACCCCCCGAGGCCCGGGGTCTCCTGCCCACTGCTCTCCCCTGCCCGTGTGCGCACGTACATGCACACAAACGGTGACACCACCTCTCTACCCAGTGACCTGGAGCTGGGAGGAGGCTCCCAGATGCCCTACGACCTTCCAGGGGGAACCCAGACTCCCAGCCCCGGCCTCACGATTCTGGAGAGCGTGGGCATCCGGGAAGCGCAGGAGCCGAAGGCTGCGATGATGCCCAGCAGGTAGCCGAGGATTTCAGTGTTGTCCTGCGGGAACAGTGAGGCCCTCAGCACTGGAGCAGGTGCCCGTGAACCCCAGGCCCGTCCTCTTCTGTTTCTAGAAGTTTCTTCCCAGCAAGGCCTAACCCTGACGCCACCATCTCCAGGGCATCTGTTGGGGCCATGAGGAGGGGAGGGACCTGCCTTCCCCCACATCACACCCCCCTGAGCAGGCTCGGCCTCACCTGTATCAGGCTTCCCAGCAGCCTCCGCTGCGGCCCGGGGATGGGGCCTGAAGCCTTTGGGACTGTGGCGCACAGAGCCCAGCCCGGGCCCAGGCTCAGCGGCAGGACCAGGGCAAACGCGCTGGCTCTGAGCCGCTGCCTCCTCTTCCTCTCCCGGGAGCCCCCACCTGCAAGACACCAAAATCCCACAGGGTTCCGAGGATCTGGAACTTGACAGAAAACTGCGTGGTGGAGTTCCCGTCTTGGCTCAGTGGTTAACGAATCCGACTAGGAACTATGAGGTTGCGGGTTCGATCCCTGGCCTTGCTCAGTGGGTTAAGGATCCGGCGTTGCCGTGAGCTGTGGTGTAGGTTGCAGACGCGGCTCGGATCCCACATTGCTGTGGCTGTGGCGTAGACGGGTGGCTGCAGCTCCAATTAGACCCCTAGCCTGGGAACCTCCATATGCCGCGGGTGCGGCCCTAGATAAGGCAAAAAGACAAAAAAAAAAAAAAGAAGAAGAAGAAAACTGCATGGGAAGAACTGGAAGAAGAAGAAGAAGAAAACTGCGTGGGAAGAACTGGTGCTGACCCCAGGCCTGAGGACAGGACGGGAGCCCACGCGGTTGCATTAGCCAGACCCTCTCCACCCTTCAGGGGCCTGTGCTTGTGCCCCCATGCCCCCTGTCCTATGTCCCAGCCCCCACCCCACCCGCTCCCAGTGCTCTTCCCCATTCTCAGCCCTCTCATAGCATTTATGTTTCAAGGCAGGGCGACGTTATCCTGTATCGCACGCATCTGTGTGCGCGGCGTTGCCCGTCCTAGACTGGAGCCCCGACAGCAGTCGCTGTGCCCTGGCGGTTCTACAAGCTACACCAGAGCCCGCCCGGCACAGAGCGGGACAGTTCTAAGAAGAACACTCCTCCCCTGGGCAGCATCGAGCAGCTGAGGGCATCTTCTATTACTCCCCGATGGAAGCATTTCCTTTCGGGACAAGGGTCCGAGCACACAGCCACCCCTTTTCTCAGGAACATCCCAGTTCCACAGACTCAAGGCTACTCACTCCATCTGAGTCAATTCCAGCCCCCGTTCTGCCTGGGGCAGCCCAGGTTGGTTTGGGCACGCGTTTCCGGAAGTGGTGGGGCTTGGCTTGGAGTCCCCAGACAGGCACACCGAGTGTCACTGCCCATCCCCGAAGCCCTGCAGGCTCCCTCTTCCTGGCCTCTGCCTGTGCTGCCTTCCACATGGAATGCCTTTCCCAAGAGTCCCAATTCCAAAGTCACCTTCCTCGACACCTGCAGCCTCTCTGCTCCTCTGGTCACCTACCCTGTGCCTACACACCCTCACCAGCACCGCGAATTACTGTTTAGGGCTCTTGCCTCTCTGGTCCGGCTGAGGCCAGGAAGCTCGCCCACTGTCTGCGCCTGGCAGGGGCCCACAGTGCGCCGAAAGACGAAATGAATGGATGGATGAAGACAGGCACAGACGGCAGCACACTCACCTGAACCGGACTTGAATCTGGAGCCACACGCTGGGAAGAGAATGGACACAAAATTCACCAGGTCAGCAGCTGCCAGGTAGGCTCCTGTGAAGACCTAGGAGCAAAGGAAAGAGAGTGTAGGTGTTCAAAACATATTTCAGCAACTACAGCATGTCTCATTCCGGATCTCTTCCACCACATGTGTCCCACTGATATTGGGCTGCCAGGACAACCTCCAACCAAGAAAGGCTGGTTGTCATCTCCATTTGCCTGACGAGGACATGGGGCACTTAAGTGACCCGTCCCGCTAGGCAGACGCCCATCACAGAGATGGGACAAGAACCCAGCCCCCCAAGCCCTCCGCTGTACGGTGTAGTCTCTGCTGTGCAACTTTGGCCTGGCCACCGAACCTCTCTGGGCCTCAGTTTCCTCACCTGTAAAACAGGGATAATACCAGCACCTCCCTCATTACTGAGTAGATTATAAGAGCCAAGACATGGAAAGTGCACAGGCCAGCCACTGCGGGGAAGTAAAACACACCTACCCATAAATGCACCAGCTACTGACAGAGTTGACACCTAAACAACGTGGATCGTGTGGTGCTGCAGCTACTGAAAAAAACCCACGTATAAGTGGACACACAGTTCAAACTCATGTTGTTCAAGGGTCCATGGTACTTAGTCAGAGCATGTATTCTAGGGTTTGAATCTGACCCTGACTTTATTTATTTATTTATTTACATTTCTTTTTAGGGCCACACCTGCGGCACAGGGAGGTTCCCAGGCTAGGGGTCGAAGCGGAGCTACACCTGCCGGCCTACACCACAGTCCCAGCAACGCCAGATCAGAGCTGTTATCTTCAGCCTAAGCAGCAGCCTGCGGCAACACTGGATCCTTAATCTTAACCCATTGAGCGAGGCCAGGGATCAAACCCCGATCGTCACGGATGCTACGTCAGGTTTTTAACCCACTGAGCCACAATGGGAACCCATAGAGGATGACTTTAGAGAGGTTATTTAAGCTCTCTATGCCTCAGTGTCCCCAGGTGTAAAACAGGGATAATGAGAGCACCCATGTCATAGGACGATTTGAGGATTAAATTAGTTAATTCAGGAAAAGCCCTTACTGCCAAGTACATAGTTAAATATTAATTTTTTTTTTCTTTTTAGGGCTGCACCCGTGGCATATGGAGGTTCCCAGGTTAGGGTTTGAACTGGAGCTACAGCTGCCAGCCTACGCCACAGCCAAAGCAACGCCAGAACCTAGCTGCATCTGCGACCTACACCACAGCTCACAGCAACGCCATGATCATTAACCCACTGAGCAAGGCCAGGGATTGAACCTGCAACCTCATGGTTCCTAGTTAGCTTCGTTAACCACTGCGCCATGATGGGAACTCCCTTTAATAAATATTATTATTGGACTTGAGCTAAGCCTCACTTTCTTCTATCAGCTAATGAGAACAGTCCCCTGAAATGAAAGGTGATTTGCTCTGAGAGAATGCTGCTCAAAGCTGGGTCTAGAGCTTTCCAAATCTGTGGCTGTCCACAAGGCTGTCCTCCTTCGCGGGGTGGCACAAGGCCGGGACCACAGCTCCTCCTTGGCATGTGTGTTTCAGGATAGGCCCCTTCTACACCAATCCGTTCGCGGGCCTAGACTTTGGAAGACTTAAAACTGCTTCTCACTTGCTCCAAAGCCCACATCGTCACCTGGGAAAGGATTCAGACACCTCAGGCTCTAAAAACTGTAAAATCAACAATTCCTTTTTATTGGGCATCTACTATGTGTCAGCTGCTGTTTTAAGTGATGGGGGAACAGCGGTGAATCAAAATTTTCTGCCCTTATGGAGCTGACATTCTAGTAGGGGTTAACATGCATTAAGCAAAAAACATAAACTGGTGATATATTAAGGGGAAAAACAGGATGAGAAGGTCTGGAGCACCTGGTAGAGATAGGACACAATTTTAAAGAGGTGCTAAAAAAAAGATTAAAAACCAAAAAAAAAAGAAAAAACCAGGTAGCCAGGGAGGGCTTGTCGAGAAGGTGATTTTTTTGTCCTTTTTTTTTAGAGCTGCACTCTTGGCACATGGAGGTTCCCAGGCTAGGGGTTGAATGGGAGCTACAGCTGCCGGCCTACACCACAGCCACAGCAACGCCAGATCAGAACCTCGTCTGTGACCTACACCACAGCTCACGGCAACAGTGGATCCTTAACCCGCTGAGCAGGGCCAAGAATCAAACCTGCGTCCTCATGGATACTAGTTGGCTTCATTACTGCCGAGCCACAATAGAAATTCCCAAGAAGGTGATTTTTGAGCAAAGGATATGAAAGGAGGTGAGCATCGAACCACATGGGTACTGGGGGAGCAGAAAGACCAGCAAGGGCACAGGCCCTGAGCTGAAACTGTGCCTTGCCTGCCACTGGCACCCATGAGCACAACATACCTGGATTGTGAGCTGTTTGGCCAGAATTGCACCTATGGTGTCACACAGGCTGGTCAGGAGGCAGCACGCAGCACACAGAGCCGACTGGTCCTGGCCGGGTTTCCTCCCACATCTCAGATAGAGAAGCCTGCGGGACAGACAAGGGCATGGACAGAGCACGGAGATGTGAGTTTGGGTTCCCAAAGCAGGTGTCTGAAACGGTAATTGTGACTCTGTGTCCTTGTGAATCACTTTCTTCCCCAGACAGTCAGCAGGTGTTTTGGACCTTAGTTGACAGATGGGAAAAGAAAGAAGCCCACAGCAGGAGCCAGCTCCCAAGTGAGGAGTTTCTGTCCTCCTACAAACCTGGCTGCCTCAAGTTCATGACCCACCACTCGGTGCTGACAATTAGCTGTCAGCTTTTATTTGTTGAAAGGAAATACGAGGGTTATGAAAGGCATCCAATCGTTGTAGTTTAACTGCAAAGCAGAGTTAATTGCCTAAATTAAAAAGGCAACTTGTTTCTTTGAAATTAAGATGAAATCCTTCTCATCCATCTGTGCCATGAGGTGGCCTGGCTTCTTCTGCCAGCCACGTCCAGGTTGATGTCATTTGGGGTGCATGTTCTTCACACACCAGAAGAGCAAAGCTCCCCCAAAATGCCATGGCACTTTGGACTGACCACTCCCTAGCACCCCCCACTGCTGGCTTCTCTCTCTCACTGCCTGCTTTCCACCCACATACACCCAGGAACACGCGCCGGATGGCTGCACAGGCTGCAAGGGGCCAGACGTCTCTCTGTCAGCATCACTGATCAGAAATACTTTGTTCTAGGAGTTTCCATTGTGGCTCAGTAGAAATGAATCTGACTAGTATCCATGAGGACGCAGGTTCGATCCCTGGCCTCGCTCAGTGGGTTAAGGATCCAGAGTTGCCGTGAGCTCTGGTGCAGGTTGTAGAGGCGGCTCAGATCCCGCGTTGCTGTGGCTGTGGCGTAGGCCGGCAGCTACAGCTCTGATTTGACCCCTAGCCTGGGAACTTCCATAAGCCGAGGGTGCAGCCCTTAAAAAAAAGACGAAAAAGGGAGTTCCCTTTGTGGCTCAGCGGTTAACGAACCTGACTGACATCCATGAGGACGCAGGTTCGCTCCCTGGCCTCGCTCAGTGGGTTAAGGATCTGGTGTTGCCGTGAGCTGTGGTGTATGTTGCAGACACAGCTTGGATCCTGCATGGCTGCGGCTGTGGTGAAGGCCGGCAGCTGTAGCTCTGATTAGACTCCTAGCCTGGGAACCTCCATATGCCTAGGGTTCGGCCCTAAAAAGAGAGAAAGACCCTGCTCCCAAAAAAAAGGAAAGAAAGAAAGACTTTGTTCTAGGTGTTTCTATGAAGAAATAGGGGCATGACTGCAGCTCTGGTTCCATCTCCTTTAACCACAGGGTGGCACTCACTCCATATCATTAGGACCATCTAGGCTACTGGTCTCAAAGGGTCCCAGTCACCCCCCGACCAGCCAGACAAAGCTCACTCTGGGAATATCAATGGTTACTTTGGGCCCCGGGCTCCTGAAACTGTTTCAAGGCCCACGAGTGAAGACTCCACATCAGAGACTCTCTGAATTGGACCCAAATCTGAAAAAATTCATTTCAACCGTCTCATTTGAGAGGAAAAAACTGAGGCCTAAGGCCAAAGGTAAGTTAACGGCCACCTTCTGCTTCACGTGTGGAGGCTCTCCTCTGTGTCCTGCTGCTCGGGGGCCGTTGCCCCGGCTCTCAGGGGTCAGGATCCGGGGCTGACCCTGATCCAGCCCCGCAGAGCTAGGACTCAGCGGAAAGGCAGAGGCCCTGCTCTCAGGCTGGCCAGTGGGCGTTCTCAGCTGCGCTCCTTAACCTCCCCAAGCCTTAGTTCCAGGAGGATAGGGTGTTTAATGACGGCAGCCTCAGAGGGTGGCCGTGAGGAGCAAGTGAGAACCCCGTCAAGTGCCTCTCAGTTCCCATCCTCCGATCGGGGTAGTTTTCCTCACAAGCCTGCCCCTTTCTAGTAGGTTCTAGGGTTTCACTCAGGCAAGTTAGTGCCCTTCTCCGAACTTCCGGCTTCCTCATCTAAATGGGGTCAATGACAGTCCCTAGCTCATGGGGTTGGAGCAGGGACTAGGGAGTCAAGGAATGCAGCCCTGAGCCCTCGGTGAAGGTTCTACGCGTCTTTTTATTCACGTTCCAGGGATGGGGCAGCGGGGTCACAGAATCTCTCCAACAAGATCAACCGCCTGAGGGGACATCCATTAAATGCCCAAAAGGAGCCAGTGCTAGTCCTCCCCTGCCAAGGGAATGCGTGGGTGGCACTGTCCCTGGAGCTTGGACAGGGTGGCAGAAGACCTGGAGGCCACTCTTAGCCAGACTTCACCCTTAGAAGCCAGGTTGCCGTGACCGTCTGGCCAAACCACTGCAGGTGTTGGACAGACCAGGGCAAGGTCGGTGTCCAGAGTCAGGTAATCGCCACCGCCTTCTCAGCTAAGAGGGCCTTGGGCAAATTGAGGGCAGAAACATTGAGAAACTTGTCCGAAGTCCTTGCCCCGTGCCAAGGGTTGGTGGCAGAGCTGCGGCTATAATAACGCTTTTTAATGAGCACTTACTAAAACCTTTCCCAGGACTAACTCAATTAGATCCTCTTAGTCGTCGAGTTGCCATTCCCCTGTACGTGAGGAAAAATAGGCCCAGGGATTTTATGGCTCGCCCAGCTCACACCGCCAGCCAGGGGAGGAAAGGCTGACAATAGAACCCAGGCTCCGTCCACTGCACCACCCAGCCTCCTCCTGCTGGCTCCCAGCCCAGCTTCCCTGTGCGTGGACTCCGGAAAGAACTATCAGACTTCAGTCTACGGCAAAATGTTCATTTTGATCCTGGAATTGTGCTGCCTCGGGCATCCTCCCTATAGAGCCCCTTCCCTCTAGGTTTCCAAGAGCGAGTTAGCAGGGAGCAGCGCCTCATTCTACCCCCGCGGCCGCCCCGGCTCCCGCCTCGGCGCCTCCCGGTCCCGGTTCCCATTACAGCGCGTGGGCGGCGATCCAGCAGGAGGAGGAGCAGATCCACAGGCCGAAGGAGATGCAGACGCGGTGGCGGGCGAAGCAGCGGTCCAGGTAGTCCCAGTCCCAGAGCGCGGGCGCGGGGCTGGGCGCCTCTCCCATGGCTGGCTCGGCTCCACCCGGCCCCGTGCCCGCGCCTTCGCGTGGCTGGGGACCCGCGCGCAGCCTCCCGGGGCCTCACGCAGTCTCCGGCGCGGCCAGCCCACGCCCCCTTCTTTGGTTTGGCTCCGCCGCGGAGGCCCCAGGCCGAGCGCGCCGATCGCGGGCTACCGATGGGCGTGTCCAGTTCCGCCTCCCGGGCGCCCGCGGCGGCGGCGGAGACACGAGGGAAAAGTTTCCGGGCTCGCGCCGCTCCCCACCCCTGGCGCTATTGTCGGGGGTCGGCGGGCGCGAGGCCGCCCCCCAGCGGCGGGAGCCGGGAGCAGCCTCGGCACAAAGGCTGCGGCCCCGCCCCCCGGACAGCGGCCCTGCGGCTCCTGTAGACCCTTTCGTTGTCACCCACCAGCAAAACCAGCGGCCAGAGCGGAATACAGTGACCTGCCGGCTCATCGTGAGGCACCGTGTCCGTTCACTATTCCACTACACTATCTGCGCCAAACAATAAATACTTCGCGCCTGGGGAGCCGCTTGGGCGACCAGGATTCCGAGATGAGCGGGGCCTGGTCCACTTGTTAAAATGGCACAAGACAAAGGGGGCGCTGGGAGGCCAGGAAGGAGGGATCAAATGCGCTCCCCTACATGCTCTCTGACCCTCTCTTCTGGGCTATAGCTGCACCCTCTGCCTCGACTCAGCTGCCCAAGCCGGGCTCTGGACTGAAGTCCTGCAGCCAGCGAGCCCCGTGAGCTTTGCGGTCTGTCCCCTCCCACCCCGTCACACTGCCACTCGATTCAAGTACACAGTTATTTTTCTTGAGAACAAACCATTATTTTAATTTAAAATTTGACTTGTTGATTTTAATAACTTTTCTTAAAGGACACTATTATATATATTTTTTTTTCATTTTAAAAAATGGCTTTCCTGAGATCTCATTCATATGCTATAAAATTCTCTGCCCCCCCCCCTTTGTTTAGCTGGCCTACGGGCTAGGGATCAAATCTGAGCCACAGCTGCAGACCTATGGCACAGCAGGATCCTTAAGTCGTTCTGCCACAGCAGGAGCTCCCAAATTCACCCGTTTAAAGAGTGCAGTTCAGTGTTTTTTAGTATACCCACGGTCGTGCGACCATTATCCAGTTTTGGAACACTTTCTTTACCTGCTAAGAAACCTAGTACTCACTAATGGACACTCTCCAAGCACTCCCAGTCTTACACAACCACACATGTACTTCTATCTATCTCCATGGAATTGCTTATGACGGACATGCCTTATAAATGGAATCGTCCAATAGGTGACCTTTTTATGACTTGAGTTCTTTCACTTAGCATAATGTTTTTAAGGTTCATCCATGTTGTAGCATGTCATTTCTTTTTATGACTGAAAAATAATCCTTTGTATGGGTATACCACATTTTATTTACCTGTTCATCAACCGATGAACATTTGTGTTGTTTCCACATTCTGGCCATTATGAATGTTGCTGTGGAATTGGTTTACAAGTTTTTGTGAGGACATAGGTTTTCAGTTTTCTGGGTGTACCTAGGAGTGGAATTGCTGGGTCCCATGGTAACCCTGTGTTTCAGGTTTTGAGGTACTTTGAGGCACGACTGGACTTTTTTCCATAGTGGCTACACTATTTTACTGACTCATTCTTTCTGCTCCCTCCCTTTGGTTCATTTTACTTTTTTTTTTTTCGTCTTTTCAGAGCCGCACTGGCAGCATATGGAAGTTCCCAGGCTAGGTGTTAAATCAGAGCTGTAGCTACCAGCCTACACCACAGCCACGGCAACGCCAGACCCAACTGTGTCTGCAACCTATACCACAGTTCACGGCAGCACTGGATCCTTAACCCACTGAGCGAGGCCATGGTTTGAACCTGTGTCCTCATGGATGCTAGTCAGATTCATTTCCGCTGAGCCACAATGGGAACTCCTGGTTCATTCATTTTTAAAAGTTATGACCGGAGTTCCTATTGTGGCTCAGCAGTTAACAAATCTGACCAGCATCCATGAAGACATAGGTTTGATCCCTGGCCCTGCTCAGTGGGTTAAGGATCTGGTGTTGCCGTGAGCTGTGGTGTAGGTTGCAGACACGGCTTGGATCCCATGTTTCTTTTTTTTTGTTTGTTTTTTTTCTTTTTGCCTTTATGTAGAGCCGCACCCACGGCATATGGAGGTTCTCGGGCTAGGGGTCTAACAGGAGCTGTAGCTGCCGGCCTTCGCCACAGCCACAGCAATGCGGGATCCGAGCCATGTCTGCAACCTACACCACAGCTCACGGCAGCGCCGGATCCTTAACCATCTGAGCAAGGCCAGGGATGGAACCTGCAACCTCATGGTTCCTAGTCGGATTTGCTAACCACTGAGCCACGAAGGGAACTCCTGGATCCCATGTTTCTGTGGCTTTTGCGTAGGCTCGCGGCTGCAGCTCTGATTCGAACCCTAGCCTGGGAACCTCCATATGCTGCAGGTGCGGCCCTGGAAAGACAAAAAAAAAAGTTATGACCACACACAGGAGAAATGAAACACTGTTTGTCAGGTATTGTACTAGAAGCTGTGGACACATTGTTGAGAAAAACAGACATGGTCCCTTCTTCCTTCGTGGAACTTACAGTCCAGTAGAAGAGAGTGATATTATTAAATAAGCAATCCAGAAAAGAAAGATAAAAATTAAAATATGTTGTTAAACAAAAGGGGCCAGGAGTTCACTTCGTGGCTCAGTCGTTAACGAATCCGACTAGGAACCATGAGGTTGCGGGAACCGTGAGGTTAGGGGTTGGATCCCTGGCCTTGCTCAGTGGGTTAAGGATCTGGCGTTGCCGTGAGCTGTGGTGCAGGTTGCAGATGCGGCTCGGATCCCACGTTGCTGTGGCTGTGGCGAAGGCCGGCGGCTATAGTTCCTGTTAGACCCCTAGCCTGGGAACCTCCATATGCCACGGGTGCGGCTCTACATAAAAGACAAAAAAAAGGAGGGGGGGGCAAAGTTCAAATACTAAAATGATAAAGATGAAGTGATATAAAATGGGTGCCACTAAAACAAGATTAAAGGGTTAGATTAAAAGGAAAAATATGTGTAATCCACGTTTCTCATAGTCTATATTTTTATTAGTATTATTTATTTACTTTTTGCTTTTTTTTGAGGGCCTTACCCGAAGCATATGGAAGTTTCAGGCTAGGGATCGAATCGGAGCTATAGCTGCCGGCTTACATCACAGCCACAGCAACGCCAGATCCGAGCCACATCTTTGACCTATACCACAGCTCATGGCAATGCTGGAGCCTTAACCCACTGAGCGAGGCTAGGGATCGAACCTGTATCATGGATATTAGTCAGATTCTTTTCCACTGAGACAAGACAGGAACTCCTCTCGTAGTCTATAGACAACAGATACCCTAGTCTGAAACCTCTGCTTTCTGGTTCTTTGAGGGCTCTTCCGGTGTATGTCCTCTGTGCTGACAAACGGTCATCTCTGCTTTGATTCCCCGTGGGCGCTGACTGCGTCCCTCTAACACTGTCTTGCATGTCTTGGTTGAGCACGTCTAAAACCCGTCTGGTGATTTTCCTTCCCAAAGCTGCTCCCAGTGGTCTTCCCTACACCGGTGATTCGGCGTCCTGGCTCTGGGGTGGAGGAACAAGCCCAGGTGCCTGCCCTCCTCCTCTGTTGGGGCACCTTTCAAGGGCAATGAATGCTGTCTTTCCACCAGGCTGTGAGGGCTTTGCAGTCAGAGTTGTTCAGTTCCTATCTGTCTTCCCAGCTCAGTGCCTGGCACATAGTAAGGGAAATATTTACTGAATGAAAATATTGATTTTTAACAGGCCAAAGAGATGTGGTATGTACTTAAGAACATACTGAAAATGCTCTGGCGATATCTAACATTGTGCGTGGGGGCACGTTGGTGAAGGCTTTTAAGAAATGCATGAGGTAGGCTTTGGAGAATGCTTGCCTTTGGCCACAAGGCCTCGGCACCAGTCCTGCAAAAGCGTTCCTGAGGCAGGAAGAGCTGGCCTGTGGACAATGGCCACGGCAGAAGTACTGCATCGAGAATAGGAGGCGGGCGAGAGAGGAAATTAGCCGGTCCGGAGGGAACCGGGACTTCATCCTGTAGGAAACACGAGGGACGGTGTATTCTAACCAACTCCCTCCCTGCCTTAGGAGCCCTCCCAGATTCTCCCAGTACCTTCCATAGGGCTCTCCTGATCTGCCCTCAGGAAGTGACTCAGTTCCTTTACAAGATTCCTCTATGGCCCAGAAGTGAATGTTTCTGGCCACGGTCCAGGGTTTGCCAGAAAGAAAAACTAACAGAGAGGATCATAATACACATCCTCCCTCCAAGCTCATAAGCCTGTCCTGTTGGCAGAGGCACTCTGCCCACGGGCACTGTCCTGAAGGAGGATGGGCTGTTCAGGGCAGCTGATCAGGTCATAAATCCCAGCTGCCTAGGGGGTGGGTGGGTGGAGACCAAACCCACAGCTCAACAGCTTTGCTCTTCTGAGGACACACTGCCTCTTGCCACTGTTCTTATAAAGTGCATTATTTAGAGGAGGAGCTTATGGTTACTCCTCAAACAATAACATTTTCCCCCCAACGACATCATTTTTTATTTAATCATTTCTTTTTATTTTTTGCTTTTTTAGGGCTGCACCCTCGGCATCTGGAGGTTCCCAGGCTAGGGGCTGAACTGGAGCTGTAGCTGCCGGCCTTCGCCACAGCCACAGCAACACCAGAACCAAGCCAAGTCTGCGACCTACACCACAGCTCACGGCAATGCCGGATCCTTAACCCACTGAGCGAGTCCAGGGATCGAACCTGAGTCCTGGATACCAGTCAGGCTCATTACTGATGAGCCACAACGGGAACTCAAATAACATTCAGTTGTTGAAAGTCACTTTCTCATGAAGTCACTTTCTCATGATGCTCGGAAGCTATGCAAAGGCTAATGGAACTACAGATGTTGAAATATTACATCAAGGAAAGTCTCCTCACGCCTGCTTTTTTAGGCTGCACCTGAGACGTGGAATTTCCCAGGCCAGGGAATGAACTCTTGCCAGAGCAGTGACCTGAACCATAGCAGTGACAATGCCAAATCCTTAACCTGTTGAGCCACCAGGAACCTCTTAAGAAAAGCCTTTTTTTTTTCCTTTCATAACTGAGATTTTTATTGGTTGTTTTGAGGATCAGTACACGGACGTTTCAATTTGTACATAATTCTATTTTTTTTGTCTTTTTTTTTTTTCTGCCTTATCTAGGGTCGCACCCGCGGCATATGGCGGTTCCCAGGTTAGGGGTCTAACAGGAGCTGTAGCTGCCAGCCTTCGCCACAGCCACAGCAACGCGGGATCTGAGCCGCGTCTGCGACCTACACCACAGCTCACGGCAACGCCGGATCCTTAACCCACTGAGCAAGGCCAGGGACTGAACCTGCAACCTCATCGTTCCTAGTCAGATTCGTTAACCACTGAGCCATAACGGGAACTCCAATTTGTACGTAATTCTTAACATATGTCCCAAAAATCTAAAAAAATATATAGTTCTGATTCTTTCCTGAACAGTTATTTCAGTGACATTTTTTTCTTTTTATGGCCTCATCCATGGCATATGGAAGTTTCCAGACTAGGGGTCAAATTGGAGCTGCAGTTGCTGACTTACACCACAACTATAGCAACTCTGAATCCCTAACCCACTGAGCAAGGCCAGGGATTGAACCTGCATCCTCATTGATACTAGTTGGGTTCATTACCGCTGAGCCAGGACAAGAACTCCTCAACTTCCTACCAATTTCCTGAAAAGTAAACAGATAGATGTATAGCAGGTTCTACTTTTAAAAGATGGTATATTCCTTATAATAAAATATTGAAAAAAATTCAAAATAGTAAAGTGATAGTAAAAAGGACTGCACTTTGTAAATCTAAAGTAATAACCTCTACAACAAGAGTGGACATACTTTTAAAATATTGCAAAGATATTGAACAAGACATATTCCGGGCAGAAGCAAAGGTGAAAGTAGAAATGCCCTTTCAGGGCATCCTAGCTTGGATTCCTCCGACTCTAAATAAAGTTAAGTTCAGTTAGTTTATTTGGGAGGTAATTCCATGAAGCAGAAGTGAGGAAAGGGGGGAGTTCCCATCGTGCCTCAGCAGTAACGAACCCGACTAGGACCATGAAGATGCAGGTTCGATTCCTGGCCTTGCTCAGTGGGTTGAGGATCTGGCGTTGCCGTGAGCTGTGCTGTAAGTTGTAGAGGCGGCTCAGATCCCGCGTTGCTGTGGCTGTGGCGAAGGCCGGCAGCCGCAGCTCTGATTTGACCCCTAGCCTAGAACTTCCATGTGCTGCAGGTGTGGTCCTGAAAAAAAAAAAAAAGCAGTGAGGAAGGGAAGAAAAGTAAGGCAAGGTGAGTTAATGAGATGGTTCAGCTGTGGGCAAGTGGGACTCAGTTACACCAAGGATCTTGTGAGGATCACGGAGAATGGGTGACAGGAAGCCGGGGTACGTATCAATCAGCCCCCATTCCTTACTGGTTGGGGGTTACCCCAGGGGTGTTAACCCCCCAGCCCTTCTAGACTGCCTGGTGTGCAGGCTGAATAAGCTTCTGGGGTGCAAGAGCAAGTCCCCTGGTGGGAAAGCAGAAACACAGGACTTGTGGTGGAAAGCTGTGAGCTGGCACAGGACCTGTCCCCTGGGGCTGCAGGCGCGCTCCAATTAGGCTTAGGGATGTGGCGTGGCTGGGACAGCTATACAGATATCCGTCTCTTGCCAGCCTCTTCACATCTGTTCCACACTCATGAATGTGAACTGTCAAAGGTACACATCCAGAAATAAACCCTCTCACTTACTGATTTTTCCACCATTCGATTTTTCCATGAAGGTGCCAGAGCAATTCAGTGGGTGAAGACTAAATTTTTCAGCAAAGGGAGGTGGGACTACTGGAGATCCACACGCAAAAGAATGAAGTCAATCCGTTTCCTAACTCACACCATATACAAAAATTAACTCAAAATGAACCAGAGACCTGAAGACCTAAAATGATAAAATGCTTCGAGAAAAACAGTAAATCTTAGCAACCTTGCATTTGGCAATAGCTTTTTTTTTTTTTTTTTTTTTGTCCTTTTAGGGCAGCACCCGCGGCATATGGAGGTTCCCAGGCTAGGGGTCTAATCGGAGCTGTAGCCACCGGCCAACGGCACAGCCACAGCAACGTGGGATCCGAGCCATGTCTGCAACCTACACCACAGCTCACGGCAACACCGGATCCTTAACCCATTGAGTGAGGCCAGGGATTGAACCCACAACCTCATGGTTCCTAGTCGGATTCGCTAACCACTGAGCCATAACGGGAACTCTGGCAATAGCTTTTTAAAAATAACACCAAAAGCACAAGCAACCAAAGAATAAACAGATAAATGTGGACTTCACTGAAATTAAAAATGTGCCTCGAAGGACATTGCCAAGAAAAAGAAAAGACCACCACTGAATGGTAGAAAGCATTTGCAAATTGTATCTGATTAGGGACTTGTATCTAGAATGTGCCAAGAACTCTTGTAATAAAAAGACCAAAAGCCCAATTAAAAACCAGCAAAAGGTCCGAGTAAGTACTTCTCCAAGTAAGATATCCAAGTGGCTAAGCGCATGAAAAGATGCTCAACATTACCAGTCACCAAGCGAATGCAAGTCAAAACCGTGATGAGATGCCACGTCAAACCTATCAGAATGGCTAAACACACAACAGTTAACAAGTGATGACAAGGATATAGAGAAAATAGAACCCTTTTACACTGTTGGTGGGAAATGTACAATGGTACAGTCACTTTGGAAAAGTCTAGCAGTTACTCAAAAGGTTAAATATATAGCAATTCCAATGAACCAGCAATCCCATTTCTAGATATAATCTCAAGAGAACTGAAAACACAGGAACAAATGCACACAGCAGCATTAGTCGTGACAGCCAAAATGTAAACTCAAATGTCTATTTACTGATAAATGGATAAACAAAATGTTATATATCCATTCAAAGCAATATTAGTTGGCAGTAAAAAGGAATGAAGTGCTCATACATGCTATAAACATGGATGAGACTCAAAGGCACTAGGCTAAGTGAAAGCCAGGCACAAAAGGTCATATAGTGTATGATACCATTTCTATGAAATGTATAGAATAGGGAAATCTATTCATAAAGTAGATTAGTGGTTGCTTGGGTAGGGGCCAATGGCTAATGGGTCCTGGGTTTTTTTTGGGGTGATAAAAATGTAGAATGGATTGTGGTGATGGTTGTGCACCTCAATGTCCTAAAAATCATTTGAATTGTACACCTTAAATTGGTCTTGTATGTTGTGAACTGCATCTCAAAAAAACAAAAAGCACAAAAGCATCATACATGATGAGACTTTTCCTAGAAAGCCTCATGTTTTAGCTAGTATGCTACCACTGAAGTAAAAATCTAAATGAGTGCATGCTTTGTCCATTTGGTATGAAACAAAGTGCCTGTCCTTTCATAAGAACAAAGTATTTTCAGATGTCAATGCTTATTCCTATTCTATCATGAGCTTTTTATTTTTTATTTTTAAAATTACTTTTTTGGCTATGCCCATGGCATAAAGAAGTTCCCAGGCCAGGGATCAAATCTGAGCCACAGCAGTGATAACGCCAAGTCCTTAACTACCAGGCCACCAGGGAACTCCATGAGCTTTCATTTTTAGTTTGCCTTGCTTCTCTCAGATAAAGGGAATGACTGCAAAGCAGGATTTTCCAGATGGAAGGTCACAATTCTAGAACATCTTCAGCTCTGCCTCCCTAGGTCTACCTCAGCCTAGATCTGGAATAACTTTTCATCTGATATGTAAATGAAGTATTAGAATATGCCCCGTTCTTCACCTGTGTAAAACCCTTCCTGGGATTACCCAAAGCTTTGGAGGAAACATCCAGAATCCCTTCATAGCCTATAAGGCCCGTACGACCCGGCTTTTGCTAACTCCATCCTGCAGTGCTGCTTACTGCTTCAGCGCCTGCCTCCCGTGCCTGTCATTTTCTGGATTGCCCTTCTTGCCACATAGAAGCTGGTCAATGAATATTTGTTAAATTAATGAACAATTTAAGTTCTTTATTCCCCAGATACAACACATTTTCGAGTATGCCCTATTACGGTAAGTTAAAGGCAAGGCTTCTTGACTGTCAATCTTCTGAGGTATCTCACACAATTATTTATGGGGGAATGTACATTTTTCTGGAGAAAGAGCCCATAACTTCTATTAGATTTCCAGAAACGTCTATGACACAAAACAAAGGATCTGAGTTATGGGAATACTTTCATCAGTAAAGAAAAGAAGTACAAGACTGAAGCAGCCATTGTGTATTATAAAGAGGGGGGTTAGCAAAAGGCCAACTGCTCTTTTTATTCTTTTTATTTTCTTTTTTTCTGCCTCGCCCATGGCATGCAGAAGTTCTCAGGCCAGGGATCTAACCTGTGCTAAAGCAGCGACCTGAGCTGTAGCTGTGACAATGCAGGATCCTTTAACGCTAGGCCACAGGGAACTCCAGCTCTCTTCTTACCCTTCCTTGATGGTCCTAACTGCCAAGGACTCAAGGATCCCTACGTTAAAACAAGAAGTAGCCACTTGGCTGCCTCTTTTCTTACTCCCTGTGGGTTTAGCTACAGAAACACACACACTCCCTTCTGGGCCAGAGACTCATGTTGGCAGTGATTTTCAATGGAGTATCATGCTCCTCAGGGCTTTGAAAAATCACCTACACCAGCACCCATTCCAAAACCTAATATGCCTTCTGTTGCATCAGGGGTGTGTGCTGGGTTATGTGTGTGAGGTTGAGAATCAAGAATCTAATATTGTACTCAAAAACCCATCTAAAATCCCAGTTGTAATTTGGCAAATTAAAATCATTTAAAGAACGTGAAACGTCCAAACAGCAGTATGTCTAGAGGAACCAATAAAGTCTGTAAGTGGCAATTTAATTTTAATATCTTTTCGGAAAAAAACCCCCAAGTTACAAATTGCTACGCATTTGTGTATGGGCTTACACAAGTAAATGTACATCATTCGTTCCTCATCTTAGATTCCGCCTTCTTCAGGAGCAGGTTTCCGGGGCTCCGAGATGACTCTGCTGGTCGGAGCTGGTGCTCTGTGGAGCCCCTCCGTCTTGAACTGACTGCTGGGTGTGCCTGTGCGTCACAAGGGCAGGGCCGCCCTACAGCACCACAGATGCACAGTGCAGATGCCATCTCTGCTGAAGCCCGAGTTCACGTATCCAGGTGCTTATAGAGTCTACGACTTTTCTCTTTTTTATTTCTGTTGCCATGTTTTTTCCAAGGCTTCCCAGCCCCCCTCTCAGAGCTCACAGTAGCTGCCGTCACCAGGCCACTCCCAGGCTTGTAGCCCATCACAGCCTGGACTCCTTTGGTCAAAGCTCTCACATTTTCCTATGAAATAAAAGAAAATATTATTTGCCAGTTCAGCAGTCTCCTTTGGAGGATTACGCAAGACCCAAGATCGTGGACTTCCATCTCTCACCGGTCCTCCTTCTCCCCATTCCTTCAATGACAAGTTACTCAGCTTTTGTTCAGTTCATTCTCTTTGTCCTCAACTTTGTTTAGTCCCATAGCTTCAAACACTAGCTATAACTAGACTCATAATACCAGTTTTTTTTTCTTCTGGAATTCTCTCTTGATATCAAAATTCAACCTGTCATAACCCACAGTTAGTTTAGAGCCGACTCTCCATTCTTCATTTCGGCTAGTGGTTTAGAATCTGCCCAGCCCCAAGATGGAACACGCTGCCTTCCTCATCTTGTCACACAATGTTGGGTACTAAGTCTGTGGATTCCAGGCCCTAGAACTTCTCACACCTTTCCCGTCTTCTCCATCCCTCCTGCTCTCACCCAGGTATTCACCAGCCTTCCTGGGACACTCAGGACTCCCTGGATCCAGTGTCCACACCTCAAGCAGAGCTCTCTAGGCCTGTTCTCACTGATCTCCAACAGCCCCCTGTAGCCTGGGGAATCAAGTTCATGTTCCCCCTGTATATGGAATATAAGGACACTTACATCATGGGCCCTTTACTGGAAAAACCCAAACTCCCATATCTTTTTGCCTTTGTTTATGCTACTCTTGCCTGGAAAGCTGGCCTTCACCACTTCATCCAAGGGACACATTTTTATTTGCTCCTCCAAGTCCAGCTTAAATATCACTTATTTTCTATAGTTTGGCAAGGATGCAGAGAAATTAGAACCCTCAGACACTGCAGGTGGGGATGTACTATGGTACAGGCACTTTGGGAAAGTTTGGCAGTACTCAACTGTTAAACACAGAGTTCCCACATGACCTGGCAATCCCACTTCTAAGTATGTACCCAAGAGAAATGAAGTATATGTCCACACAAAAACCCGCACGTCAATGTTCACAGTAGCATTATTCATAACAGGCAAAAAGTGGAAACAACCCAAATGTACACCAACCGATCCACGGATAAACAAAATGTGGTCTAGCCACTCAGTGGGACATTACTTGTCAAAAAAAAGGAACAAAGTACTGATACATGGATAAATCTTAAAGCCATTAGTCTAAATTAAAGAAGCTAGTCACAAAGGACTAGAAATTGTATGACTCCATTTACATGAAACATACAGAATAGACAAATCTTTACACAGAGGAAGTAGATTAGTGGTTGGCAGCAGCTGGTGGGGAGAGGGGAATGCGGAGTAATGCTAATGGGTACAGTCTTTCTTTCTGGAGTGATACAAATGTTCTAAAATTAGATAATGGCTGCAGTTCCCATCATGGCGCAGCGGAAATGAGGCCGACCAGGAACCATGAGGTTGTGGGTCCGATCCCTGGCCTTGCTCAGTGGGTTAAGGATCCGGCGTTGCCGTGAGCTGTGGTGTAGGTTGCAGACGTGGCTTGGATCTGGCGTTGCTGCAGCTGTGGTGAAGGCCGGCATCTGCAGCTCCGATTAGACCCCTAGCCTGGGAACCTCCATATGCCGTGGGTGAGGGCCTAAAAAGACAATAAATAAATAAATAAATAGATTAATGGTGATGGTTACACAACTCTGTATATACAATAGACTACTGAAATTTAAAAGGGTGAATCTTATGGTACGTGAATAGGATTTCAATAAAGCTGTTATACAAAATATGTTGGATCAAAAGTTAAAGAAAAACTTTAAAACTTACTTGGTGGAAAAAAGTTTTGTCCACTATATTTTCAATCTGATTTGCTTTTTTATTTCTGCCTGATGGCATTTTTACTTCCCCACCATTCATTTTGTTTTCTAGAAGTTGCTGGTACTGATGCTGAAAGGTCACCGGATCTCTCCCAGGAGGAGGATGACAGTACAGGAGTTTGCCCTGCAAAGACAACACGAATGGTCACGGTGCATCCTCAGGGCCTGCTGTGTGCAAGTCCAGAGACCTCTTCACGGGGCACACTCTCATGGACCTTTCTGCCTTCCGACTGAGCTCAGTGAACTGTTTTTGGTCAAGAGTCTTAACACCCTGACGATGGCCCTTAGTGTCTAGAGGCCTAGCTCTTCCCACAGCCCCCACACTAGAACGAAGCCTTTCTTCTCTGTATCCCCCCTTTCCTTGTTTAACATATTCTTCAGTACATGGATAGGACTGTACTTGAGATGAATACTTCCAAAACAAAAGCCAAGACACAGCTGGACAGTGTGCTGTACTAACCGGGCCTGCTGCAGTTGTCCACAGGATGCAAATTTATCTCTTTCCACCATTAAACACTCTAAAAAGTGTTTTTTTTTTTGGTTCTTTTTTTGCGGGGTTGGGGGGGCAGGTGAGGGGAGCTGTACATGAAGCACATGGAGGTTCCCAGGCTAGGCATCAAATTGGAGCTGCAGCTACCAGTCTATACCACAGCCACAGCAACAACAGATCTGAGCCAAGTCTACAACCTACACCACAGCTTGTGGCAATGCCAGATTTCCAATCCACTGAGTGAGGCCAGGGATTGAACCCACTCCTCATGGATACTAGCTGGGTTCATTTCCACTGAGCCACAATGGGAACTCCAAACTGTGGTTGTTTTTAACCATTGTGCAGTTTTACAAATGGTAAATGAGTAATTTATCCATACAAACATTCTATGAACCATTTTCTTCCTAAATTCAAAGAGAGAGAGAGAGAGAGAGAAGAGACAATGGCTGCTCTCTTTTATTTCCATGCTCTGATGATGACATATTGAGGAGTGGATAAAGTGAAATCCTCCAAGTACTACTAGTTCCCTGGACTAGATTTTTGTGACAAGAAACAGTTTAATACATAAAAACTGCTGGGGGCTAATTGTGTGCTGCGTAGTGAGCTTACTGGTGTGTACACATGCATATGTGTATTGTCTTTACACCCGTACACTGTTCTCATTTACTTTTCATAATAATCTCATAGAAGGTACTATTAATTCCTGTTTTACTGATGAGGAAAACCCAAAACTCACCATGTACTCATCTGTAACAGGAGAATAACACCTCGCAGACTTACATATTTTTAATGAGATGACAAATATAAAACATTTAGAACCATTCCTAGCAGGGCTAGCTTAGAATTGGACAAGTGTTGGGAGATGGGCATATAAATAACTATACTGCAAGGAAGAGTGTGACACAGCTACAAGAGAAACACGCAAAAGGGCTGTAGGAGATGGAAGCACTGGAGATAAAATGATCACTTTCACTGATAACAGGTGTTCAGAGATCTTCACTTCTTTCATATTATATCAGTCACTTCCATGACTTACATGATGCTAGTTCCCCTGGATCAAGAATATAACTCCAAGAAATCTTTCATGGTGGACCAGGCTAAGGATCTGCCTTTATGATGGTAGTGGCTCAGACTGTTGCTGGGGCACGGGTTTGGCGGGTTCGACCCCTGGCCTGGGAACTTCCACATGCCACAGGTGCGGCCGAAAAAAAAACCCCAAACAAAAAAAACCCAAAAAACAAATCCATCAAAGAAAAGAGACTCTAACTCCAGTTATAACACAAAATCGATGAGAATGTATCTCCAAAATAACTCAGCTGGTTGCCGTCACCCTAAACACAGGTTGTGGAGAAAGAAGACCTACTTATTCAGGAGAAACAAGGAGGGCTGACTTACATTGACATAATCCTTCAAGATGTAACGTGCAGATCGAGGTTGGTCTGGCTGTCCATGTGCGGTCATGAATCCTCGCATATCTGTGAGGAGAAAGGAATTTTGCAAAACCTAAGTTAGCAGACATCTCCCCCCCCACCCCCTATCTTATGTCCTTTTAGGGCCACACCCACGGCATATGGAGGTTCCCAGGTTAGGGGTCTAATCGGAGCTGTAGCTGCCAGCCTACGCCACAGCCACAGCAACACGGGATCCGAGCCGCGTCTGCAACCTACACCACAGCTCGTGGCAATGCCGGATCCTCAACCCACTGAGCAAGGCCAGGGATTGAACCCACAACCTCATGGTTCCTAGCTGGATTCGTTTCTGCTGCACCACTACAGGGACTCCTAGAAGACATCTTTTGACAACTACCTAGCATCACACTGTGACAGACAACCCGTCTCTACTCCAGTTATTTCTTCCATCCATGATTTTAAATATTGATTCAAGGAGGCTACTTGCAGAATGCTGTGTATGTTGTCAATATTATTAGCAAAGCATCAGAGCAAATTGCTTAATGATATATCTACACTTTTTTTTCTCCAGTTTCCCAAACATACAACAAAGATCCCCCCTCCCATTTTTTTTCTTATCTTTTCTAGGGCCACACCCACGGCATATGGAGGTTTCCAGGCTAGGGGTCTAATCGAAGTTGTAGCTGCCAGCCTACGCCACAGCCACAGCCATGCAGGATCTGAGCCCATCTGCGACCTACACCACAGCTCACGGCAATGCCAGATCCTCAACCCACTAAGTAAGGCCAGGGATCGAACCCACAACCTCATGGTTCCTAGTTGGATTCATTAACCACTGCGCCATGACGACAACTCCAAAGATCCCTGTAATAGTAACTCAACTAGCAGGGAGGAGCAGAGCACAGTGGATAGGAACATGGGCTTTGACAGGTTTGAAATTCAGGCCCTTCCCATACTAGCTGCATGTTGGTTCTTTCAGACTGGAAGTAAATAGTTCAAAATTCTAGTTTACAGTACACACGAAAATACATATAGGCAGATGAAAAATCTAAAGTTTTCTCTTTTTCTAAAAAAGACATTACAGGAAAACAGTTTTCCCCAAATAAAACACCAAACCCAACCGAACTAAGAGGGAAAAAAAAAGCAAAACAAACAAACAAGCAAAAACAAGGGACTGATGGAAGGGGACCCAAGTTCTGCTCTTTCCCATTCTCTCCTGGCTTTCCTATCATTCTCCCTCAACTTTGCTCCATGCTCTGATAAGCATATTCATTTTCTTCCCAACATCCCTTTTGGGAGAAGACTCCAGAAGAAGCCAACATAGCCTCAGATCAGAAACCCTGGGAGTTCTCGTCATGGGCAGTCGTTAACGAATCTGACTAAGAACCATGAGGTTGCGGGTTCGATCCCTGGCCTTGCTCAGTGGGTGAAGGATCCGGCGTTGCCGTGAGCTGTGGTGTAGGTTGCAGACGCGGCTCGGATCCCGCGTTGCTGTGACTGTGGCGAAGGCCGGCGGCTACAGCTCCTGTTAGACCCCTAGCCTGGAAACCTCCATATGCCGCGGGTGTGGCCCTAGATAAAGGCAAAAAGACGAAAAAAAAAAAAGAAGAAACGCTCTGTCCACACTTGGGTCCTAGGCCTCCTATGGAAGGGCCCTGAGCCCAGGAGAACACGGGAAGATGAGCCTCCCAGGCACTCAGTTTTGCAACAAAGACCTGGGGCGGAGGTGAGGGATTCAGAGCACCTCCTTCCCGAACAGTTAAAAGCACTCAACACTGAAATAACGTATCACTCAGGCAGCAGCTGGCTCTCCCTCCTTCACTCGAAACCAGCACCAAGTTAGCTACCTGGAGGCTACTTTGTGGGTAAGACCAACCGGACAACAAAAAATGTCAATGTTGGAAAATGGCATGCTAAGTGCTAAGGAAAAATTCTGAATCCATATCCTTGCAGGTCATTTCTCCCAATAACTCTGCTGTTATTTTTTGTTCATGTTTTTAAAATAAATCACAACTCACATCCATAAGCTGTCAAGAATTCTTCTGATGTTGGAGGTCGATGGGGATCTTCATCCTCTCTAGGCTTTATGATGTCAATGCCATACGTAGCTTCTAAAACGTGTCTTGGAATATTCTGGCAAATGTAAGCTTGTCAAGGAATCCATTCCTTTGAAGGAAAGCGCTCCTCCTCACCACGGCGTCCGACACATGCTTCTAAGAATGCAACATTTCAATATTTCTGCGACGGAAACCTTTTCAACTCCAAAGAAGAAGTAGGATTATTCATTAACTTAAAGACTTCTCCCCCTTCTTTTAAACAAAGCTTTATATACCAAAGGTCACTTCCAAATAAATCCTTTTAAAATATTACCTCTGAAACAGACCTTGAAGATGACACGTTTTTACCTAAATACACTGCCGGTTTGTGAGATGACTTTAATTCAGAGCTAAAGTACAGCCTTCGTTTCAACTACGTATGGAGTGATTATTTTTGCCGCTGCTGTCTTTTACCAAGTTTTTCTTAAGCTTTAATACACAGGTAACAACCAAAATTTTGGCGCCGCACAAAGGATATGAGTGATACAGCTGGGATGTGATCTCTCATCTGGTCGATCGGGAGGATCCCACTGCAGATCATCTCGGCTTTGGTGGAGACAAAGGACGGCATCACCAGGCCTGGGCAGTCACATAAGCACAGGCCAGGTTCCACATACAGAGTCTGAAAGGCAAGTAAGAGGTCTATGCCGGGCGTGAAGCACAGGAGGGGAAAGAAGAGCAAGCAGCACACAAGTGGCAAAGAACTTCAGAAAACACCCACAGGGAGGAACTGGCTGAGAAGGAAGTACAGAGGCTGATGCCGTAAAATACCTGAAAATGCTTGGTGTGACCAGGTGTGGCAGACACAGATACTTTCTTGTTACCCATGATGGTGTTGATCGTTGAACTCTTACCAACATTTGGGTAGCCCACCTAGAGGAGACAGAGGAATGTCTACAGCAGAAAGTGGTGAGGATCACAGGACGCCAAAAGCCTGCCATGTCTACAAGCCCACCTTATCTATAAGGCCTGTCTAAAGGTAACAACACTGGCCGGAAGTCTGAGGGCAACCTTCAAAGCGCTCATCATAGTAGCTCTCATGAGTCACGTGACAGATTAGGGATGAACTGGGACGAGACTGTAGAAGACAACAGAAATGGGGTGTAACCAATATAAGCCTTGGGAAAGCTCCTCTTTGAGTTAGCCTTGCCTGTCACACAGCTGGCTGCCATGATGCCCGTGGGCTACAAGGAGGGCCTCAATGTTCCCTATGATGCCTGAGCCTGACCAGTCAGGTCTCTGGGGTTCCAGCACGGCTACCAAAGGAGGGGGAATACAGACCCTCGGGGAACAATCCTGTCACATATTTCATCTTACCAGCCCAACAGTCAGCTGTCCGTCCTTCACCTTCTTTCCAGAGTGTAGCTGCTTAAACATCTCCAGTAATTCTTGCTTTGATACCAGGTGGCTAAAATTGTGTATCTGCCTCTTCTGCGGGGTTTTCCTTCCTTGGGCCTCAGAATCTACAGTACAGCTTTCCTTCCAGTCCTGGCCACAGGCCTCCTCGTCCGGGTCGCTGCCCTCTTCTGAACACGTCTGCCAATCTTCCTCCTCCTCCCGACAGTCCTCATACTCACTGTCACCTTCGTCACTGCTGGGAACTTCACTAAGCGAAAGGTGTTCAGTCTCACTGTGTGGAAGTTCAGCCTCGTCAAAGCTGGAGTTTTCGACCTCAGCTGTGACAGCTTCTCCAGCATCTCCATTCACTTCTGCCTGATGAAGTAACAGAAACCACAACAGTTCAGCGGTAACAGCTACCCTCCTCGCTCTGCTCAGGGTTGGTTATCTCAGATGAACAGAAGACAAGAAAAGTTATGAATGAGAAGAGAAAAGGTAAATAGAGGGAAGAGACGACACAAGCCTTTCAGCTCGAGGACACGACCAAACTTTCAACAGCAGTGAGCTCTGGAGCGACGGACCTTCCCTTATTACATTTTTGTATTATTTCAACTTTGTACAAAGAACATGTGCACTTCTTTTCTTTTTTTGGCTGGGCCTGTGGCATGTGGAATTTCTCTGGCCAGGGACTGAACCCAAGCCACAGCAGCAAACCAAGCCACTGTAATGATGCTGGATCCTTAACCCACTGAGCCACAAGATAACTCCTGTATTACTTTTCTAATAGGTAATTCTTTCTTTCATCTATTAAAAGAAAGGCTTAGAAAAGCCTTTGTCAAGACAAATTCCTTGGCAGTACACCATTCTGTAATGGGCTGTAGAATAAAGCAAAGCACTTTCCATTAACAATAAAACATTTACCATTCTCTTCTCTGCACAAAGCAAAAAGGGAATAATTTGTAATGAGCTTCATTCTACATTTTTGTTTTCAAAGACAGTGGTTCTACAGTGAAAGAAACTGCTATTCTTTTACATAACTGCCTTTTAGGAAAAGTATAAAGTATTATTTATTGTTTTCACTTCCAGGTTCATGTTTCTTCATTTTTTTCTATTTTTGGCTACATCTGTGACACATGGAACTTCCCAGGCCAGGGATTGAACCCACACGACAGCAGCGACAAAGCCAGATCGTTAACGCATTGCACCACAAGAGAACACCTATAACCACCTTTAACAAATCACAGCAGCTTGGAGCACAGCTCCCTCTGTGTGAAATGTGAGGGCAACAAAACTCAACTCTGTGTGTAGAAATTATTCACCAACCAATGATTTCCTTTGGAAGCAGAAAGGTAAAAAAAAATCACTTATAATTCCGAATTCCTACTGACAACAAAGCAGAAATAAGGCAATTTACAGTATTACCAATTTGTAACAACAAGGGTGATCTGGTTTGAATTCAGAAGTGATGCAAATCTTCTATCATTTTCAAATAATCTAGGGTTAGAATGAGTAGCCACCACAGAAGAGGACATGATGAATTCAGTTAAACAGGTATCCTACATTTTAGGAAAGAGATATTTAAAAAAAAGTCATGTAAAAAAGGTATGATTTCATTGTCATGCCCAGCAACTCAAAGAGAAACAGGGAATTGGAAGCAATTTCTTTTCTTTCTTCCTTCCTTCCTTTCTTTTCTTTTTTTTTTTTTTTTGCTTTTTATAGCTGCACCTGTAGCATATGGAAGTTCTTGGGCTAGGGGTTGAATTGGAGCTGCAGCTACCAGCCTATATCACAGCCACAGCACTGTGGGATCCAAACCGCATCTGTGACCTACACTGCAGCTTGTGGCACTGGTGGATCCTTAACCCACTGAGCCACGATGGAAACTCCAGGAATTTCTATGATAAATGAACGAGTGTAAAGAAGCACACAGCGGTACGCTCCTCTGGCTATGCTCCTCTGAATCATTGACAAATACGAGGCAGAGCACAAGAATGTGAGCTGCACATGGATGTGTGTTAGGAAAACCAAGGCTGGAAGTGGCTCAGGTTCAGGAAAAATGATAAAAGGCAACAAAAGGACTTTGCAAGACAAAGTCAAAATAAAAAGAGAAAAGTCTACCTTTTGGGGAACTCAGTGCAATTTAACATATGGCCAAGAGAAAACCAAGGTACTCAACAGAAAAAAAAAAAAAAGTCCTGTTTTAAAAAATAAGAACGGTTACACAACTGCAGAGAAAGAGCCAAACTTCAGATAACTGAGGAAACAATGAATATCTATTTTTAACAAGTTCATGTTTGATACTCAAATGACAGATGTGATTACAGGTGTGACACCACAACAGTAGCTGGTATCTTGACTTGAGAAATCACGAATAACAGGGATTGCAGAAGGCTTGGGAGGAATAAAAGGGGTTCCATTTTTAAAAAGGAAGAAAGAATAGCTTTCGCAAACCACACCCTGTTAACCCTGAGTCTGACAGTGAAAAGTTTGCTGGTGAGCTGGTGAGCAACGGAGGCAGCCAGAGTTCCCTGGGAGCAGATTATGCAAACAAATTCCACTTCCTTTGGAATCTAGTACTGGGCTGACAGTTCAGGGAATACTAGAGATGTAATCACTAATCCCTTTCTTATTGGTGATAGAGTTACAGGGCTGGTGCATCTGGGCTGAGTGATACATAGTGATAAGTATTAAAAAACTTTGCCAAGACACTGACTTCCAGGAGAGATGTGCAGCAACAAGTAATGGTGAAGAGGACAGGCTACGAAGCCGGGATGCCCGAGGGTAACAAGCACTTACACTCATCACGGAGAAGATGAAATGAATGAAACACAGAAAGTACTCAGGGTAAGTTCCCTATGTGTTAGTTTTTATTAACAACAGTAATATCAGAATCATTATTATTATATCCTTTCAAATACATCTGTATTCATCACACTAAAATGCTTAGTACTGAGTGCTCGGTAAGTCCACCTAAGTTCATGGAGCTCCACCCTTGGCTGCAATCTCCTCCGTGTTATCAATGACTAGAAGGAACATACAGAAGGGCAAACATGAAACGTGCACATGATTCACAGCTGGAAGAAGAGAAAAGCAAATGGTGTATTCAGAATGAACTCTGCCTGGTTTCCAAATCCCCAACAGTTACGAGGAATAGTACTGTCCTATGTTGAGCTAAAAACAAAATGAAAAACATTTCCCACATGTAAGATTGGGGGATCATCTCCTTAGAAGACTTCTTTTAAATATCTGAGGGTGCGGTTGTTCACAGGTTCAATGAGCCAAGAACATAAGCTCCTTTGAAAGGGGGTGAATTAACAAAAACTCTATATTAGTGGGAGTATCCTGATTGCAAGAACTCAGAGCACATGCCCTGGGTAAACCACACCTGGAATAATGCACTCAATCAGCTGCCACCCAGTTTAAGTGTTATCCTGACGCAGGCAGACTCGCACTCTGGGCAGTGAGTGCTCCAGAGACCATGTCTATGAGGAACGGGAAAGCAAAAAACACAACTTCTGTAGAAGAGAGAACACGGGGACAAAGGAAGAGGCCTTAGACTGAAGTTGGGAAAGCTGACTTCGCTTCAGCGGACTTTCTCCCCTGGACACAGCAGGAATGACACCTGGTCTCTGCCATATGGAGCAGCTACAGAGAGAATTCCTTCCCAGGGTTAGAGCTCACTAACTCTTGAGCTCACCAAGGGGAAGGCTGAATTCATAGACCAAGCTCGGCACACTGGTCAATTAATGGCTGATAAACAGAAATAAAAGGAAAGGAGGTGAATAGGAAAAGATACTACTTTAAGTCTCTTCCAACTCTAAGATTCTATTACTAATTTTTTTCATAGTTGGTTATCATTAATTTTTACTAGAAAATAACTCTCAATCTGTTTCTGTAAAATTTCAGTTAACAGATATAGAAAATAACATGGTATATCTTAATTAGGATTACTTTATTGCTTTGTTTTCAAAACAAAGTCAAAAGAGATTCTAGGAGTTCCCATCATGGCTCAGTGGTTCATGGATACTGACTAGTTCCATGAGAACTCGGATTCGATCCCTGGCCTCGCTCAGTGGGTTAAGGATCCGGTGTTGCCATGAGCTGTGGTGTAGTCTGGCATCTGCAGCTCCAATTGGACCCCTGGCCTGGGAACTTCCATATGCCTCAGGTGCGGCTCTAAAAAGACCAAAAAAAAAAAAAAAAAAGAGAGAGAGAGAGAGAGAGATGCTAGAAGGGATAAACAACAACAAGGTCCTACTGTAGAGCACAGAGAACTATACTCAGTGCCCTATGATAAACCACAATGGAAAAGAATATAATAAAAAAGAATGTATGTATATATATATGCATAACTGAAATCACTTTGCTATACACCAAAAAAAAAAATACCACAGCACTGTAAATCAACTATACTTCAATAAAATAAAAGAGATTCTAATCAAATCCAGAGAAGTAACTGCTTTTAGTTGTTTCTGACTTCTCTTAAAAGCAATTACAAGGTCATTATGAAACCTGCTATACAATTTTCTGCCCAAATTTAAGAAAATTAAGAATTACAGCTAATATTGATGCATAATATAGAGCTTTGGGGATAGCAGACTATTTGACAACCAGAGAAAGCAACCTTGTGACTTACTTTTCTACAGGTCATCCTATCAGCACTTAGGGAAAAAACAAGTAAAACCCCACAAGTCCACAATAAGAAAAAACAAAAACACAGCACATTCATCAGAAAATGAAACTCACCCTGAAAAAGTTGCCCAAGTTACCTTAGAGTCACCGGTCACTTGAATGGCTTCAGCCAGAGCTGACCAGAAAATGACCTTCACATTTTCCTTTTCGAAGAATTCGGCCCAGGCACTCCGCTGCTCGGCAGTCAACAAGTCTGCCTTATTTATCAGAATTACATTCTCCTTGTTGTCATCAAGCGATTTCACGTAACATTCCTAGGCCAAAGATATTTAGATTTCTCTCCAAAAGAGGAAAAAATAGGCTAAGAATATTGAAGTTGTCCAGTTCTGACTTAAAAGTTATTATTCACAGCTTTAAATCTTTCCTAAAGACTTTTATCGTGGCACATTCTATGAATTTCTTCAGCAAGCTCTGAAGTTAGGTCACATATATTTAGAAATACTCTTCACATAATAAACTGGAAAGGGTCAAAAGAAATACTTTCTTATTTCTTTAAACTATATAGTACCTCTCTTTAATAATGCTAAATTGTTTCTTTTTAAACAAAGTTAAAGAGCCGCATAACTAGTAGATCTGTTAGTCAATGCAGACTATTTTCAAGCCAAGTGATGACAGCCAATAATAATCTCACCTTTTAATGTAAAAAATAGTTTGAAGTCTAAAAGGAAAATGAGACCCAGTGATTAAATTAATTCCCAAGTATTTAGCTCCCCACTAGGAAATACAAAAGTACAGAAGTACAAAAGGTGAATTAACAAGTTTCCCCACTAAGATTTTTATTATTCACTAGTGGATTTTAAAATAATCAAGACTATCCCTACTCTGGTCCTCAAATAGAAATGGGAATATTTCATGTGTGTTCAGTGTCTTGTTAATTCAAAGCCTGTGTTACATTATTTCATGTGATCCTCACACCTTAATTACTCCCCCTTGTGGTGTTTTACAAACTTAGTTCACTCGTAAAATACCACAGGGGGGTAATAACTGGTGTGAGAAAACTTAATGGGATGGATAAGTGAAGGGATAAGGCATATGCTAAAGTGAGCAAAGTGCTACTTTGACGGGTATCTCTTTAAAAAATAAGAAACACTGCCAAATGCCTATTAACAGAGTGGCTTCTTAACTAAATGCTAGAAAGTTCAAGTGTTTGTGGCTTCTTGCAGATGGAAACAATTGTCTGAGAAGAGAAAACATCTGTCTAAAGGGCCCCACAATGCAAACTCCTGACCTCGTGAGGGGCAGGAGGCTTGATTAAACAAAGCCAGAGGACAGTTCAGAAGGCCTGCCTAGAGCCACTGCTGTCAGTGTGCTGTCCCCAATGCTGCCCAAGGATTTAAGTGTGAAATCTTGTCCTTACCAAATCTTCACACCTAAACAGGAGTGGATTTCGAGCATCTACTATCTGGACCACGATATCACTGAAAAACAAATGCAAGATAAACAGTGACTACGTAATAATAGGAGCAAACACTTTCCATACACTAGGCACTGATATACTTAACTTTTAAAAACGTACAATTAGCCCCAGTTTACATATGAGGAAACTGAAGCTTAGAACAGTTAAACAGCTTGTTCAAGGTCATCAGCTACTAAGTGATGGAACTGGAATAGGAACTCAAGCAGTCTGGACCAGAAGCCATGCTCATAATCAAAACATTTTCCTATTCTTTGTATGACCTAGAGAGGCTCTGAGGATGCTTCATTGCTAACACTTTTAACTGTACCTTCTAGTAAATTCTCTTGGAGAGACAAGAGTATTTCAAAGGCTTCAATCCAAGTTGAGGTCTAGTGTATACTCAGTACCTAGTCTACATTTGTTAGGGCCTCAAAAAAACCCCGCATATATCACCTGCTCACAGCTGCCACTATTAAAGCCTGTATCTTACTTAAACTCAGGGCTGACAAGAGAAAGTGTACATCTAGCAGGTCATCATTCACCAATTTCCAAGAATGGGTTTTAATGGCAAAAATACAGAACAGTAGAATATCCACTTAACTTGATACAACCAAGCAGGAATGAGTTCAACTCCTTCCATCACTTATAAGCAGATGCAGCAATATGAAAACTTTCTGTGACTGACAGCAAGGCCCTCGATTCCCTCCCAGATGCAGTGGAGACTACAGCAGCCCGGCACTGAGAATAAACACCTCGTTTCTCCGGCAGGATCCCCTGTGGCGAGGAAGGATGCTCCAGGGACAGCTCTGACTACCCCGGCAGGAAAGAAGCTGTGGTACTACCACCTTCCAGCAGTCTCCCCCAGATCCGTATCTGGTTAGCTTCCAGAGGTAACGCCTATGAAACTATGCTGAACACCAAGGAAATGCACTGAATCAAGGTTAGCATTTAGGGCAGGGCTTTTTACAAGATGTATTTTCCTTCAGAGTAGTTCATTTCCAGCATAATCTTGTGACTCAAAGAACTCACAGGCTTACTGATTTATGACAAATTGCCTGTAAGTTCTCTAGCTAAGTGAGTCCTAGTATGTCCTTCTTTAGGGTAATGTCTACTGCTTTCAAGCTGTGAGGACTTGGAGTTCCCTTCGCGGCTCAGTGGTTAAAGAATCCGACTAAGAACCATGAGGTTGTGGGTTCGATCCCTGGCCTTGCTCAGTGGGTTAAGGATCCAGCGTTGCCGTGAGCTGTGGTGTAGGTTGCAGACGCAGCTCGGATCCCACATTGTTGCTGTGGCGAAGGCCGGAGGCTACAGCTCCTGTTAGACCCCTAGCCTGGGAACCTCCATGTGCCACGGGTGCTGCTCTACACAAAGGCAAAAAGACCAAAAAAAAAAAAAAAAAAAAACACACAAACTGTGAGGACTTAATAGTAAATGCAAAAATGACTGCAAAAAATGGACAAAGCCTACTGAATTAAAACTACAAGGTTCGAGGAATTCCCAGTGTGGCTCAGTGGGTTAAGAATCCAACCAGCAGCCATGAGGATGTGGGTTTGATCCCTGGCCTTGCTCAGTGGGTTAAGGATCAGGTGATGCTGCCAGTCGTGGCATAGGTCGGCAGCTGCAGCTTTGATCTGACCCCTAGCCTGGGAACTTCCACAGCTGTAGGTGCGGCCCTAAAAATAAATAAAGTAAATAAGTAAACAAATAAATAAAACTCAAGGTCCACAAACATTATATCTACCCACCAAACATGAAGAAAGAATAGCTGGCTTAGACAGAGCAGTAAGAAAAGACCCGGTAAGACAGCAGTCCTTGTGTGCTCGATGAGGACGCAGAGTGAAGTGACAGCTGTGTCCCAGGAAGGGCAAGAGTGATGCTGCACCATGGAAGCGCCTTGTCTTACTGGAACACAGCACTCTGCCCTCAGTGCCTCTGCAGTTTCTTGAATTTCAATGATGTTACACATCAAATCTCCTCTAATAACTGCTCTTGAAATTAAAGAGGCAGATGGCGTAGCTAAGCTGTTACCAAACAGGGGACATCTGCTGTACTTCTGTATCCTATCAATAAATATTGCCTGTGAAAAGGCGCAGCAGTAGTCATTTTATGGGTAGGTATTTCTGTGTAACTAAGATCCACTTCCATGTGATATAAACGTTATTCCTTGAGTCAGAAATGTTCTTATAAAAATACAGAGAAACACTGCATGATGAAAGCAACAGGGCAAGTGATGCTGTAATACAACTGAAGCTAGAAATTTCAACAAGTAAAGGCTCACCCTGGTGAAACAAATTGCTTATTTAGGGGCATAAAAGGCAAGTGAAAGGGGAGTTCCCGTTGTGGCGCAGAGGAAATGAATCTGACTAGTATCCGTGAGGACACAGGTTCGATCCCTGATCTTGCTCAGTGGGTTAAGGATCCGGCGTTGCTGTGAGCTGTGGTATAGGTCGCAGATGCAGATCAGATCCTATGTTGCCGTGGCTGTGGTGCAGGCCGGCAACTGTAGTTCCAATTTTACCCCTAGCCTGGGAACCTCCACATGTTGCTGGTGGAGGGAAGGGCCTTCTTGTTAAACATGGAAGAACACATATGGTTCCCTCTCAAAACCTACAAAAAAAAAAAAAAAAGAAACAAGAAAGACTGGAATTCACTAGGAAAAAGAGAAAGAACAGCAACTAAGAAATGTCAGCCCAACGAGAAGCAGGCCTGTTCATGCCCCAGAGCTCTGGGAAAGCTCAGGATCAGGAGCATCGGCTCCCGTTTTTGAAAAGGCAAGCGTGAGGTATGGGACTGACATTATGCTGAACAGAGAGCGACTAGGTCCACCCGCTGTTCCATTCGGCCAGGCAGCCACGTTCCCAACACGCAGCACATGAAGCCGGTACACCAACGGCAGGAGGCCAGAGGTTGTTATGGAGAAAATGACCCTCAGATGCTTCAGAACTGGGGCCTCGAGGACAGGAGAAGGTGGGAAAGAGGCATCACCCTGAAGAGGGGACTAAACATGTCTACATTCCAAACGGTGAACACGCCCAGCCCCTTTGAATTACACCACCGCCTTTAGCCCCATTCTTGGCGGATTGTTCCTCTGTAGAAAAACTGGCTGATCCCAGGGAAAACAACATTAGATATTAACACCTTGGGGTATTCCAACAAAATAAAACTGATCCCTGCTTAGTCACTGTACAGTGAGGTTCAAACAGTTGGCAAACTCCACCCAAACAAAAGTCCTGTCAGTCAGCTTTGTAACGTTTTGTGATTAAATACGAAAAGACAAACATCACTTGACATCTACAGAAGGCCTCTTACATAAAGGTCAGTCAGAAACCAGAATAAACAGCAAAAACTGAAAGCAGAGGAGAGATACACAATAAAGGAAGTAGGAGAAAATCTGGAGTTAAAAAAATAAACTATGTAAGTGTGCAGAGCGGGGCATTCCCTCAGGGTTGAGGTTTCAGAGTTTCACATTGCTACCGTTTCTCTTTGGAAATAAGAAAACAGACATTTTCAGCAGTACACACTCCAACTGCTAATGAGGCACGAAGGAGAGATTAGTTCACTCTGGTCCCATGAGAATCATACTGTGTCTTCCCAAACCCCATTCAGGCCTGCATAGAGCCCAGCGATCAGTAAGCTCCCCCCATTCTCAGGCTTAGAGATTCGCCTTGCTACTCTGATCTCCTCACATCCTAGGCCAACAGCCCTCTCTGCCCCGAGAGAGCAAGAGGCAAGGGAAGGCACATAAATGACTTACAAAAAAAAAAAAGATATAATTCACGTATCATAAAATCCATACTTAATCATGGCTCACGACAATGCAGGAATCCTTAACTCACTGAGCGAGGCCAGGGATCGAACTGAACCCGAAACCTTATGGTTCCTAGTCGGATTCATTTCCACTGTGCCAAGACGGGAACTCCCAAAACCTATCCTTTTAAAAGTGTATAATTCAGAGGTTTTAGTATATTCACAAAGTTACGCAACCAACACAACTATCTAATTCCAGGATTTCTTCATCACCCTCAAAAGAAATGTCAGTAACTTTTAAGAATTTAATCCAAGTCCTTTTTCTTGGTAATGATGCTAAATGTGCTAATATTCTTTCCTGAGAATGCCAGTTAAAGCGTCCTGTTTCCCAATGTTCTTACTGGGGATATTTTATGGATTTAAAAATATGGTGGCCTAGTGGCTAAAGATTTGGCACTGTCACTGCTGTGGCTTGGGTTTGATCCCTAGCCTGGGAACTTCTGTGAGTGCAGCCAAGAAAAGGGGGGGGGGACCATAACCTATCGGCTCCCTGTATAAGGTTCATGTAAAGAGTCCTCACAATTAATTCATATACTCTTTCACAAAAATAAAAACCTTTTAGGAGTTCCCGTCGTGGCGCAGCAGTTAACGAATCCGACTAGGAACCATGAGGTTGTGGGTTCGATCCCTGGCCTTGCTCAGTGGGTTAAGGATCGATCCGGCGTTGCCGGGAGCTATGGTGTAGGTTTCTGATGTGGCTCGGATCCGGCGTTGCTGTGGCTGTGGTGTAGGCCGGCAACTGTACCTCTTATTAGACCCCTAACCTGGGAACCTCCACATGTCGTGGGTGCAGCCCTAAAAAAAGGCAAAAAAAAGAAAACAACAAAAACCTTTTAGCTATGACAGAGGTGAGACTGGAGAGCTGATTCATCAGCTTCTAAGAATCAGGACATGGAGAAGACCAAAAATCTTCCATCCATTCTCAACTTATCAAAGTCCAGTTAAAAGAGATCACTCCTTAATTTCCCCTAATCTTATTCACTGCTCTGAATCAGCCTGCCAGCCTTCTATCTGTAACACAGTAGGAATCACACTCCACTTTGCATTTCACTAGGTGCTGAGTCACCTTGGGGTAAGGACTGCATTTCATCCGCATGCCCCTGGTGCTTGGCCTCCCCATAACATATTTCCTCCTTGCAAGCAGACACCTCCTATACTGCCAGTAGGAATTTATATACATTTGCTGAAATAATTATGGATGCTTCAGAACTCATCTCACAGAAAAGCCACCATTCTCACAAGCTTATCAATGTATTTGATAAGAAAAAAACCTTATATTTTAAAAGAAATGTATTATACTTTCAATCTTTACAACAATTCTCAGTAGCCCTCTGCATAGATTCTGTTCTTCCTTCTGGCCCAAGAACAAACACAACATCCAACTCTAAGAAAACACCACCACCACATCATCCTTAAAAAAAAAAAAAAAGTGACCAGGAACCTACCTTCTCTCAATCACCCTCCAGAGCTGACGCCAAAAGTCCAAATTCCTTTCAAATGGAGTCAATATCAGGTTTTGTTCCTCTTCCAATCTGGTTTCAGAATGAGATATTTATAACAGGAAACTTCTGCCAGGCTGTAATAGTAGGTCTCAAGTAGTATCAACCCCCAAAGTTATTGTATTAAGAAATAAGTACACAAATATTAACTGTCGAATGATTTTTGTATACTTTCTGCAGAGTCAATACGTAAATCAAATTCAAATTTTATACTTAAGCCTTTTAAGCTCTGGGGTTTATCTATCACACAAAGTGACATTCTCTCAGACATCTCTTCTTGGAAGAATGTTCCAGAGAGCAGGGATCAGCTCCAGGGTGACTAGTGGCTAGAGAGGAGCATGAAAAGGAGAAAAGGCCAGGAATAGAGCAACTGACTCACTATCTTTGTGCAAGGACACATGTGCACAAAGCAATGCTGTTTACACACACACAATTTGCACTTATAAAGTAAAATCTACCATCTTCCTTTTAATAAAGGCTTTAAAATACAAACAGCAATGCAAGAACACCAAAACGCCTGACTCAGAATTTCAAGGCAAATCTTCATGTAGACTAACACTCACCGGACAAGCTGACGCCTCCACTCTAGAAAGTTATCTTTCTCTGCCTGTTTGAGTTCTTCTGGGCTAGTTTTTTGGTCCCACTTTGGTCTGAAACAATCATAAAAGAAAAATACTTCTACATGAGTTATAAAACTAAAATTGGATATTTGGATTTAATAATGGCAGCTGAGAAAAGCAGAAAAAAGTGACTACCAAAAAAAAACCTTTATATTTACTGGCCTTGTTACGCCTTCCCTCCCCGCTTTTCAAGGCCACACTCTCGACATACGGAGGTTCCCAGGCTGGTTCAATGGGAGCTACAGCTTCCGGCCTACGCCACAGACACATTACACCTGCGCCTCATCTGCAACCTACACCACAGCTCACGGTAATGCTGGATCCTTAACCCACTGAGCAAGGCCAGGGATAGAACCCGCAACCTCATGGTTCTTAGTCGGATTCGTTTCTGCTCCTTGTTATGCCTTTTAATGTTCTACATTCTTATGCAGCTCACCTCCTTGGTATACACAAAAACTGTTTGTTTTCTTCGTGGAGTTTCTTAATTCTCTGGTTCTCCTCAAAAGACAGTAGTCCGGTTCTAGCCTCAGGAGGCACAAACTTAATATTAAGCTTCTCTGTTATAGAAAAAAAAGAAAAGTACTGTTACTTAAGAGGCATTATGGACAGTGAATGCTAGACTTTACTTAGAAAACTAAAAATAGGAGCACCTAAAACAGAATTTAAGTTTTCTTTGGATAGATTCCACTAACCTTCAATAAATTATAATTTCCAAAGGAAGTTTTCTACCAAAATATATGTGTGCGTATATATATGTATATATATATATATATATATATATATATATATATATGGAAGATTTTTACTAAAACTTTCAAAAGGTCAACCACAGGTTTTTTGTTTTTGTTTTTGTTTTTTTTTTGCTTTTTAGGGCCACATGTGAAAAAGTTCCCAGGCTAGGGGTCAAATCAGAGCTGCAACTACTGCAATTCGGGATCCGAGCCATGTCCAAGACCCACACAGAAGCTTATGGCCATGCCAGATTCTTTAACCCACTGAGCGAGGCCAGGGATTAAACTGGCATCCTCACAGATATTAACTGGGTTTGTTTCCTCTGAGCTACAATGGGAACTCCTCAACCACTTTTTAAGTACTGATTTTATAAAACTCCATATGCTAAATGCATTTCATGGAAACAGGAACAGTAAGAGTGGGAAAGGATTATAAACATTCATTATAACCAATCTCCTCACTTTACATATAGAGACTAACAGTAAGCCAATGGGAGCGAAGCAAAGACTCAGCAAGGAGACTCATCCCATTAGAACTGCTGAACTTCTACAACCGTTACAATTTACATAAAACATTTATGAACATCCACAACTAAGCTATATAAGACTCCAAAGGAATAAATAAACACCCAGTCTATGTATGAACTACAGTGACATCTGCCCTAGGGCTGTATCCCCCAAGCTGCTCCAGGCCTCTCTAATGCACCACACCCAGGCACACTGTCTCCTGGGCAGGTGACTCCACTGAGACAAACACCTGAGAGACGCCAGCTAAGCTTCTTACCAAAATGCCAAGGGGGGGAGTCCTATTCAAAGATAATGGGGCATCTTTGGCAGTGTTCCTTTTATTTATTTTTTTGGCCACACTCATGGTACATGGAAGTTCCTGGACCAGGGATCCAATCTGAGCTGAGGCTGTGACCTATACCACAGCTGTGGCAACACTGGATCCTTACCCTGCTGCACCACTAAGGGACTCCCAGAAATGTTCCTTTTGGCCTTTTAGACCAAAGTCCGCTCCCCTCATGAGACCGGCAATACTGTGGTGCAGTCACCTAGAGTCCAGCCTCTAGCCCCCTGATTCTTTCCCCTTCTATCCAGCTTCACCTCTTTCCCTACTTGCATAAAAAGCCACGTGGTATATCCACTCCATCTCTCTAACCAAACATCACATTTCTTTTTTCTTTCTTTTTAGGGCCACACCCGCGCGGCACATGAAGGTTCCCAGGATAGGGGTCAAATCGGAACTACAGCTGCCAGCCTACACCACAGCCACAGCAACGCCAGATCTGAGCCGCGTCTGCGACCTACACCACAGCTCACGGCAACGCCAGATCCTTAACCCACTGAGCAAGGCCAGGGATCGAACCCACAACCTCATGGTTCCTAGTCAGATTCGTTAACCGCTGCACCATGACGGGAACTCCCAAACATCACATTTCTTAGCCCACTGCAAGCACTCCCAAATCTCCAACCTTAGTGAAAGCCAAGTATCCATTCTCATTTCAGCAGCGATGCATGACCTGCTGCTGGAGGCAATCACATCACACGCCTGTCTCTACTGTTTTTACTACCAACACTAGACACCGAATGTGTGGATTTTCCCACACCAACAACCAGTTCTTCAGCTCTCCAGACACCAACTGGGGGTCCCACAATTCAATTCTATTCTATTCTTACACTATCAAGATACTGCCCCACTTCAGATGCCAAGTCTCTGAGTGGGTTTTTACGGAGGCCCAATTACATAGGCCCCATTGATTAAATCATTGACCACCGGTGATTAACTCAATCTCTAAGAGGTCTCCTATGCCCAGAGTTTGGGGGTGTTTTTTGAAAGTTCCAATCCTCTAATCAAAGGGCTGGTTCCTATGACAACCAGGACCCTCCCCCAATAAGTTACCAAGGGGCCCTACGAGTCACCTCATTAGCATAAACTCAAGTAAGGCTGACAGGGGCTTGTTATGAATAACAAAAGACACTCCTCTCATCCCTTCACTCAAGAAATTACAAGGGTTTTAGAAGCTCTTGAATCAAGGAACTGGAAATGAAGGCCAAATATAAATGTATTTCTTATTACATCACAATATCACACACCTTCTGATTATTTGTTGAACATAAGTAAGTACTGCCTGTGCCATCTTTTAAAACTAAGGAGTTCCCAGTGAGCACTTAGTATTTTTTATTGTTTTACTCTCCTTTATAATGTCAGTTTTTTCCCCATGAGAACCTGCTTAAAATCCACAGATCACACCACCAAAAAATGCACTACCTGTACACACAGAGACACACACGTGTGCAATTTTGCCTGCAATCTGAGGGGCAGCTGAACTTGTAGCCCTCAAGTTAAGAATGCCTGTCCCTCTGTGTCCAGTAGAAAAGTGCTAACTGAATGCCATAAAGAACTGAGACAAAATTCTATCACTTCTTCTTTAAGTGAAAGGACAAAAGGTATGAAATTAATCTCAAGAATTTTTATGTATTTTTGAAAGGCAATGGAAATTTCCTTACACAGGCGTGACTGATCAAGTCTTTGGCCATTAGCGACCAACTTAATCTCCAGCCCCTTCCCTCCCCCCAGCAGTAGGGCTGAAAGTTCCAACCTTCCAAATATGCTTACAGTGGTCTGAAGACCAATTCCCATCTTGAAGCTATTTAAGGGTCCTCATTAGCACACAAAAAGACACTCCCTACTATTCCTCACTCACTGCACCCCCTCCACAAATTCTGCTTTATTCTAGCCCACTAACAATATTGTTCTTACTCTTTTCTCCATTCTACAACTCCTATTGCAGTTCTGACCTCATTCTCTTGCTGGACTAAAGCAACAGTCTCCTAACAGGTCTTTCTTCCCCCAACTCCATCAGTGATCTTTCAAAAAATGTTTTATACTTGCTTACATCTCTCCTTAAAAGCCCTTATTCTCACCAGAACCTGGCCCTTGCCCTCCTCCCCAGTGTTTGTTCATCACATCTTGTCCCCAGGTACTTTACACACCAGCAAGGCGAAACTTCTAACCATTTTCTGAACAAAGTAAGCTGCTGCTCAGATCTTAGCCTGAGTCCTCTGTCTGTGTATAACTTCCTATGTCATCTCACCTGTCCTTCTAACATCTACTCATCGTTTAAGACTCAGCCCCAGAGTAAAGCTTTCCCTGGCTGGTCCCAGCTTTCCGTCAGATAGAAACAAATACTAACTCCATCTCTGATGACCCCATTCTCTGCTACAGACTTCTTTTATAGCACCTAAAACAAAATTTGCCTTATTCAACACCATACTTTTTTTTTTGTCTTTGGTCATTTTAGGGTCGCACCACAGCACAGGAGGTTCCCAGGCTAGGGGTCAAATCGGAGCTACAGCTGCCAGCCTATATCGTAGCCACAGCAACGCAGGATCCGAGCTGCGTCTGCGACCTACACCACAGCTCACGGCAACGCCGGATCCCCAACCCACTGAGCGAGGCCAGGGATTGAACCCACAACCTCATGGTTCCTAGTGAGATTCATTTCCGCTGCGCCACGACGGGAACTCCACAACACCATACTTTAAGTCGTCAGTACAATACCTAAAAGTAGCTGGGGCTCAAAAAAAGCATTTTGAACGAATGAATGAATTTGCTTAACAATATAACATTTATAATAACAGGAGTTCCCGCTGTGGCACAATGGGATCGGTGGCATTTCTGTAGCACCAGGATGCAGGTTTGATCCTGGCCTGGCACAGTGGGTTAAAGGATTGGTTATTGCCACAGTTGCAGCTCAGCTTGGATCCCTGGCCTGGGAACTTTGTATGCCATGGGGCTGCCAAAAAGAAAAGGCAATAGAAACAGTAGTTTATGTTATCTCTGTGCCAAGTAGTTTTTTAAGTGCTTAGAAGACACACACCAAAACAACAAAACAAGAACAGGGAAAGCAGTGACTAAAACAAATTATATGCATGGAAAAATTCACTACCATATGTTGACAAGTACTTTAAAATATTACTCAGTGAGTTCCCAGTGGGGTGCAGCGGAAACGAATCTCACTAGCAACCATGAGGTTGCTGGCCTCACTCAGCAGGTCAAGGATCTGGCGTTGCCGTGAATTGTGGTGTAGGTCGCAGACGCGGCTCGGATCTGGAGTTGCTGTGTCTATAGTGTAGGCCTGCGGTTACAGCTCCGATTAGACCCCTAGCCTGGGAACCTCCATATGCCATGGTTGTGTCCGTAAAAAAAAGAAAAAAAAATGCTACTGTTGTGGAGTTCCCGTCATGACGCAGCGGAAATGAATCTGACTGCTGCTTAAGTAACAGTAGCAGGTCTAGTATTTTGCTTCTAACAATGGTATCAGAAAACATTTTCTGGAAAATGCTGGTATTGTCTAGTGTAATGTTGGACTGGTCTCTTTCCTTAGAGGCTGAGTTTCCTGAACTTGCTATGATGATGGATGATGCAAAGACTGGGACCTCTTTTTGGCAACACCCACAGCACAGAAAAGCTCCCAGGCCAGGGACTGAACCCAAGCCACAGCAGTGACAACACCGAATCCTTAACTGCTAGGATACCAGGGAACTCCCCTGGAGTGTTTTTTAGAGCTGTATTTTAAAACTTGGCACTTTCCATACTTGCCAGTTGAGTTCAACTAGACCTTTCCACACTGTTCCTGGGACGTCTGCCTTTGGATTAAAGACAGCTCCTTTATGAGTTTAGTGGGATCCACCAAACACTTCCAAGTATACTTCTTTTTATCTAGTCAGGAGATAGAAATGTGCTCTATGCACTCAACTATAAACAACTTACCGGCTACAAACTCTGTTCCTGCAAGTTCTGCAGTTGCCAGGAAGTCATCCAGGGAGCTCTGTTCAGTTACTGACTGAAGATTGAGACGACCCCAATCATAGCCATCATTGAGTTCACTTGTGTGCAACTATGAATAAAACACAGGGTGATAATACAGCTGCTCTCTTCTGCTCCTGGTATCCAAACAAAGGCTAAACTCCCAAGGAACTGTTCCAGGTCCTGAGGGTGGTGTCAGCTCCCTTGGAGTCTGTACTAACAGTTAACATTTTTTTTTTTTTTGGTCTTTTGTCTTTTTAGGGCTGCACACGTGGCATGTAGAGGTTCCCCGGCTAGGGGTATAACTGAGCCAGCCTACGCCACAGCTCACAGCAACACCGTATCCTTAAACCACTGAGCGAGGCCAGGGATTGAACCTGCAACCTCATGGTTCCTGGTCAGATTCGTTTCCGCTGTGCCACGACGGGAACTCCTAACAGTTAACATTTAAATGAGTACTTTCTTATCTCATAATACCTACTTTCCATTTATTTTCTCATTTAATTTTCAAAATCTTTTGCAATAAAATTTATTTTATCTCTACTCTATTAATGAGGAAACAGAATTAAATTTGATGAAATAATTTGCCTACCGTTGCAAGCTAATAGGTGGTAGAGGTGAGAATCTGAACCCATATACTCTGGTCCTGGCAGCCATTGTTAGTCAAATTTTTTTGATGGAGACCCACAGTGAGAAATACATTTCACACAGTGACCCAAATACTGTGATACACTTAATGATACAACTGTGTACCATTCAGTATAGTAAAATGGAAACCAAAGAATCCTGAAACAAAGTTACCTTATTACACGCAATACACTCTGGTATTTTCTTTAATTCTCTTCTGTAGGAAAAACCTGGCTAGTTTCCACCCACTGAACTGATTTCCAAACACAAACCACAGCGTGGTAAGATAAACACCATCCTAAGCTATATGCTCTGTACAGGTACAAAGAAAAGAAAAACTGAAGGTTAAAAGACTAGGTGGTTTGCCCAAGGCCAAGGAATCAACAAAAATCAGAACTAAGGGAGTTCCCGTGGTGGTGCAGCAGTTAATGAATCTGACTAGGAACCATGAGGCTGCGGATTCGATCCCTGGCCTTGCTCGGTGGGTTAAGGATCCGGCGTTGCTGTGAGCTGTGGTGCAGGTTGCAGACACAGCTCGGATCTGACATGGCTGTGGTTGTGTAGGCCGGCAGCTACAGCTCCGATTAGACCCCTAGCCTGGGAACCTCCACATGCCACAGATGCGGCCATAAAAAAAGCAAAAAAAAAAAAAACACTAAGGATAAGAATTATCAAATCTTCCACTACTTTTTAAATGGTATGTTAATAAAGTTGCTTCAAAATCAATTAAAATTATCTATAATTTAAAATCCAGGAGTTCTTGTGGTGGCTCAGATACTAATGAACCCGACTAGTATCCGTGAAAACGTGGTTTGTTCCCTGGCTTCACTCAGTGCATTAAGGATGAGGTGCTGCCATGAGCTGTGGTGTATGTCACAGATGCGGCTCGGATCCTGGCAGCTGCGGCTCTGATTGGACTCCTAGCCTGGGAACCTCCATATGCTGCAGGTGCAGCCCTAAAAAGCAAAATAAAATAAAATAAACAAAAATAAATAAAATCCAGAGTAACTCTGACCTTCATCAACACGCTAAAATCTAGAGCATATTGATGAGCTCTGTATGTTGCTTACTCTGCAGATTACAGACAGAAGTTAGATGGTGTGATGCGCACGTGGGTAATTAGGGACACCTTTGACTCCCCAAAGATTCTGAGAACTTAGGAGTTCTCAAATAAGTGGGAGAATGAATGTCAAGATGACAAACACTAGTCAAACTCCACCCCCTTTTCAAGGATCCTAAAACTATGATCATTCCCAGGCCCAGGGAACTATTAGGCCCGCCAAACTTTGGGGATAGATCGTTTCTCTGAGCGAAACCCCTAGGGAATAAAAGGGGTGAAGCAGTTATTTTGTAGTTCTAGTACCAACCAGCAGCTCTTGCAGGGTCAATTCTTTGAACAAATGAATGCAAAAAGTAGCTTTTGTGTCTTTTCAGAGCAGACTTCCAAACGCTTCCGAAGCTTACAGGGCAAAAGTCAAACTTTTGCCCTGGCATGCAAGATCTCACTCCAACCTCATCACACTAGACGCCACCTCTGGGCCTTGTGCCCAGCTATTACGGCCTGGTCGACTCTAAGGGACTTGAGTAACTGCGCATTTTGGTAGCCGCTGGAGGAGAAGGGGGCGTTTACCTGAGGTTACCGGAGGACAACAATCCTCATCCTTCAAAACCGTATACCGGCGTTTCCTCTGGAAAATTTCCCTATTAACTTCTGACTCCAAGCTTCGCAGGGTTCAGACTCTCATAACTAGACAGAAAGACTGAGAAAGATGGCAAGGTCTGTCTTACCCAGGAGTCGGTGTGTCGATGGCTACCGCTCCGCTGAACTTGCTGACGGATAAGGGCCCGGCCGAGGGACCGAGCATCCGGCGCTCTCTTCCGACCCATAAGTGCCCAACCGGGAAACCAATCGTCTCTGCCGGACCCACGCCTGGTTTCGGTATTTAGGAAGGCGATCTCCGGAAGTGACGTATGAGCGAGCCCAAGTAGTTAAGGTCCGAAGTTTAAGAGAAACAGAATAATTTGCTTCAAATTACCGTTGATATATCTCATATTTGCCACTGAGATAGAAAAAAATGTAAAGTGATCTGAGAACTTAACTTTCTATGTATATTCCAAAATCTCATATTTTGATAAGGTGATTAAATCAAATGGATGGTACCTTCCAAATCTGTGCGTCGGTCTTTACTGTCCGGTGCGGAACCATGAGAATTGAAAAAAGTGGCCGTTCATATTCGCGGTACTAGCCCCGCCTCCCGGCTGTTTCTTCAAAGGCGGGAACCCGGGTGAAGGGTCCTCCTGCTGCGCTAGGTGGCGTTGCTTCCTGGTGCTAGTTTTCAGCCCGCGTTCTAAGGTGTGGTCTCGCCGCCGTCACGCCCAGCAACTAAACAGCTTTTTGTTTACTTAGCTTTTCTGAGCTGCGAATTGGAGAGCAGACTCCCTGCCTGGATGGGAGTCCGGAATGGAAAGAGCTTGCCAAAGTTGCAAGGAAAGCCAAAGGGATCTGACCTAAATGCTTTTCTCAAATAACTTTAAAAAAAAGTTTAAAAGTTAAACCTAGAATTGTCTTTAAATTTTCCTGTAAATTAAAATGAAATGAAAACAGTGGCTGAGTTCCACTTTTTGCCGCCTGGATTTTGTTTCTCACTTTATCGTTAGGTTTCCCTATAATGAGAATATAAAAAGTCAGGTTAGAGATGTGTGGGTGTTGGGCCTTTTAGCTCCATTATCTCCAATCAGAATGACCTCAGTGTTGTGATGCTCAGAGACAAGCAGCTTAGCCAAGTCACGGAAAATATTCGGAGTCAGGCATCAAACCCAAGTCTCATTTTTTATTCATTCCTGCGGAAAAGGGAGAATGAGGGTTGTTAGCAAGAATTTTAGAAGCCAGTTATTCTCAAACTTTGATGTACATGTGAACCCCACCCCCCTTGGGATCTTGTTAGTGCAGGTTCTGATTGAGAAGGTCTAGGGTGGGGCGGACACTCTATTTTCAGGTGATGCTGATGATCCTGGTCTGGCCCATAGGCTACTTTGAAAAGCTAGAGAAGCCCACTTCCTTCTGGTGCAGATGAAGGCACTGAAGTGGACTGGGTAACCGTCAGTCCCAGCAAGTTTGGGTCAGGCAGAGCTGGGACCATAACCCTCCTCATCTCTGCATCCCTGTTAAGCCCCTTTGTATGCTACCCCTCACCACTGACTCTTGCTGAATTGGAGTGAACTTTGGGAAACACCCAAAGGATTGTTGACAGTTCATGTAGTAGTTGGCAAGGCTTTGGGAAGGTAGTGCTCACAGATGAGAGAAGGAATGCGTCAGAACATGGTTTCTCCCATTTCCCAGCCTAGGAACAGTGTATCTTTAAAAAACCTGAATGTAATCTCCATAAGTAAGATATGGAGAAGACCGTGGAAGAGACTTAGCAGACAGTTTCTGTCATTCTCTTGGAGTAAAGTATTTAAAGATCAAACTAACTCATTAAAGTAAGATTCAATGCCTTTTATATTCTAGTAATAATAATAACAATAGTAATAATAATAGTATATGATATAAAGACCCTTGCTCCCTTCTTCTTAGATCTCAGTCAGAAACTTATGACTTTACCCTCATTTCCTTTTCCAGATTTTGTCACCTTCAGAGATTTAGGGGGAAAAAAAAAACCCTTTGGGTTTCCGTTGTCATTCTTCCCGTGGACTCCAAAAAATCTTGACCAAAGTTATGGCTTAATCAAGATGGATGGGGCATCAAAAAGACACTGACGTTGTAAGATTAAAATAGCAGCTACAGGAGTTCTCACTGTGACGCAGTGGAAACGAATCCAGCTAGTATCCATGAAGATGTGGGTTTGATCCCTAGCCTTGCTCAGTGGGTTGGGGATCCAGTGTTGCCATGAGCTATGGTGTAGGTCGCAGGTGCGGCTTGGATCTGACATTGCTGTGGAATGGTATAGGCTGGCAGCTGTAGCTCCAATTTGACCCCTAGCCTGGGAACTTCCACATGCCGCAGGTGGGGCCCTAAAAACAAACAAACAAAATAGCAGCCACGGAGTTCCCATTGTGTCTCAGCAGGTTAAGAACCCGACTAGTATCCATGAGGATGCGGGTTCCATCCCTGGCCTTGCTCTGTGGGTTAAAGGATCCAGCGTTGCTGAGAGCTGTGGTGTAGGTCGCAGACGCTGCTCAGATCTGATGTTGCTGTGGCTGTAGCATAAGCCTACGGCTGCAGCTCCAGGTTGACTCCTAGTCCAGGAACTCCCATATACCACAGGTGAGACCATAAAAAAAATTAAATAAGATAGCGGCCACTAGTCTGAGCTGACAAATAAGTGAGGCATAAATAATTCTATTTCCCTCAAGCACTTGAGATGCTCCTCAAATCTACCACTGAAAAATAACTGTCTCAGTTTTCTTATCTGATTAATGAGAACAATAATAATTCCTGTCCTACAGAAGTAGCAAACGAGATAATTTTGCAAGGTCATTGCCTAGTATTTTACGGAGTTACCTATTTTCATAACTGAACAAATTTTCCCCAACAACTAGACAATGCAGGTGAGAATCAGATGTATAATTGCTCCACGTTGAAGGATGATGAGGCTAGTTCAGTGAGAAGGGCAAGGAAGAGGGGAATCGAGGGTGCTGATGGGACCAGACCATGGGATCCAGATTCAGAGGAACAAAGTGAGATGAGGGGGGAGTGATGATGGTGGCGATGAAGGATATGGAAGGTGTTGTCTGCTGCCTGAGTGAGGGGGTTGCAAAGATGAATCAGCCTGGTCCCTGCCCTCTAACTGCAGAAGCCATTCCACCCACATGCTTCAGGGAGCAACACAGCTTGGCCAAACTCCCCTCATTACTTTGTCATGACAGTGGAAATGCTTGTGTCTGGAAGACTGGTCAGATCCTCCCAGTTCCCCACGTAGCTGAGACCTTCCTTTGAAGCCAAGGGTCTCTGAAGAGCTGACCCCTGAACGAAGTTGCTTTGATTTGGGGATTGGAAGCCTTGTATTCAGCTTCCAAATAGCAGCACGGAGTGTTCCTCATTCATGATGTTGCATAAGGCTTGATTTACTGTGATTCAACAAATATAGTTCCAAGCCCCCCCTCCCCAACCCACACCCAGGCACAAACCTTGGAGTGGTTTTCTGTTGTCCAACTCCACACTGTTGTGCCTCTGGGCTCCACATCTCTCTGGGGAGGGAGAGGCGTGAGTGGGTGGGTTTCTCTTGGTTTTCTCTTCATCCCTTGGCCAATAATGTGTCGGTGGCAGAAAAACGGTTTCAAAGCAAGCTTGCAGCCCTGCCCCTCCCTCTCTCCCGTTCTCGACACCACCTTCCTCCACAAGGACATTGAAGCATAAGGCTGAGAGTTGTGAAAGTAAAAGTCTGGCAGTCTCTGCGGAGTCACTGAATCAGTAGGGAAACTCCCTTCAACTATCTGCTATTTCCAATTTATCCCTGTTGAAAACGGGTGGATTCTCACACATAAGCGAGTTGCGGTAGCTCAGCAGCCCTTTATTTGTGGTTATTGTAAATAATTAATCTGAGTCATTTCAATCAAGCATTGATGGCCTGCTTGTGCAAGTCATTGTGTGTACAACAAAATGTGTAAAATATCTCTTGCTTCGGTGGCTACAAGATCTCACGTATACTGTATTTGAACCTAGGAATTTTTTTTTTCTGATTCTTGTAGTTATATGTGGAATATCTGGCTCTTTTTTTTCACAGAGGACTTTGCAATTATTTTTTCCCTCACAACAGTAGAGTGAGAAATGGCACTGTCATTTTTTCTGAATTTTTAGTTGTAGATATCGAGACCTTATAATGTTCAGTGAAGTAATACAAAGTAAAGAAGGTTCTAAGTGGAATTAGTAATCACCAACTCTAAAGTCTGCAGATGGAAAATGTCAGGTTTCTCTTTCTTAGGCCTTTGCATCTCTGCCTGGCCCAAGTAAGCAGTGTGTGAAAGGACGGGCTTCAGGACAAGCAAGGTCATGGTGAGCACACTTCTGGGGGCTTAGGCCACACGGTGACCTCCAGAGTCTGTAGACATCTATCTTGTCTATTTTATTCCCTTACTCCTGAAATGTCCTGTCTTGGCCTCTGCTTTGAGTTGAATGGTGTCTCTCAAAAATATGGGTTCCAGGATTTCCCATTGTGGCACAGTGGTAATGAATCTGACTAGTATCCATAGGATGCGGGTTCGAGCCCTGGCCTTGCTCAGTGGATTAAGGATTTGGCATTTCTGTGAGCTGTGGTGGAGGTGGGAGACACAGCTCGGATCCTGAGTTGCTGTGGCTGTGGTGTTGGCCAGCAGCTGTAGCTCCATTTGGACTCCAAGCCAGGGAACTTCCATATGCCACAGGTGTGGCCCCCCCAAAAGCAAAAATAAATATATATGTATATATTTATATGTATATATATATAGCATCTCTCTCCATATATCTATACATATAGATAGTTATGCTATATAAATGCTATACATACTCTCTCTCTCTCTCTCTCTCTCTCTATATATATATATATATATGGGCTCCAGTCTTAACCTGAGGTTCTCGTGGATGTGACTTTATTTGGAAATAGTGTCTTTGCAAATGTAATCGAGTGGATATGAGGTCATTCCTGATTAGAGTGGGCCCTAATGCAATGATGGGTGTCCTTATAAGAAGATTCAAATTGGGATGTACACAGAGACGACACAGGGGACAGCACTGTGGGAAGACGGAGGGAGAGATCGGAGTGATAATGTCTACAAGCCAAGAAACACCAAGGCAACCGCCGGAAGCCAGAAAGAGTCAAGGAAGGGTGCTTTCTTCTTCCAGCCTCCAGAACTATGAGAAAAGAATGTCTCTGGAGTTCCCACTGTGGCTCAGCAAGTTAGGAACCTGACTAATTAGTATCCATAAGGATGCGGATTCGATCCCCAGCCTTGCTCAGTGAGTCCAGCATTGCCATGAGCTGCAGCGTAGGTTGCCGACGGGGCTCAGATCCTGAGTTGCTGAGACTGTGGTGTAGGCTGGCAACTGCAGCTCTGATTCCACCCCTAGCCTGGAAACTTCCATATACAGCGGGCGCTGCCCTAAGAAGACAAAAGAAAAAAAAAAGAGAGAGAGAGAGAGAGAGAGAGAGAGAGAGAGAGAGAGAGAGAGAGTGTGTCTGCTGTTTTAAGCCACATCTGCTTATGGTCATTTATTATGGCAGCCCTAGATATCCAGCACAGCTTCCTATGGTCTTAGAACTGGAAGGGGGTTTGCTCAGCTCACAGGCAGGAAGGTGAGGGCCCAGAAAGGGGAAGCATCTTGCCCTGGAGCCCTCAGTGAGTCAGGGCTGGGACGTGGGTGTCTGAACTCTGGCTCTGATCACAGCAGGCACCTAGTCCAGCACCTCCGGTGACTCGCCCAGCTTGTGTGATGCCTCCACCTGCTATTCAAGGTCCTCCAGAGTCAGGCCCTGACCTGACTCAACACAAAGTGCATAGGATTTGGAGAGCTTAGGCAGATTTATTTTCTTTCTTTCTTGTTTAAAAACTGACGTGGAGTTGATATGCTGTATTGTACTGGTTCAGGTGTACAGCATAGTGATCCATTATTCTGGCAGATTATACTCCATCATAAGTTATTACAAGAAAATGGCTATGATTCCTTGTGCCATACAGCATATTCTTTTTTTTTTTTTTTTTTTTTGGACTTGCCCCTGACATGCAGAAGTTCCCAGACCAGGGATCAAACCTGTGCTACAGCAGTGACAATGCTGAGTCCTTAACTGCCAGGCCACCAGGGAACTCCCTCACGCAGTATATTCTCATTGCTTATCTCTTTTTTTACGTAGTAGTTTGTATCTGTTAATCCCACACCCCTAATTTGTCCCTCTGCCCTTTCTTCTCCACTACTTTGTTTTCTGTGAGTCTGTTTCTGTTTTGGATATTCATTCACTTGTATTGTCTTCTAAAGTCTACATATAAGTGATATCCTACAGGTTTCTCAACTCCTCCAAGCCTCGGTGCTTTTCCTCTTCAGTAAAATGAAGGGGCCTTCATGGACCTCACAACACTCTTAAGAGAATGCAACGTCCAGATGGATCTGAAGCATCAGTGCAGTGACTACATTTAGTAGGTGCTCAATATGCTTGAGTTCCCTGCTTTCGCCCCTGCCTTAGCGTTCAACACTAATACCATCCACACGAGCCCTTTCCTCCCTCTGGACTCCTTGCTCCTACCTCTGTCCGTAACAACCTGCCCATCCCTCAGTGAAGCCTGCAGCCCGCCCCCTCCATGAAGAGGGCCCTGGTCTCTCACTGTTTGGCTAGAACTTCTTTTCTCCTCTGAACTCACAGAGCACTTTGTGTTTAGTAAGTAACTGTATGGCTGGCGCCTACACTCTCAGGGCCTCAGTCTCCTGTCTGTAAAACCAGGCAGTTGACTAGTTTATCTTTTTTTTTTTTTTTTGTCTTTTTGCCTTATCTAGAGCCGCACCCACGGCATATGGAGGTTCCCAGGCTAGGGGTCTAACAGGAGCTGTAGCTGCCGGCCTTCGCCACAGCCACAGCAACGCGGGATCCGAGCTGCGTCTGAGAACTACACCATAGCTCAAGGCAACACCGGGTCCTTAACCCACTGAGCAAGGCCAGGGATCGAACCCGCAACCTCATGGTTCTTACTTGGATTCGTTAACCACTGAGCCACGACAGGAACTGCTGACTAGTTTATCTTGAAGGGCCCATCCAGTTCTGACAGTCTGTGCTTAGGAGAGTCCAACTGCTGTGAAAATAAACACAGGGTTTATGTTCATTCCATAAACAGTTATACTGACTCGGGGGCAAGCCTTGGGCTAGGAGCTGGGGACAGAAAGATGAATTAAATACTGTTGCTTCTGTCAAGGAGCTCCCAGTCTAGTGAGGGAGGCAGAGAGTGAAAGACAGTAGTATTGCAAGCAGGTGCTCGTGGAGAAGAGGTACACACGAGGGCGCGTGGAGAAGGAGTTAAGGATCCCGGGATATTTTCCTGGAGAGGATGGGACCTGAGCTGGCTCTTTAAAAATGAGACCGGGTCATCCAGGGGACACGGTAGGAAGAGCCAAGGGACATAAGCAATGGCAGGAAGACTAGAAACAGTCCCACGAACCCTGGAGAAGCACGGGCTATCCTCCATCACTGCGTGTAAACTACGAGGCCAGGAGAGGTGACCAATGGGCTGAAGAGAGGGGCAGGTGTCAGACCTGAACATTCTCACATGTCATGTTGAGGAGCTGAGACTGTAACCTGTGGCTACAGGGAAGCCGGTGCGTGGTTATAATGGGAAGAAGTACAAGGTCAGATTTGTGGTTAGGTGGTGACAGAGTGAAGGATGGATTTGAAGGGGGCGGGCAGACAGAGAATTTTGAGGCTGGAGAAAAAAGGCAGGAATGGGTGCAGATGCCGCTAAGTGACTGGGTTAATTGTGGTTGCCATACAATTAATGTTACTCTAATTGCCTTAGGGTTTTTTTTGTTTGTTTGTTTGCTTGTTTTTTTCAGGAAACACCAGGTCCTCTGCTTGGTGGTTCTGATGGGGACTGCATGGCTTTGGAAAGTTGTGAAGCTTCAGGGTACTCACTGAGAGACGAGACAGGAGGAACGGACAGCCGAATGGCAGGTGTTTCGCTGCTATAACAAATTACCACAACTTTGGCTTAAATCAAAGTTAATGTACAATTTTGCTGGTTAAAAGTCCAACATAGGTCGCACAGAGCCTTTTTTCTGGAAACTCTAGGGGAGAATTTGTCCTTGCTCTTCCCAGTTTCTAGAGGCTGCCTACATCCTTTGGGCCACGGCCCCTTTCTCCAACTTCAGAGCCAGTGAGGGAGAGTTGAGTCCTCCTCATATCACGTCACTCTGACCTTCTCTTTTGCCTCCTTTCATTTTTAAGGAAAAACAGAGGTGAGATTCATATGACATAAATTAACTCTGTTAAAGGGAACAATTAAGTGGAATTTAGTATATTCACAATGGTGTGCGACCACCATCTCCATCTAGTTCCAAAACATTTTCATCATCCCAAAAGGAAACCCCATATTCATTAAACACTTGATCCCATGCCTTCATCCCTCCAGCCCTTGACAACCACCAATTTGTCTTCTGTGATTATGGATTCACCCATGCTGAATGGTTCATGTAAATGGACTCATACAGTTTGCGTCTTCTTTCACACAGCATAATGTTTTTGGGGTTTCCACTTTTGCCTTTTTTTTTTTTTTTGGTCTTTTTAGGGCCGCACTCGCGGCATATGGAGGTTCCCAGGCTAGGGGTCAAATCAGAGCTGTAGCTGCCAGCCTACATCACAGCCCCAGCAACTCAGGATCCAGGCCGCAGCTGTGAAGTACACCACAGCTCACGGCAACTCTGGATCCTTAACCCACTGAGTGAGGCCAGGGATCGAACATGCATCCTCGCGGATGCTAGTCAGATTCCCTTCTGCTGAGCTATAATGAGAACTCACCTCCACTTTCAATTTTAAGGGCTCTAGTGATTACACTGAGTCCATCTGGATAATTCAGGATATTTTCCCTTTTTAAGGTTAGCAGTTTAGCAAACTTAATTCCATTTACAATCTTCCTTTCTATTTGCTACGTACTGTAACATAGGCATGGGTTTTGGGGATCAGGGCATAGACATCTTTCTGGGGGTCATTATTCTGCCTCTCATAGGACAGGTCAGAATGTGTTGAGGCACTGCCTGAACAGCTAGGGGATTTTACTCAGCAGTCCAGCTCTGGAAGCAGAGCATAGACAATGTGGTAGTGGTCCAGGGACAGGATGTGGTGCACAGAAATTGTGGACCTGATGCTCACGCAGAAGGTATTGGATGAGAGGAAGGCAAGGCTAAGGGGCTAGGAAGGAGGTGATTGTTAGCGGGGGGAAAAAGAAGTGGGCTGGGGTGAGGCTTCCCAAACTTTAGCATCTGTTCAATCATGTATACTCCCAGCATCCAAAGCTAGAAATTCCGATGTAGGATTGGGATCCAGAGGTTGGCCCAGGGAATTCTGATGTAGCCGGTGGGTGAGTATGCTCTGAGGAATGCTTATGCAGATCCTAGGGGTCCTTTTTTTTTTTTTAATTAATTAAAAAAATTTTTTTTTGGCTGTGGTGTGCAGTAGCTTGATGTGGGATCTTAGTTCCCAGACCAGGGATTGAACCAGGGCTGCAGCAGTGAAAATGCTGAAACCTATCCACTAGACCACCAGGGAACTCCCTGGAGGTCTTGAGGGGGTTAAACAACTGATGTGAGAGGAGTCAGGAATGAAGAGCGCTGGAAGAATAAGAGGCTGTGATCACATGTGGGATTTTGAAGTTGGAGAGACCTTGAGCCCACTGGAGTCATCTCACCAAGGGGCCTTTACACTAGCTCTTTGCCTAATACAAAGCTGTCCATATGTAGCAGCCACATTAAGGAAGTAAAAGGGGGCTTCCCATTGTGGTGCAGCGGTTAATGAATCTGACTAGGAACCATGAGGCTGCGGGTTCGATCCCTGACCTTGCTCAGTGGGTTAAGGATCTGGTGTTGCTGTGGCTGTGGTGTAGGCCGGCAGCTGTAGCTCTGATTCGACCCCCAGCCTGGGAACCTCCATATGCCATGGGTGCAGCCCTAAAATACTAAAAAAAAAAAAAAAGAAAGAAAAAAAAAGGAAGGAAGTAAAAGGAAACAGGCAAGTTTAATTTTAAGAGTGTATTCTATTTACTCAATACGGCCAAAATATTATCATTCAATATATATTTATGACAAAATTACGGGGATAGACTATATTCTTTTTATGTTACTAAGTCTTTAAAATCCAGGAATTGCCTGGTGGCTCAGTGGGTTAAGGATCCGGTGTTGTCACAGCTGTGGCTTGGGTCGCTGCTGTGGTGTGGCTTCGATCCCTAGCCAGGGAACTTCTACGTGCTGGGGGAGTGGCCAGTAAGTAAGTAAATAAATAAATCCTTTCTTCTCAAAAAAAAAAAAAAATCCCAGAGTGTATTTCACGCTGGCATCACATGTCAGTATGGACCAAGTACATTTCAAGTGTTTATTTAGCCACACGTAGCCATACTGGCCAGCGTAGGGTGGAATGCTTTCTGTCCCTATCTTTTCCCAGCTGGCTCCATCTCATCCAGTCTCTGCCCAGAGATGCCTTCCCTGGTTACATTGCCTAACTTTCCACTCCTAACACTGCTTTCTTCTCTTCAGACACTTGCCACTAACTGATATTTTATTAGTTATTTGTTTGCTTGTTATCTGCCTCCTCATACGATAGAAATCCCATGAGGGCCAAGACTTGTCTGTCTGCTTTGGTGCAGTAGCCACAGCAACTCCATCACATCTGCCACAGACACTCAACAAAATATTTGTTGAATGACTTTGAAGATTCCAGATATGTCATCTGTCCTCTCTGAAGCCAATGTTCATTCAGTGGGACGTAGCGGGAAGGGGACCAAGAGGGAGTGTTCTGGGAGAAACAGGGTGGGAGAAAGCCAGCCTGAAAGTCTCCTGTGAGTTAAAAGGCCAGCTCTTACATGTCACCTTAGAGGCTGGGTTTCTTTCCAGCTGTGACTTGACTGGGTTTTGATTCAACCGCTGCCTTAATCTGATTCTGTGAGAAACCATCTCACCAAGTGTCACTTCTGCCTGGCACCAGTAGATGGGGCAGTGTCATAAAAAACAAGGGCAGTCTTCGGTCCCATGCAGTTTCTAAGCCCTTTCCAGCAGACTTTGCTGAGGTCTGTTCTGGAAGTTCTCTGTGTCTCAAATCTGCACAGAGCATGACTCACGTGTGGGAGTGAGTCCACATTTGCCTAGAACTTTTCTGTCCTCCAGAGGCTGAAAATCATCTTATTAAGAAGGTAGTCCAGGAGTTCCTGTTGTGGTTCAGTGGTTAACGAATCCGACTAGGACCCATGAGGTTGTGGGTTCAATCCCTGGCCTTGCTCAGTGGGTCGAGGATCCGGCGTTGCCGTGAGCTGTGGTGTAGGTTACAGACGCGGCTTGGATCCCGCATCGCTGTGGCTGTGGCGAAGGCTGGCGGCTACAGCTCCTGTTAGACCCCTAGCCTGGGAACCTCCATATGCCGTGAGTGCAGCCCTAGAAAAGGCAAAAAGACCAAAAAAAAAAAAAAAAAGGGAAGGTAGTCCAATAACAGCTCTTCAGGTCTATACATCTGGGATTGACACTCAGGCTGCCACTGGAAAGCTCTGTCTGCCACTGGAGTCCTCCTTGCCTCTGTAGTCCACTGGTTTCCCTGTTACCTCATGAAGCCCAAGGAGGTGCCTTTTGCAGAGGCTGAGACCAGCCTTAGCTCCCATCCCTGGTTCCTCCCCTTCTCTCCAAACCCTTCTGACCTTGGACCTCTGGGTAATTTGGAAATGCTAACTGCTTGAACATGATGTTTGCTTTAATAGAGGTCAGACATGGAGACTAAAGGTCACTCAGCACAGGTTCATTTGGTGTTTTTATTGGAATTTTTTTCTTTGGAGCACATGCCATCTACCTCATTGCCCCTCCAGGATATTCTAGAAATGCAAGTAGAAGAGGAATTCACCTTGGTTTAAATGGCTTATTATAGTACTAACCAGTTCATTCCAACACCCTACCTCCATTAACCCTCAGTGCAGCTCAGGAGTAAAGCATTATAGCTCTGGTCTAATGACACTTTGGGGCCAGCCAGCCATGAAAAGGCCAGTCCTTCCCTCAGGGACTAGGAGAGCCCCAAATGCACGATCAGGAGACTTTCTTGTTTGATTGGGAAATTTTCTTCTCCCATTGTCACAATCACTAAACACCACCCTAACCTGCACATGTGCATGCATTTTTATGTTCTATAATTTTGCTGTTCTCTATATCTGGAAAGCCCTTTAATTCTTCACTGCTTGACAAAATCCTTTAAACATCACCGTCTCCGTGGAACCGTCTCTGATTTTCTCAGTCACAAAGAACTTCTTTCTCCGAGTTTCTCAGAGTACTTCGGGTCTTCCTCAGGGCATTTGGTGCACTCTGTCTTTTTGTGTACATGCATGTTTCATTCATTCATTCAAAAATTAAGTGGGAGTTCCCATCGTGGCACAGTGGTTAACGAATCCGACTAGGAACCATGAGGTTGCAGGTTCGATCCCTGGCCTTGCTCAGTGGGTTAAGGATCTGGCGTTGCCGTGAGCTGTGGTGTAGGTTGCAGACGCCGCTCGGATCCCGTGTTGCTGTGGCTGTGGCGTAGGCCGGCAGCTACAGCTCCGATTAGACCCCTAGCCTGGGAACCTCCATATGCCACGGGTGCGGCCCTAAAACGACAAAAGGCAAAAAACCAAAAACCAAAAAACAAAAATTAAGTGGTGCCAGGCACTGGGGGAAACAAGGGGCTCTCATAGGACCTACATTCCAGCAGAAGGCCAGAGCTGGGTGAAGTTTACATCCTTCATTGGACTGGGAGGTGGTTGGAGACAGGAACTGCGTCTGCCCTCAGCTCTGGGACCAGTACCAAAATGTGCTCAGGAAAGTTAGTTATATTGAAACTCAGCACCAATGATGCTGAGCAAATTGGGTTAGAGTTCAAAGAAAGGTTAAAAGGGTAGATAGCCAGAGGATTTCATCTAAACTGAAGAGCTACGATGGTTCTGAAACCAGGACCTGACTTGGAAGCCAAGACATCCAGATCTCCAGGATATGGGGTCTGGGGAGCGGGAGGGTCCACTGCCCCCCACTGAGATGAGCTTGGGAATGTGAGGCAGGGTCATCCAGACATTTATGACACATTCCAGCTAGAAGTAGTCTTGCTTTGATTGAGCAGGCCGTAGAGGCAGGCCGGTTGTTTCAAGGACCCAGAAATGAGTTACTAGCCAAGGGTCAGGCTGGTCAGATGATTAAAGCGACATTATCCAGATGGCACTAGAGAAAAGAATGATTAATGCTAATCGTTCTTGGTGGAGGGTGGCCGGGCGTTATTTGACACAAATTTTAAAAGTCCTTTGAATTTTCACTAGGAAGTCTCATCCATAATGTGACAATGATGTAATAAAACCGAATGACTGGCCTGACAGAGTGAAATGAGTCCTAACCAGACACAAGCATGACTTAGAAGTGGTATACATCTCTAGAACCTGTGCTGCTCTGAGGCTGAGGGAGGGAGCACTGCTGGGGGTTAGGAGCTAGAAGCACCTTGTTTGTCCAATATATACCATAGTGTTCCTTCTAATCATCTACTACCACTCATCTCACTTTTCACTATCTTCTCTTTACCTGTGAAGAAAGGGCTCCACGAAAGGAAAAGATAAGTCTCAGTGTTTTCCTTGCCCCTCTTTATTTTCTTTAATACAATTCTGAAAAAAAAAAGAAGCATCATCCAGTCATTCTCAGAAAGTAGTCACACACGGAATCAGTATTTCCCCTACAGTTTTGCATATCAAATTATAGCCTAAATCCCACCTCCCCCAGAAGTTTCGATGGAGACATACATTTATTCAGCGAGTTGCAATTCAGCCTAGGGGTGGAGTGTCGGAACTCAAGTTGCTTTTCCTGCGGGGTAACCCCAGGTCTTGGCGATTTCCGTAGAGAAGAGAGACGCAGGTAAATTTGGGATGTAATGGTCAGCTTGGCCCGGTCTCCCCTTTCCCTTGACCAAGGGCTGTAACCGGGTCCCTTTAAGAGACCAGGAACCCGCGGGGCGTCAGAGTCTGAAACGGAGCCCCTTCTTCGCTCCTCCCCTGTCCCCGCGCGGCGAATGGTTCGTGCCGGCCTATATTTACCCGAGATCTTCCTCTCGGACGGCAAGGATGTGAGGCTGGCAAGGCGGCTACTGCTCGTGGCACCGGAGGGGGCGCGCTGCAAAGGCGGGCAGCCAAGCGAAGAGATCCCGGGAGCGGAGTTGGACACTCTCCGAAGGGAAGAAATGAGGTAGCGACCGTCCCCGGAGCGGACTATGCGCGCGCCCTGCCCTCGGAGCCCCGCGCTGCCCCGGCCGAGCCAGCCCGGACAGTGAGCCGGCGGAGCCGGAGTCCCCGGCGTCCTGCCGGAGCGAAGATGCAGTGACCCACCGAAGGACTGCTGCGCGGGGCCCGCCGCGGCCAGCCGGACCCACCATCTGAGTGCACTTGGGGCAAGCAGCTGATTCTGGGACCCGCTCGGCCGAGGGGCTCTCTGCCTACAGCACCCCTTGGGGTGGGGAGCGCTGGCTCTCGGGCACACCCGCGGTTGAGTTTCCGCGGTTTCTGGCCCGAGCTCTGGGGATTGTGTGTGTGAATGTGTGTGTGTGGGGGAGCCCTTTTCACCTTCGCCGAGGAGTTCCTGCGTATTCTCGCACCATCCCGGCTGCTTTTGCTGGGGCTCCCTCATTTATTTGCACGCGCGTTCTCTCTATCTCTCTTTTTTTCTAAAGACATTTTCCGCTCCACTCTCGTGCCGTCTTTCTCTCATTTGGCTTACCTAGGACTCCTCGCTCTCGTCCTGCCCAGGCTGGGGTAAATCTGTGCGCCCCCCCCACCTCCCCCCACCCCCCGCAGCTAAACCTTTTCTTCTTTTTGAAAATTCTTTCCCTACCTCTTTCGCGGGGTACCCGAGCGCAGTACACTACCCCGCCCCCGCCCCCACTCCCTCCGACTGGGCCACTCCCAGCAGAGTTTTATTTTTCGGTCTTGCCCGGGCCCAGCCCGGCCGGGGCGGGTGGCTCAGCCGGGCTTGCACCCGGCGCTCCGCCGCCACCGCCGCCAGCTGCGCGGGGGCGCCCTCCGGAGATGCTGCCGTGGAAGAAGCATAAGTTCGAGCTGCTGGCCGAGGCGCCGCCACGGCAGGCGTCCAAGCCCAAGGGCTACGCGGTAAGCCTGCACTACTCGGCACTCAGCTCGCTGGCTCGGGCTTGCCCCGAAGGCGCGCTCAGCAGGGTGGGAAGCATGTTCCGCTCCAAGCGCAAGAAGCTGCACATAACCAGCGAGGATCCTACTTACACCGTGCTCTACCTGGGCAATGCCACCACCATCCAGGCGCGCGGCGACGGCTGCACTGACCTAGCAGTGGGCAAGATCTGGAGCAAGAGCGAGGCGGGCCGTCAGGGCACCAAGATGAAGCTGACTGTGAGTGCGCAGGGTATCCGCATGGTGCACGCCGAGGAGCGCGCGCTGCGCCGCCCAGGCCACCTCTACCTGCTGCATCGCGTTACCTACTGCGTGGCGGACGCGCGACTGCCCAAGGTCTTCGCCTGGGTGTACCGGCACGAGCTCAAGCACAAGGCAGTAATGCTGCGCTGCCACGCGGTGCTGGTGTCCAAGCCCGAGAAGGCGCAGGCCATGGCCCTGCTGCTCTACCAGACGTCCGCCAACGCCCTGGCGGAATTTAAACGGCTCAAGCGGCGGGACGACGCACGTCACCAGCAGCAGGAGCTGGTGGGCGCGCACACCATCCCGCTGGTGCCGCTGCGCAAGCTGCTCCTGCACGGACCCTGCTGCTACAAACCGCCAGTGGAGCGCAGCCGCAGCGCACCCAAGCTCGGCTCCATCACCGAGGACCTGCTTGGAGAACAGCAGGAGCAGGAGCTGCAGGAGGAAGAGGAGGAGGAGCACACAGAGGGCTGCCTGGAGGAGGAGGAGGAGGATCGAGCCAGGGAGGGAGGCAAGGCCGAGCGAGAGGCAGAGGCGCCCCAGGAGCTCGTGGTGGCCATGCATTTCGAATGCGGGGACCTGCTGGACACGCTGGAGAGCAGCCGCGAGGAGGCGCTGGGAGACGGCGAGGTGTCGCCGGGCCCCGAGGCTGGGCCGCCGCCTCTGCTACTGGGTAGTGCCTCCGACATGAAGGCCGAGCTGTCGCAGCTTATTAATGACCTGGGCGAACTCAGCTTCGGCAACGACGTGCGCAGCCTGCAGGCGGACCTGCGGGTGACGCGCCTGCTGTCGGGCGAGAGCACCGGCAGCGAGAGCTCCATCGAAGGCGGGGGCCCGGACGCCACTACTGCCACCACCGGGGACCAGTCCGCCGACTGCGCCAGCCCAGACGAGCCCCTTTCAGGCTGAACTCCTAGCCGTGTACTGTGCGCGCCCCTTTGGCCCCCGCACCCTCTCCATCATCTCCTTACCGCCCCCACCTCCCCCCCAGGAAAGGGGAAATGGGACACTTGAGGCCCAGACCCGCCCCGTCATACCTTTGGCTCTGTTTGAAGCGGGGCTCAGATTGCACGTGGAGATATGGGGGAGAGAAACCCTAACAAAGCAGGGGAGAGAGGCAGGCCTCTGGGCCCTGGGGAAAGGAAGGGCCGCTGGTGGTAGCAAAGCCCCGCGGGCACGAGGTGCCTGCCGGCCAGTTTCCTGTTTGTGGGGCAGCTGGGGCCTGAGGAGGAGGGGTTAACTTCCTCCCCCCCCCCCCACTGGGAGCGGCCTTTTGACATGTCATTTAAAAAAAAAAAAATTTGCTCTCACAATGTTTGAGGCTTTTAATGCCACCTCCTTGCCCCTAGTCTTTTTGGTGCGAAACCTTGGGTTGTTTACCTCAGATTCAGATCCTTGAAATTTTGCCAAATTCCTTGAATAACTGGTGGGGAGAGGAGGGGAGAAGAAAGAAAGTTGCATTTTGTTTACAGTTATTGACATCTAATATCTACAAAAGGAGTTTTCCTTTAGAAACACACACACCTTCTTCCTACTCAAAAGATCTCACTCCATGATACTGTGTAAAGTATTTTTGCACTGTCGTGAAGTATTTTTGACTTTTTTTTTGTACATAACTGTGTTCTCAGAGCCAAATGTTTATATCTTTTGCTGTGCAAAAGGGACATGTAAAATGTTGTTCAGTTGTATATACGGAAATGTGTATAAAACATTTTGTTATTTTTTAAGAGTAGCACTGCTCTGGTTCTGTTTGCACGCCAGTGGGGAAAGAATAAAGAGGAAAACTGAACAGAACAGGTGAGTGTCCAGAGCTGCTTCAGAAAATGCTTGGCCTTGCGGGTGGGAGAGCGTGTGACCCTGGCTGGATGGTGTGGGAGGGCAGTCCTTGGCCGTGGTGGGGCTTGGAGGTCCCTGGGGAAGGGGAACCCACTTTATGTGTGGTCTGTACACTTTCTGTTCCTCTGCAACTCTGGGCCCTATTCTTTGCTTACTGAGTTGTGCAAGCTCGGCCTTTTCCTGGCCACTCTGAGTTCATCCTTGGAGATGCTGGGCAAAGAATGCCGTGCCTCATTCCCAGACCTGTGAGGTTATTTAGGGAGGCGTGACTTTCACAGCTCGAGGAGCTTTAGCGATGAGAATTAGAGACCTAAGGCAAGTCCCTGGAAGGGGGGTGGGGGCAGAGGAGGGGGCTCTTTGAGGAGTGAGACCATGTCTGTTTTTTCCTGGGAGGAAAATAAAGGAGAGAGGAAAGTGGAGAAGTTTCCAGTCATGGCCTGAGTGAGTCATGGTGCAGGTGGGCTTGGGGGAGGGGTGCAGGTGGAAGAGCCTGTTTCCTTTCCTTTGACAGCCCAACGTGACCCAGTGGGAGAATGGTGTAGAGGTCAAGGCGCAGAAGGACTATTAGAGCTTGGGCTGTGTGTGTGTCTTAGTGTTTTCATGCTCTCTGTGTGTTTGTTTCTGTTGTAAACGCCAAACAGATGTCTCTAGTTTGGCTACACCCGATCACCTGGAAGCTGTAATAAGATGCTGCCAAAACTATGCCTTCTGCAAATTATTTTTTCCCTATGCCCCTGTGGGCCCCCTTTCCTGTGTTGCAGAAATGGATCTCCCTCCCAGCCTTCCCTGGTGTCCGGAAGCACCTTGGCTTTGTTTTTGTCATAAATATGTTCTGAGCAACTAGACCTAGTGATCCTAAGTGAATTCCTAGTGATCTGGAATTCGCTGGAACCAGCGAGGAAGGAGAGGTGGGCAGGGGGAGGCTGGGGGAGGGAGATGGGGAAGATTTTCTAGCTAATTAACAGGAGTGGGTCACGCGTAAGACGATCCTTAGAAAAGCAAAGAGTGGGTAGGCGGGAAATTTTAGAATATTCATAGTCACTTCTTGCAGCATTAGAATAAGTTCCATCTTTTATTTCTATTCTGTTATTATTATTATTATTTTTGTCTTTTTTGCCTTTTAGGGCCGACCTGCAGCATCTGGAGGTTCCCAGGCTAGGGATGCAATTGGAACCGCAGCTGCTGGCCTATGCCACAACCACAGCAACACGGGATCCTAGCCGCATCTGCAGTCTACACCACAGCTCATGGCAACGCCAGATCCTTAACCCACTGAGCGAGGGCTGGGATTGAACCTGCATCCTCATGGATGCTAGTTGCGTTCACTAACCGCTGAGCCATGATGGGAACTCCCTATTCTGTTACATTTTTGGTTTGGTTGGGAGTCCCTAACGCTTTCCCCGAACATGTCACAGTATTGAATGATGTTTTCAAACCCCCAGGTAGAAAGAGGGCAGGGAAAGTCTGCTGTGGGAGCCATCACTACTTTGCATGATTAGATTTTACATTTCAGTTTATTTCCACACACTGCCAAGTTCATCTCTTGCTCGAAACTGATGAGACCATTAAACAGGGTGAAGATCACTTGGCCAATACTTGGGTACAAGGCAGGGTCTGCATGTCTCCCATTTTTTTTTTTTTTTTTTTGGCCACACCCGTGGCATATAGAAGTTCCCAGGCCAGGGTTTGAACCCATGCCACAGCAGTGTCTGCAGTTACTGCAGTGACAACACTGGCTCCTTAACCTGCTGTGCCATCAGGGAACTCCTGCATGTTTTCCTTCTTAATGCAATTGATGTGACCAGTGAGAATGCTGAGGTGGCTTTTGTCTGTGACCCATTGGGGTATGGAGATTAGTCAAGAGAGTTCGGACAAATGACATTCACAGCAACACAATCAATAAATATAAAGTAACTGTCTCCTTAAAGCCTGATTTTCCCTGTTATCTGATTTATTAATAGGGAAAGGAGGGTTAGGGGCTGAGGAGAGAGGAGGAAGAAAAGAAAACCAGTGAAAGAACCAGCCCCCCCTCCCACTCCCTCCCCTTCCCTCCTTCCTCTCCTCTACTTTTTGGCTTTTATCCCCACTGCACCCCAGGACTCTGGCTGGTGTAATTCTAGAGGAGATGCAAAGGTGATACATGCTTCACCTCTTCTTACATCTCAGTCCTTCAGGGAGGATATCACTGGCGTAAGGAGAGATGTTTTGAATGAACAACCCTAAGCCCGGAAACCAGTGTATTCCTAACACTCAAAGGGAAAAGAGTGGTGTGATAAAAGCAAAACAAAGTAGGTGAAACACATGTTCCAGAAAAGCACCTGAGGTCTGTACTCATCAAGTTTAGTTTTACAAGGTGAGGCTTGCATTTCTCCTTTACAACCTGATGGTACTTTAAACGTAGTGAGACGCTTGCCACATTCTTCCCCAGCCTCAGTAGTCCTCCATGTCCAGCAATGCAGCACTGACTGTGTGAAAAATGGGCTGACTTCGGCTGCAAGAGAGATGGTTGCAGGGCTGGCCGTGTGTGTTCACGGAGGAGGAGGTGTTCCTCAACCTCTCTTGGCACCAACATCCCATATTCATTCGTACAATTTGTTGTGTGTGTCGAGCAAGGAGGGAGGAATAGGATGGTATAAAATAAACAATAGTATTATGTACTCTCTCAACTATTATAATTTCGGAGAACACCGGCTCTATCTACATGCATGCTCCTCCCTAAAGAAAACCTCCCTCTCATTGTACCACAGTCAGCAGAAGAGTAGGTTTTAAACAAATTAGAAAGGCTCTCTTATACTAAGAGAGCACAATGCCCTCCCAGGGACAGAGCCGCTTTTAAGTGTTCTGCTTGTGAACAGAAAAAACTCCTTGGTGAAATCCACCGCTGGTACTACACTGGAGATGAAAAAACTTCACGAGAGTCACCACGAACCATGAGAAATGTAACAATTCTATTAGGAGCTCATTGCCCTCATTTCTAACATGATTTAGTTGTGTAATGAGCAGAGCTCTTTCCTCTGTGTGGTATGCATTGGTGGCCCTGGCATCTGCTGGTCAGTGATGCATGACAGAACCAGAAATGTGTGTGGACTGCTCTGGCCGGAGACTTGTCTGGCATATGGGAAACTACTCTGGGCTCCAGAGGGGCAGGAGGCAGGCCACCAGGGCCAGGGTGCTCTGCACTCTCGGCACCAACCTTTTCAATACTCTAGGTATTTTTTTTATCTCTAGGTATTTTTTGATTTCCTCTTTGGTTTCTTCAGTGATTCATCGGTTGTTTAGTAGTGTATCGTTTAGGCTCCATGTGTTTGTGTTTTTTGCATTTTTTTTCTTGCAGTTGATTTCTAGCCTCACAGTGTTGTTGTGGCAAAAGATGCTTGGTATAATTTCTTTTAAATCTACCGAGGCTTGTTTTGTGACCCAGCATGTGATCTATCCTGGAGAGTGTTCCATGTGCTTGGCCACATCTGGATCTGGCTTTATTGTTATCTGGGCCCTCTTCTGCTCCTGCTCCATGGCGTATCCATGTCATCCATCCATTGTGCTTGGAACCACCCTCACTGCCCCTGGCCCCCAGCCCCAGCTCTGGAGTGACCCAATTTGAACAGCTTTGACTAACCATCATTTTGGTGGTTTGAATGGCTAGGTGGCCCTGGAGGTGAAACCCCACTCCTTCACTTCTATAGGGCTGTTCAGTGGCACCAGCAAAGGCCCTTGTTTTTAACCTCCAGAAAGAGCAGCCCTTCAGATGGCCTCCTTTCCTGTCTCTCCATCTCTCCCCCCACCCTACTTCCTCCTGTAACACATTCGTCCCTTCAGGCTTCTTCTGTTACCCAGCTTCTTACCTGACCCTGGCTTCATTTCTCTCCTCCTTCCCACAAACCTAGCTCAGACTTTCATCACAAAAAAGAAAAGAAAGCCTAAACTTGAAGAGAAAAACAAACTGAAAACATAGTCAGCACCAACCCTGTAATTCCAGGACATGCTCTGGCCCTTGCCCCCATTTATAAATGAACAAATGAGGCACAGAAAGGTGATGTCCTGGAGCCCAAGGTTATACAAGGAGACACCAAGACCCAGGGGTCCAAACTCCTAAACCTGTGCTCTTTTCACATTCTTCCAGATCTTTAGTTTTGGAATGGCAGAAATTGGCAGTTGAATTGTTCTTTGTTTCTCCTTTTCTTATGTGCCCCTACACATTACACATGGTAGATGCTAGATGATAAACTTGTGTGCCGTTCATCAACATGCCACTCCCACCACCAAGTGTGCATGAGTGTCTGCTAGCTGCATGATACTGGAGGTAGAGGGGTCAGGTGTCTGTCTTCCTGGCAAGGATGCTGCTAGTGGGTGGGGTGACAGCCCCCAGAAAAACGTGATCTCCTTTTACTTCCACCCTTGAGATCTGGTCTGGCAAGTCTTCAGTCTAGAAGAGCAGGTGTAGTTTGAGGGTAGGGGAGCTCTTTTATGAATCATCTATTTCCATCCTGGTTGGCTGAGTTCTCCAAGGACAGTCATGTGACTTTAAGCATCTCCGATTCACCAAACTTAGCACAGAGCCCAGCACCTAGTAGGTGCTTAGGAAATGCTAAAGAGAAAAGGGGTGATTCCACTTGAGGCTAGAACAGGGCTGATAAAGCTCAAGGTCATCACTGAGATGGAGAAGCTGATGTTTTAAGGATATATATTTGGAGAGGAAGGCAGATTGGGATTCAGTTGACTCCTAACCCTAAATGAGGTAGATTTAGTTCTCAACATTTTCCTTAGAACTTCCCTGACCTTCCTAGGGAGAAGAGAGAAGGAAGGTTTACTTGAACATGGCTTTGAATTGCACTCACCAAGGTTATTTCCCAAATCCCTGTAATTCCACCCAATTAATGGCTCATATAAAGTGGTGTGGCAGAAAGCTGATAGGAAGAGCCTTGACCTCAGGCCTTGAAGTGATCTGGACTCTGTCTGCATTGACTTGGTCACTTCCCCTCTTTAGCCTTAGGATCCTCATAGGTAAAATGAGTGGGTTGGATCAGATAAGAGCAAAACTAATGTTCTGAACTAAAGAAGGAGCAGAGATTAAGGTCAAGTGTGTCTCTGCCTTCTCCCATCCCCTAGTGGGTGAAAATAGAAGAAACTTCTGACTTGGGCTAGAAACCTCTGTCTGGGGCTCTAGGACTCATTACAGCCTGGACCCTCACCAGAGTCAGTTTGGCGGTGACATTTCCTAGGCTGGGTCAGAATAGGAATTGCCTTTTAGGCATCCTGTTCACATTACCTCAAAACCTGGAGGCCATGGGGTGTCCTACAAAGCAGGCTGATACTGAATCTGAGGGCCAGGGTAGGGACCAGAGAATAACTTGCCTAAGACCACACAGCAAGATGGAGCCAGAAGTCAGGTCTCCTGCTCCAAGTCCTACACTCTCTTCCCCATATCTTTTAGGTTGGGATGAGTTAGTTTGGAAGTAACCCAGCCACTATCCAAGGAAATTTGGCAGAACCCAGGTGTCTGATCAAAGACTGTGAGGCTACCTGGCAGCATGGCATTTTGTTTTCCTAACAATGGAGATCAGGACCCACTGCAACAACTCTGGGAGTAAGAGGGAGTTGGCATCCTGGGGTATGCTCACCTCCCCCTTTTCTTCCCTGCTCCAGGATCCATCCCAATCCCAGAATCCTTCTCCCAGAAGAATTTCTTTGCCTCCTGTCGGGGATTCTTCCTCCCTTCTGATCCAGGATTAGCCAACAGTGGATGGCTCAAGAGGTCCAGCTCACCCCAAGGCTAAGGTCATCTACCCTCCCTGAGAGCCTGAGCGCTTCAGCACCCTCCAGACCAGTCCTTTCCTTTTATAGACAAGGACACTGAGGCTCAGAGAAGGGAAAGGACTTGTCTAGTTATTGCAGGGAGCTTAGAGCAGAGCCGCGATTAGAATTCAGCCTTCTACTTTCTCCCAATTTCTTTCCAAGATGACTTTCAAGAACCCTCAGTAGTAACACGGAGGCGCCCTACTTCCTTGGTGACACGGGCCAGCTGTGTGCATGCGAAGGGCAGAGCCCTCCTCCCTTCCCTGAATGGCAACGTGCACAGTTTTGCCTCCTCAGGTTATTTTTCCCCAGCCTACAATGAGTCCCAAGCTCTTACCTAAATGGCCTTATCAAGAAACTGACATTTTAATAGGGGACTCTTTTTTTTTTTACCTTTTTGTAATTTTTTTAGGGCCACACCCACAGCATGTGGAGATTCCCAGGCTAGGGGTCTAATTGGAGCTGTAGCCACCGGCCTACACCGCAGGCACAGCAACACGGGATCCAAGCCGCGTCTGCGACCTACACCACAGCTCATGGCAACGCCGGATCCTTAACCCACTGAGCAAGGCCAGGGATCGAACCCGCAACCTCATGGTTCCTAGTCAGATTCGTTAACCACTGCGCCACCACGGGAACTCCGGGACTCTTGAATATTAAAAGACTGAATGAGATATAAAAGGCTGAATAATGAGAATTTCTGGCGTTTTGATGGGAGGAGGCTAGAATGGGCAGGAAGAAATGTTTTAGTGCAGGGAATACCTCCCCTAACATTACATATGTTCTAGCATCTTACACCACATTCCTGAAGATTGCACTCTTATAGCTGAACTCATCATACCCAGGGAAAGCGATGTTTCCAAGGTCACATGAGTTCAAGGAGGAAGGGTTGGTAGGGCCACTGAGTCCTGCACTGGCACACTCTCAGTTCTGCGTGCCAGTTCAGGGCTTGCAAATGGCACCGTCTAAAGATCTGCAAAACCATCAGCGGTTCCTTATCCACAGCTGCTGTCTGTCCTCTCCCAAGTCTTCCTCTGCAGAAAAGGCTGTCGTAGCCTTTGCGTGCCACTTTGTCTTCAGTGTCCCTGATTCCCGGGGAAAACCGCTCACACCACCCGATTTTCAGTAGAGGAGATCAGCTCTTTAGAGCTCCAGTAGAGGTGCTTCTGCTTGTGCCCGCACAAAACCATGCTTCTTGTCCAAATGAGATGTACAGTGATGCCAGGGTCTGTGGGGCCGTTCCTTTTACATCTGTGGCACTTGTCACTGATGAAGGAAGCTCACAGAGCTCATGACTGGTCAGACCCTTCTGAAGGTATTCCCACTCATGAAATCCAAAGAGGTTTCAGTCTTACGCTGTTACTGTGGCACTTCGTCCCTTTGACCCAGATCTTAGCAAATATCTAATATCGACGGACAAATGTGGGATTGGGGGCTACAGTGGAGTTGGGGAGCAGGATTCCTATGAGCGAGGCCGTGGGTATAGCCGAAAGAGAAGTGGACTTGAGACTTGGTTCTAACCTTGGTTTTCCCACATCAGCTCTTTAACCTTGGGCAGATTTTCTTTCGGGGTGAGTTCTTTCTGTGAAATGGAGATAATAGCTAAGCAAATGATCTTTTGTGTTGTTTTGAGGCTCCATTGAAATGTTGGTTGAGTCAGTGCTCTTTATAAAGTGCAGTCCAGGAAAGGAGGGGTGGTTGCTGGGATATTCACTTGAAATAACACAGTTGGGATGGGTGAGCCTCAGTGGGGCTCCTGGGAAGGGACATTTTCCATAAAATATATTCCATGGACCAGGGAGCGAAAACAGGCAAAAATGAGGAAGTAATCTATTAAGAATAGGAAACAGTAGGTGGGAGTTTAAATGGCACAGTTTACGTGGAAAGAGTATGGGCTGACTTTCCATCCAGAGCTCTAGATAGCCACCTGAACTATGCGGCTCCAGCTCCAGCCTCATCTCTTCCATCAGCTGTAGCCAGAGAGCGTGGCAACTGCCTGTGTTCTCTGGCTGGGTTTTTATTTGTTTCCCGTAATGGGATTCATTTTTTTCACCTTGTGATGCTGAGCCCAGATCAGTATTTTTTAGCGTGGTTGCTGGTCTATACTCAGACAGACAGACAGACAGACAGACAGACAGACACATAGGCACACGCCTTCCCCTAACTTTCCACAGATATTTACAATCCTGATTTCATTTGCCTGTCAAATAGATCTCCACGAAATGGACACAGTTCTCTTAAAGTGATGACTGTTATCTAGAAATGTGGAAGTTCTGAGGTTTTCCTTGGAGACATGGTGTAGAGACAGAGTATACGCAGGAATACTTAGGATCCTCTTGTCTTGGTGGAACGTGTGTGTGTGTGTGTGTGCGCGCGCGCGGGAGTGTTCCTGTGTGTGTGCACGTGCGCGCTCGGGAGTGTTCCTGTGGGTACATCTGGGACTGTGCTCTGGGGCGAAGCTGAGCTGTACTGTAAACTCAAGCTGTTGTGCTTGGCATTCATGTGAAATGATCAGTGACAACTCACAGCACAACGAGAGAGCTGTGTTGATCTTCCCAGATTTTTGCCAAGAAAAACTTCAAACCCCATCACCCTTTCCTTTCCGTTGTACCCGGAGTTTGCCTTTTTCTTTGTTTTTAACCTTCAAGGGTCTCTAACAGAAATCACCAATTTCCTTGAGGAATGCTCTGAATCGCTGGAGACCACGATCCACCAAAGCCTCTGCTAGGGGGACCGGAGATTTGGGGTTGCTCAGGACTGTCCCCGTTTATGCCTGACGTCTTTTCGTAATTATAGTTGCACCACCTTTCTCTCCCAAAAGCGTCCTGGTTTGGGTGATATGTCTCCCTACCTACGACCTAGACAGATTTGACCTTACCCTGTGCCTTTCTTCATCCATTCATTCCTGTTCTTTGCTTCACCGAAACGTTGATAACATAGCTGCCGCGTGCTGCCACTGGGCTGGTTGTGGGGGTGAGAGCGGCACGTCTGAAGTGGAGATGAGCTGGACTTAGGAAACAAGTCATCCTTGCTCTCATGGAGCTTGTAATCCAGTGCGAGAGATCAAAACATGTAAGAACTGTAACAACCTAAGAGGTATAGTCAGTTTATGGGTGAAGTATGGAGGGACAACAGAGGAGGGGCCGCCGACCCTCCCCAGCCCACCCGAGAGAGGGAGAGATGGTCACAGAGGGCTTCACAGAAGAGATGATCACCCTTTTCAACCACTGAGGTGGTCTTTTCAGAGACTCGGCCTGAATTATAGAACTTTGCCTTTATCTAGGTTTTGGAGGAATCATAGTCCTCCAGAGCTTTAAAATTATTATTATTAATATTATTAATTATTATTATTTCTTTTTAGGGCTGCACCTGTGGCACATGGAGGTTCCCAGGCTAGGGGGTGAATCGGAGCTGCAGCTGCCGGCCTACACCACAGCCACAGCCACGTAGGCTGTGAGCCGCGTCTGCGACCTACAGCACAGCTCACGGCAACGCCGGATCTTTAACCCACTGAGTGGGGCGAGACGGAACCTGCATGCTCATGGACACTAGTTGTGTTCTTAACCTGCTGAGCCACATGGAAATTCCAACATTTTTTTTAATTTTTAAGTTTTTTATATATTATTTATTTATTTTTGTTTGTCTTTTTTACCTTTTCTAGGGCCGCACTCATGGCATATGGAGGTTCCGAGGCTAGGGGTCTAGCAGGGGATGTAGCTGCCGGCCTTCGCCACAGCCACAGCAACGCGGGATCCGAGCCGTGTTTGCAACCTATACCACAGCTCACGGCAACGCCGGATCCTTAACCCACTGAGCGAGGCCGGGGATCGAACCTGCAACCTCATGGTTCGTAGTCGGATTTGTTAACCACTGAGCCACGATGGGAACTCCCAAGATTTTTATTTTAAAGGCGGGGGGGGGGAATGATACTGGAGGGTGTATGTGAAAATCTCCTACCTGCAACCTCTCTCTCCAGTGCTGTACTCATAAAGGCCATTTTAGAAGAATGTTTGGGTTTTCTTCCACATTGGCCCATTTTCTGATTCATGAACTTGGCAACTAGAAGAATTAGAATATGGTGGGTATAATTAAATAGTGTAAATAATGCTAGCTGCTTTGGAGTTCTCTTGCAGTGCAAGAGGGCTAAGGATCTGTTGTCGTCACTGCCACAGCTTGGGTTGCTGCTGTGGTGTGGGTTTGATCCCTGGTCCAGGAATTTCCATATAGGTATGCCCCCCCGCCCAAAAAAAATGCTAGCTGCTTTAATAAATCCCATACTCTTACTGGCTTAACATAAGGAAATTTTATTATTTTTCACCTCTCTAGGATTCAGTGTGGTTGTCAGGCCGTCATTCAGGGGCCCAGACTTCGTCTACATTGTGGCTTCACCATTTTCTGAAGCAGGAGTTGTGGGCCAAATTGGACCTGCTGGCTGTTTTTGTATATGAAGTTTTATTGGAATGCAGTCATGATCGCATATTGCCTGTGGCTGTTTTGCACTATGACAGCAGAGTTGAGTGGTTGCAACATACTGTATAGCCCACAAGTCCTGAGCATTTGCCACCTGGTCCTTTACAGAAAAAGTTGCTGACCCCTATCCTAGTGCCTCTGAAATTTCTCTGGATCATCTGCTCCCAGCCAGAGAGTGTCTTCCAGTGGACAGAGATCAAGTGCATGATCATTTGGAGGTTTTAAGGGGCAGTCCTAGAAGTGACACACGCACAACTTCTCAGCATGTTCCTTTGGCCAGAATTCAGTTCCTGTTTACATGTCATTTCCAGGGCAGCTGGGAAATGTAGTCCAGCAGTGTGCTCAGAAGGAAGGGAAAAGAGCTTGGGGAAGAGATATAGTCTCTGCAATAGAGCTTCTTCATCGTATGATGATAGGACCAGGTTTGTATGAATTGAGACTTTCGGAGGATCAGGGGAGAATTGTTATTTATAAGAGTTTGTGAAAACTTTCATCATTCAGTCTGCACTTGGTCCTAAGAGCTGTTTTAAAGTGCTCAAAACCCAGAGATCAGGTAATTTTTTCAGAAATAGATGCTGCAAATATTAGTCCCACATTAGAAGGAGATTTTGAAGGGGACTGTCCCTCTCTGGGCTGGGTGGGGGGTCTGTGAATTCCTGTGGCCTTTGGGATCTCTCTGTCTCCTGGGATAGCCCAGCCCTTGGATAAACAGTGTTTCCCCCCCCCCCCTTTTTTTTTTATGCTGTTTGGGTCCGCACTTGCGGCACATGGAAGGTCCTAGGCTAGGGGTCGAATTGGAGCAACGCCAGAACCCCAACCCTCTGAGCGAGGCTAGGGATTGCACCTGCATCCTCATGGATCCTAGTCGGGTTTGTCACCACTGAGCCATGGCAGGAACTCCCAACAATTTTGATTCTTGGAAATTCTTCTAAGATTTGTCACACTGCCCAGTGAGGCTGCAGAGAGCGAGTTGGCTAATTCTTCCATGGTCAGACCCAGCCAGTGGAGAAATGCCTGGGTTTTTCTCTTCTACCAGGGCCTGGGCTCCTCTTACCTGGAAGTGAGAGATTCTGCTCCCCACCTACCCCCGCCCCACCAAGAGGTCTAACAGAGGCTCCACTGTCTCAAGTCAGAAGTGCCTCCATTTTTTTTTCCTTTTTGGTCTTTTGTCTTTTTAGGGCTACACCTATGGCATTTGGAGGTTCCCAGGCTAGGGGTCGAATCAGAGCTACAGCTGCCAGCCCACACCACAGCCACAGCAATGCCAGATCCAAGCCATGTCTGCAACCTACACCACAGCTCACGTCAACTCCAGATCCTTAACCACTGAGCAAGGCCAGGGATCGAACCTGCAATGTCATGGTTCCTAGTCGGGTTTGTTTCAGAAGCGCCTCTATTGCATACTGACCTGAGGGAAGGCAGGGGAGAGGGACTTTTACTTTATATGATACTGGACTGGTTGGTTTTTTATTTTGTTAGAATGCTATATTTATAATAAACTAATTTTATTTATTTAAAAAATTTTATTATAGTTGATTTACAATGTTCTGTTCTAAACTAATCTAATTTTAAGGGTAAAGAACTGTATTTAGTGCATTTTGGAATATTTTCATTCAAAATAGTATTTCTTAAAAAAGTTAAGGGTATCTCACAAGATTATCTAGGAAATTTACTGTATAGGTGTTAATGGAGTATGGTGTCACTTTATTAGTTGTTATTCTTTGATAAGTTTAGGGATAAATTAACAAATAGTCGAAAAAAGTGTGTCATTATCAAGAAAAAATAAAAGGAAGAAAGGAAAGGGGGGATAACAAAAAGGCAATCAGCCCTGTGTTTTCCAGAAGGAACTACTGCTCAGGGAGAAGCCCAGGATGGCAACTCGGAGGCCTGTGTTTGCACCCCGTTCCTGGGTTTGCACCCCATTCTACAAGGGTCCCTATGTGACATTGCACAAAGAGGCACAATCCTCTGAAGTCTGGTAAATTTGTGCATAAGGATAATTACGCTACCTATGGTCCTGTGCAATTCAAAGGAAATTACGTATATAAGGCATTTTTTTATGAAAAATCTTAATACAAAAGTGAGGACTTTTCCTTGCTGTCCTCCTGGAGGAACCTGGAGGGCAGGCTCGGATTGCGGAGTGTGCCCGAGACAGATTCTGGCCATGTGGCAGCTGAGCCCGCTCTATCCTTGTCTAGTTGCTTCCTGGGAGTTCCGCTTCCCCCACAAACTTCTTGAGGATGGAGATCTAGCATTTCCTCAGGATCTGCATTCCTAATGGCTGGTCCCTAGACTGGAGTGGCCCCATCAAGGGACTATCCCCCTGGGAGGCCCCTCTGGTCAGTGATCTCTCTGGCCCTCCAACCCTCCCTCCTTTTTTTCTTCTTTCCCATTTAAAAAAAATTTTATTGAAGTATAGTTGGTTTACAAGTTGTGATAATTTCTGCTGTACAACAAAGTGGATCAGTTGCACATATACACACATCCATTCCTTTTTTTTTTTTGTCTTTTCAGGGCCGCACCCACAGCATATGGAGGTTCCCAGGCTAGGGGTCTAATTGGAACTGTAGCCGCCGGCCTACACCACAGCCACAGCAACGCAGGATCTGAGCCACAACTGCGAACTACACCACAGCTCAAGGCAACACCGGATCCTTAACCCACTGAGGGAGGCCAGGGATCGAACCCTCAACCTTATGGTTCCTAGTCGGATTCGTTAACCACTGAGCCACGACAGGAACTCCCATATATCCATTCTTTTTCAGATTCTTTTCCCATATAGATTATCACAGAATACTGATTGGGTAGAGTTCCCTGTACTATACAGCTGGTCCCCATTGGCCAGTCATTCAAGATACCACAGTGTGCATGTGTCAGTCTCAAATTCCCACTTCGTCACTCCCCTGACCCCATGTGTCTCCTTTGATAACCATAAGTTTGTTTACAAAGTCAGTGAGTCTGTTTCTGTCCTGAACCTTCTCTCTTTCTGAGGAGGGCGCCCTACGGTCAGTGTAGGTGGTACCTTGTACCTTACAAAGGATGCTCTTAGCCATTTTCTCTTCTTTTTTTTTTTTTTTTTGTCTTTTTGCCTTTATGTGGAGCCGCACCCGTGGCATATGGAGGTTCCCAGGCTAGGGGTCTAACAGGAGCTGCAGCTGCCGGCCTTCGCCCCAGCCACAGCAATGCGGGATCGGAGCCACGTCTGCAACCTACACCACAGCTCACGGCAACGCCAGATCCTTAACCCACTGAGCAAGGCCAGGGACCGAACCCGCAACCTCATGGTTCCTAGTCAGATTCGTTAACCACTGAGCCACGAAGGGAACTCCCCATTTTCTCTTCTGATGCTCATAACCACTCAGGGAAGCGGGAGGGGAGGCGTCAGTAACTCAATTTTCAGGTGGGAGACCTGGGGCTTAAAGAGTGGAACAGAGTAGGGAGTTCCTGTCGTGGCTCAGCAGTAATGAAACTGACTAGATTCCATGAGGACGCGGGTTCCATCCCTGGCCTCGCTCAGTGGGTTAAAGGATCTGGCGTTGCTATGGCTCTGGTGTAGGCCAGCAGCTGCAGCTCTGGTTCTACCCCTAGCCTGGAAACCTCCATATGCTGTGTGTGTGGCCCTAAAAAGATCCCCCCCCCAAAAAAAGTGGAACGGAGTAGAAAGGAAGGCCACCACAAGTGTTTAGCACCTACTGTATGCAAGGCAAAGTGCTAGGCACTTCAGGTGCTGCATCTGCTGGTGGTGGAGTAAGTGATGAGATCTAGGACTGTGGTCCAGGTCTCCGGATTCCAAGTGCTCTATAAGCACAGGCTGACTTGGCGCAGGGGGTTATGGCAAGGGACACTGGGGGATGGGCGGGTAGACAGGCAGGAATGTAAGAGGGAGGGGTGGGGGCGGGGTGGGGAGGGGAAGTTGGCAGCTGGCAGGTACCAGGCGATGGGTGGGGTCGGGGCCACAGTTCCCATTCTGTAGCTGTCATCAAAGTGCCCAAATAAATAAAGGTTTGCAATTACAGGGAGACATGGGTTTGGGACTCTCCCAGCAGCAGGGCCCAGATGTTAATTAAGCCTTTGGTAGGTTATTATCGCTCTCCATTGGCTTGAACAGAGGGAAATTGATGCAGACAGCAGGTTGGGGACTTGCCCATGTGGCTGTTGTGTGTTATTATTTCTGGTTTTTAAGAGGCACCCAACCTGGGGCTTTGGGGCAGAGCCGAGGGGAAGGAGGCCACATTTAAGTGCTAGTCACCGAGGACATTTCCCACTCCTCCCTCCCAGTTAAGGAAGGGCTTGACCAGGCACTCAGCGTTTGCCCTGTGGCCTTCCGAGGCCGCAAGACTTGTGTTCCCACAATGGGGCTGCCACAGAGCCAGAGAGCAGAGTGTGGGGTGTAGAACTCAGGAACCCTGCAGGCTGTTCCATCCTGAAGTCCTCAGCACGGAGAGGCAGGGAGGGTTATTAAAAAAGAAAAAAAGAAAAAAAAAGAAGGGAAGCAAAGAAAGGCATGAAAGCAAAGTCCAGTGGTGCTGTTGTGAAGGGACATAATATCATTATTACTATTATAGAATCTTTGATATTTGTAAATGAATTAACAGATGAAAAGGTAAAAAAGTTAACCTGTGTGCCATGTTCTCCCATCCAGCTGAATGGACACAGGCCATAGCACTGGCCTAATATAGGTCCTGACAGCCCCTGTTTGGCCAGGTGCTAATTCTTTGATTGCTGGAATGTGGACAGGTGTGTGTGTGTGTGTGTGTGTGTGTGTGTGTGTGTATTTAGGGGTCCAGAGGAAGGGCCCGGTGATCAAGATGACACAAGAAGCCGCACTGCAGGGAGGCTTGGGTCCGTGGCTGTTTACCAACAGACATGGAAATAATTCAGTGTTTTATCAGTCAGTGTGGCCGTATGAGCAGAATGTCAGTCATGAGAAAAGCACTTTTTTATATGTAAATCAATTTACAAATATCAAAGATTTTATAATAATAATAACGATATTATGTTCCTTCACAATGGCACCTTTGGACTTTGCTTTCATGCCTGTTTTCTTTCTCTCTTTTTTTGGCCATACCAGCAGCACAGGGAAGTTCCCAGGCCAGGGATGGAATCCGAGCTGCAGCTGTGACCACAGCTACGCCACAGCTGTGGCAATGCTGGAGCCTTAACCCATGGTGCCACAGTGTGAACTCCTTATGCCTATTTTCTAATGGGCTGCCTTTCAGATACCAAGAGGATGTTTTCGATTTGCTGGTCAGTGGATCAGGAATCTGGGCTAACTCTTGCTTTTGGGGGAGAGTAAATTATTCTTTCTTCCTTAGTGTCTTCCATCAACAGTTTTTATTTTTAATTAAAAAAATTTTTTTTTCTTTTTAAGGCCACATCTGTGGCATATGGAAGTGCCCAGTCTAGGGGTTGAATTGGAGTTGCACCTGCTGGCCTAGCCACAGCCACAGCAACGCTGGATCTGAGTCACATCTGCGACCTATGACGCAACTTGCGGCAATGCCAGATCCTTAACCCACTGAGAGAGGCCAGGGATCGAACCCACATCCTCACAGATACTGTGTCCCATTCTTAAGGTGCTAAACCACAATGGCAACTCCCTGCAGGGGTTTTTACGTTGTTGCATGATAGACCATCAGCTGTGGATAGGCCACCAATGTTTCTGCCTTTGTAGATCAAGAGGCCGAATGTTGATGAAAAAGTGAGTTGCTTAGGAGTCAACCTTTTATTCTGTACATCAGCTGGAATGATTGAACAGAAACTGCACTCTCAATATCACGTGTGTGGTGGGGGGCATTTAGGGAGGGCCTGGGCAACCAGAGCGACCCAAGTAAGGGGACCGTGGGGGGTTTTGTGTCCGTGACTATTCACTGACAGGTGTGTTTACTAACTTCTCTGCTAGTCTACTTATCTAAATTAAAGGGAGTGGCCTTCTTGAGTTAGGGGCTCAGAAGAGTGGTCAGCCATCATTTTCAGACGAAAGCTGAGGAGTGACATGGACAAGGTCAAGATTCCGAGGTAAGCCATGTCTCACTTTGAACTTGAAGATTGTGGGCACCGTCTGTCTGGCAGTCTACCTCCCCGGGTCTCCAAGCACAATAAAAGTCTAATTAGGAAATCGTTAGAGTGTCCTCGAGAATGGGGACCTGACCTTGTTTTTGAAGGGCTGAATAATAATGATAATAAAAACGATGGAACGAAGATGTTTTGAGATACGTAGTGACCTAGTCATGCTCCACCTGGGAAAGGCAAACAGGCATGAGTTACTTTAATTCTCTTCAGCACATCTGTTAAAGGACTGACTGAACATTCGGGACAAGCCTTAGAAAAAACAGGCATGCCTGGATTGTCGTGGCCAATCCTTTGTGTAGATCTCACGGAATAAAAAAGCCGTCATGAAAACCACAGGCCGGGCCTGAAACGACCATCCTTAGCTTACCTCAGAGATGAGTTTGCCCAACTGCGTGAAGGTCCCCATTTGGAGGTCTTGCCTTTTATGGATTCTTGCTTTTCTCCTGAATTCACATTTGCCATCGTGTCAAAATCTATTCAAATCACCCAGGAATGTTTATAAAAGACTTTCAGTGCACTTATTCACTTTCATTAATTATAACAACTAACATTTTATAGCTATAGCATACAAGAGTATTTTCTTTTCTTTTCTTTTTTTTTTTTTTTTGACTTTTCACCTTTTCTAGGGCCATGATGCGGCATATGGAGATTCCCAGGCTAGGGGTCCGATTGGAGCTGTAGCCTCTGGCCAATGCCACAGCCACAGCAATGTGGGATCCGAGCCATGTCTGCGACCTACACCACAGCTCACAGCAATGCCGGATTCTTAACCCACTAAGCAAGGCCAGGGATCGAACCCGCAACCACATGGTTCGTAGTTGGATTCGTTAACCACTGAGCCACAACGGGAACTCCGCATAAAAGAGTATTTTTATAGCCATAAGGTTATGCTCTTCACTAGCCCTCTGAGATGGGTAGATGCTATTCCCATTTTACAGATGACAGGCTCAAGGCACAGAGATGGGGAAATGGCTCAGGATTGCAGTGTCAGAGAAATTAGTGACCATCTGGCCACTGACTTTTCTTTTCAGATGGAAAAATCCGCTGGAGGAAAAAGACTTGCCAAGTCTCTTAGTAACTGGAGCACAGCTAACTTGCTACGGGTGTTTTCTTGCAGTTATTTTAAGGAAACTACCTGAAGTCCAAGACCTTGACCGCTCCATCTGGGACTTACATTTCAAAGTTTTGAGGGAAAGGGGAGGGGCTGCCCTCCAGCCTCAGGGCAGGGCCTGGGCCGGAGCCTTTAACTGTGGCCACGTGGTTGTTTTGAGCCCATAATTACTCAACTGAAAGCAATGTAACAGACCTAGAACTTCAGATATGGGATTTTAACTCTGTGGGGTGGGGCATTCGGTCCCGGAAGCAAATGGGATAGAGAAAACAGATGGACGTGGAGTTCTAGGAGCCACAGCCACCGCAGACGGTTCTGCAAGGGCGACTTGTCCTCCCTCCCGTCCCTCCCCCCCCCCCCGACTCAGCCACCTGCACCCCTCTCTGCCAGGAGCCTTCCTAGGCTTCGGGGTGGAAGAGGTCTTTGGCTCTGCACATTCCCACTGCTTTGCCCCGTTACCCTCCTAGCACCAGCCTCCCCTCTCCAGATCCAGACAGGCTGTCCCCGAGGCATATGAAGGTTCCCAGGCTAGGGGTTAAATCAGAGCTGTAGCAGCCGGCCACAGTCACAGCCATAGCATCGCGGGATCCGAGCCGTGTCTGCGACCTACACCACAGCTCACAGCAATGCTGGATCCTTAACTTAGTGAGGCCAGGGATCGAACCCGCATCCTCATGGATACTAGCTGGGTTTGTTACCACAGAGCCACGACAGAACTCCCTTTAAATCAGCTGAGGGAGAAGCATTAACACCCCAGAAATCAAAAACGTCTGCAAATCGGGACCTTTTCTTCCCAGAGAGCCAGCTGTTAACCATTTAGCAACATACCCCTGCTGAGCTTCTGCTGTGGGCGGTACAGTGGGCAGTCAGATGAAGTGGCCTCGGCAGGTTTCAGAGACATTTGAGATGACAGCCTTGGGCAGAGGATAGGTTTGTGGCCGGTAGGGGGTAAGGGAAGACGTTTCTATTGAGTGCTCCGTGTGAGCAAAGCCCACCTTTGGCTGGCATAGATGAAGGGAACTTAAGAGATGCTTGGTGACCCAGGCGGGCTGTCGCTAGCAGGGTCTCCAAGTGGATCTTTAGGAGCTGATAGATCAGATACACCAGTGAAATGTCCCATAAATACCAACAGGTATGTAATGATGCACTTTTGCCATGACCTGGCCTCTTTGGGCCAGGAGTTCCTCTTCACTCAGAGCATCCCCTGAATTCCGCTGTGATGCTTTGTTAGTTACCTTAAGAATGAGTCAGAAATTTTCCTAGATTATTTTTAGCAGGGGAGCACGAGGGAGGGCTCGCAAGATTTTCTCAAGTTCACAGCTGGTTAATGACTTTCACCAGGATTAGCACTTTGGAGCTGGAAGTTGTATTAGTTACCTATAGCTGCAAAACGCATTTCCCACTAACTTAAAAATAAACAAACAAAACAAACAGGAGTTCCCACCGTGGCTCAGGGGTAACGCACCTGACTAGTAACCATGAGGATGCGGGTTTGATTCCTGGCCTCGCTCAGTGGGTGTGGGATCCGGTGTTGCTGTGAGCTGTGGTGTAGGCCACAGACACACCTCAGATCCCACGTCACTGTGGCTGTGGTGTAGGCCGGCAGCTGCAGCTCTAATTTGACCCCTAGCCTGGGAACTTCCCTATGCCGCAAGTGCAGCCCTAAAGAGAAAAAACAATCAAACCCCCCAAAAACAAAAAAAAACACCCCCCAAAACCAGTTAAAAATTTGGCTTAAGACAACAAAAAACATTTATTATCTCACAGTTTTTGTGAGTCAGCAATTCAAGAGTGATTTAGTTGGGTGGATTTGTCCTGGGGTCTGTATTAGTCATGGTTTTCCAGGGAAACAGAACCAATAGTTATATATATATTATATATGTGTGTGTGTGTGTATATATATATATATATATATATATAAAACAATATATAAATATATAGTTATATGTGTAAATTTGCATAGCTATATATAATAAATAAAATATGTAAACTTTATATAGCTGTATATAGTTTATATGTATAAACTATATAATAGTTTTAAATAGTATATAATATGTATTAAATAGCATATAATATAAACTATTGACAAACTATATTATATATTATGTATTAAATAGTATATAATATAAACTATTCACATACTATATTTTATATAATATATAAAATACATAGTATATTATGTATTAAATAGTATATTATGTATTAAATAGTATATAATATAAACTATTGACATACTATATTATATATAATATATAAAATACATACAAGTTTATATAGCTATAAAATTATTGTAATTTATTTTATATGTTATATATAAATTATGTGATACATAACATATAATATGTATTAAATAGTATATAATATATAAACTATTATATATATAAAATATACATAATAGTTTATGTATAAATTATAATTTACATTATATAATCTATATAGTATAAATTATAATTGTATATTATATTATATATATATATAACATATATTATATGTATAATTTATTATAAGAAATTGGCTCATACGATATGGATGCTAAGAAGCCCCATGGTCTGCTGTCTACAACCTGGTGCCCAGGAGAGCTAGTGCTGTAATTCAGTCTAAGTCTGGAGGCCTGAGGATCAGGGAAGCCAATGGTGTAAATCCAAGTCTGAGGGCAGGAGAATAAGAGATGATCAAGAAGGAAGAAAAGAGAAGAATTCCTCCTTCCTCCACCACTTGCCTTATTCCAGCGCTCAACATATTTTTTTTTTTTTGCCTTTTTGCCTTTATGTAGAGCCACACCCGCAGCATATGGAGGTTCCCAGGCTAGGGGTCTAACAGGAGCTGTAGCCGCCGGCCTTCGCCACAGCCACAGCAACGTGGGATCCAAGCCGCGTCTGCAACCTACACCACAGCTCACGGCAACGCCGGATCCTTAACCCACTGAGCAAGGCCAGGGATCGAACCCGCAACCTCATGGTTCTTAGTCAGATTCGTTAACCACTGAGCCACGAAGGGAACTCCGAGCGCTCAACATATTAAATGATGCCCACCCACACTGGGAAGGGCGGGCAGCCCTACTGGGTCCACAGATCCAAATGCCAATCTCATCTAGAAACACCCTCACAGACATACTTAGAAATCATATTTAGTCTGGACACTCCCTGGCCAGTGCAATGGGTACAGAGAACTGACCATCATGGGACTCTGGTGAAACCGCAGTCAAGATGAGGGCCGGCACTGCAGTCCTCTGACTGGTGCTGGGGTGCCTGCTTCCACAGGGGCTGGCTGACTCACATGGCTGGAGCATTCCTGCTGGTGTGGGCAGAGGCTGCAGTTTCCTGTGGGGGCCTCTCTGGGGGCTGCCACTCACAACAAGGTGGCTGACTTCCTCCTGAGTGAGTAATCTGGAGAGATCAGGGCAGATGCTCCACTATCTTTTATGACTTGGCTTCCAAAGTTGGAGTTCCCATCGTAGCTCAGTGATTAACGAACCTGACTAGTGTCCATGAGGACTTGGGTTCGATCCCTGACCTTGCTCAGTAGGTTAAGGATCCAGCATTGGTGTGAGCTGTGGTGTATTTTGCAGATGCGGCTCAGATTCCGTGTTGCTGTGGCTGTGGTGTAGGCCAGCAGCTGCAGCTCCAATTGGACCCCTAGCCTGGGAACCTCTATATGCCACAGGCGCTGCCCTAAAAAGACAAAAAAAAAAAAAAAAAGTTATCATCGTCTTCCACAGCATCCTAGTGGTGACACAAGTGAGTCTGTTCAACTTGGAAGAGGTTAGCACCAGAGTCACTGGGGACCATCTTGGATGTTGGTTACCATGGGACCCAACTCAGGAAATGGGTTAAAACCAGGAGACTCTTAGAATCAGAGGACGTGGTTCTGCTGTTTGTAGGTAGGGGTCCTGTTAAAGGCTCATCTTCCTCATCTGTAAAGTGGGGCTATTGGTCCTGCCTGGTTTGCCTTCATGGGGTGTGAGGAGGACCAAACTGCAAAGAACACTACAGATGTTAGCTCCAGTGACCATCTGTAAGCCATCTTTGGTTTAAAAAAAAGAAACAAAAAAAGCATGAGAGAACACTACATCCTAGCTTATTGATGGCTATTCAGCAAAGCACAGGGCTTTAGGCCTCCAGGGGAGGCAGCTGCAGTGCAGTGGGTACAAGGATCGCTCTAGAGTGAGGGTTCGTGGGCTCAAAGCCCAGCTCTACTTCTCACCGACACTGTGGCCTGGGGCCAGATAGTCCCTCCCTTCGTGCTGCTGTCTCTGCACCTATTCCCATCGAAATGATGACAACACTTGCTTCAAAGGGAGGTCGTGAACATTAAATTGGTTAATTCAGGTGAAATATTTAGAACAGTGCTTCCTGCCACTCAGTAGCGACTGCTTGATATAAATCCTAGCTTTGTCAAGGAGTGGCCACAAAGTCTGGAAACATAGATACTATTTTCTCATGCATTATCATGTGGGATCCATAAACCATTTATTATATATTTGCCTGGTTTCCAGACTTGGTGGCCAACCTATATTATGCCCTCTGATCCTGATTGGGCAGTTTTCTCTGTCCTCTAGCTGTGCCTATAATCCAGATGGCTGACCTGGTATAAGATTCTAATCTCTCATTAGTGAGGAGAAGGCCATCATTATACTTATTAATGTCAACCCCACCTTCAAGCTTCCCCAGATGTGGGTGCTGTTAACACTGCTCTCCGGCATATTGCTCACCCCAGTGGGCCTTTTGATTACACGAGCACCTGGGGTGGAACAGATGCCCTGTGCTATTAAATTCATTTTGCAAACCACAGTGGCCAACCACATAATGGCATAAAGAGACACCTTACCTCAAAGGAGGCAGGTATCAGACATCACATGAAAAGCGTTCTGAGCAACATTTAAAAGTGCCCTGGGAAAGGAATGTTCTAGAGTGGGAAGGTTTGGAGTTACAGAGATGTACCCCATGTTAATAGTATTGAATATACAAAACTCTGAGCCTAGAAACAGGTAGGTTTGATGTTATAAAATGACTCGGCAAATAATTTACCAGTTGCAGTAAATACCCAGCTCTCTGGTTTGTCTAATTTTTTTTTTCTGCAACCATGGCAAATGGAAGTTCTTGGGCCAGGGATCGAACCTATGCCACAGTTGCAGACTGCACCACAGCTGAGACACCTGGGAAACTCCTGTTTTCTTTCCTTCCTTCCTTCCTTCCTTCCTTTCCTTTCCTTCCTTCCTTCCTTCCTTCCTTCCTTCCTTCCTTCCTTCCTTCCTTCCTTCCTCCTTCCTTCCTTCCTCCTTCCTTCCTTCCTTCCTTCCTTCCTTCCTTCCTTCCTTCCTCCTTCCTTCCTTCCTTTCTTTTTTTGGGAGGGGGGACGCACCCACAGCATATGGAGGTTCCCAGGCTCGAGGTCAAATCAGAGCTACAGCTGCCGGCCTATGCCACAGCCATGGCCACTCCAGATCTGAGTTACGTCTGTGATCCACACCGCAGCTCCCAGCAATGCCAGATCCTTGACCCATGGAGTGGGTCCAGGGATCTAACCCTCATCCTCAAGGATACTAGCTGGATTTGTTTCTGCTTCACCACAGCGGGCAGTCTTCCTGCTTTCTTTTTTAAAAGGGTTTGAGTCATATCTTTCTAGAGAATATCACCTAGAAGGTTTTTCCCAAAACATGTTCTTGGAACATTAATCCCATGGGTGTTACTAGATGTTCCACTAGAAAGGGTTTCAGTGAACAAATCAGGTCAGGAAACACTGGATTAAACATAGTTAAACAAGTTTCCCTTTTACAGGACTTCTCAGAGCCTTTAACATGCTAATAAGCTTTATGATTCTCTATGAGGGTGAAACAGTATAAAGTTTTTCCCACCTTTATTTGACATCGACCCTTTTTTTGGGGAAAATATATTTCAGAAAAAGTATTCCGTGGAATATAGGTAAGAATACAGATATAGGAAACCTACTGTTATAATTACACGTGGCACACCCACATTGCTCTATTTCTATAACCTCATACCCCCTCCTGAGAACTGCTCCCAGCCTCATTCACATGGTCCCCAAGGGAGTTGACATTTTCTTGACCACAGGTGACACATCTTCTAGCTGTAGGAGCGATCACCAGACCTGGGCTCGGCCACTAAATCTCTTTTTTTGAAGTTGGATTTGGGGCCAACAACTCTTTCCCTGGTGGCTGAAGCAAGAAGACATAAAATCTGAAGAGCTGTTAGTTGTGTTGTCTACTCTCCAGAGAAAGCTCTTCTGTGGTGGGGTTTAGTGGTACTAACAGGAGGAGGGAAAAACATGGGAGATGGAGAGTCCAGATGTAGCTGACTACTTGGTTATGGTCCTGAGCTTCTCATCCCATTCCCACGCCTGTGCAGTCGGGACGATCTACGTCAGTACTGCTCGGAGTGTATGCGATTGTGTTTGTGGAATAGTGCTGTTTCCAAAATTGTGCACGACCTGTGCACAGTGAGATAAATTCAGAAACTGAGAGCTTAGTAACTTTCGTAGTAATTGACACTGGCCAGACAGCAAGTGGCATTTTAGTTTTCTAGTAATTCATATTTATTTGATTTTCCAAAGTATTGATCTGCAACAAATAATAATAATAATAATAATAATAATAATAATAATAATAATAAACAACCCTGGCCATTCAGCACAGACAGTTTGATTAACACTGTCTTATGAGATATTCCAGCAGGGCTGCTACATACGGTTGTGTAGGCAGTGCACAGCACAACTCTAGGAAGTACCGTTCACAGAGATGACAACGCAAATGATCCCACATTGCCTGAATTGTACAGACCACAACAGGCCCAACAGTAGACACGGTCCTTTATTCCTAGTATTCTTCCAACAAATTCCTTTTTATTTTGCCTAAACTAGCCAGAGTCTTTTAGTTGCTATTGCTTTCAACCAAAGGATATTTAAATAATACATCTTCTACTGTCCCAGTGGCCTATTTCCACTGTCTCCTATATAGAAGAGACCTAGTTCTGGAGTCTGACCTTCCCACAGCATGATTCATCCATTTTGCTGTCTTGTTAGTTCTCATGGAAGGAAAGCAGCTTGGTACACAGTCCTTAGAGGATGCCAGACATTCTGCTCCACCAGACCTGACAGTCTGTGGCCAGGCATGCTGCCGTTTAAACATTCCCTTCCTTCCACACCTGAGCCCCAGTGTAACGAGCTCTCACAGTCAGCGTGGGTGAAGGAGGGCCAGCTGGGCATTCTGAACACTGTCCGTGGGCCCATAACGTGGGTGTCTTTCCAGAACGGTTTTGTGATACTCAGAACTTTAAAAATGCCCTTTGCCCTTCTAAAAATTATACTTCTCAGATCCTCTCTCAGATCCTCTCTTTGATGAGCTGAAAGGTCATCAGAGAAGGCCGAAGATGGCCACTGTGGTTAAAAACAGGAATTAGGAACACCCGGAATATTCAATATAGAGGTGACCCTTAAACAACAGATTTGAATTGTGTGAGTCCACTTACATTTGGATTGTTTTCAATAAATATACAGTCAGACCTCCTTATGGGCGGGCTTTGCATCTGCAGGTAGGGAGGACCAACTGTATTCATTGTACTTTACCACGTTGTGTAAGGGGCTTGAGCATCCCAGGATTTTGATACATACAGGGGTTCTTGGAACCAACCCTCCCTGCCCCAGAAACCAAGGGGGTTAAGCAGGTAAATATATAATTAAGCGGATAATAGAAAACTATGGGAAAGAAGAATCTGAATTCATTAAAATTATGTTTATAGAGTTTCTAACAATATGGAAGATTATATAATATTAGGTTAAAACTAGAACACAGTAGGATATTTATGTAAGGGGAAGACAATAAGAAAAAAGACAAACTAAACAGGCTAAATGTTAATAGCAAGTGTCTCAGAACGGTGATATTTTGGGTGATTAACATAAAATATATTTTTCTAAAATTTATTTTGAGTATATATCACTTTGATAGTCAGAAGAAAATGAGGTTAAGTACTTAAAAAGAAAAAAGAAAGACAGGGTAGTGTGTGTTTGAGGTTGGGCCCCCAAACATCTCTGGTAGGGTCACTGCAGGCTTCAGGGCTCAGCAGGGAGCAGTGTGATTTCTTCAGCTCCTGGAGAGCAGCCGGGCCAGAGGCCCTGACTCACTGACAAGCACACCCAGCCCCACGCAGTGTGGGTACTCACGTATGTACTGAGAGCTTACATGTAGCAGTTTCTGTTTCTGTGGGCAGCATTTCCTGATCTTATCCTTGAATCCAGGAGTGCCCCTGTCTGTGGAAATACCCATGATAGCAAGGTGCGGGCAAGGAGACTCAACGGAGATTGAGATGTTTGGTGAAGGACACACAGTCCCCAGCCCAGCAACTCTCTCCTGGGTACACAGCCCAGACAAAGCCACACATATAAATGAAAACTCATTACACCATTGTTTGTCATAGTCAAAACTGGAACATTGTGGAGAAAAGTGAACAACCTGCCTTCCATCTAAAGGAGAATGGATATGTGTTATAATATTTTTATACAATGAAATACTATTCAGCATCAAAGTGAATGAGTTGGCATTAACACAGATGAATGCCTGATTCAGAATAGTAGCAAAAAAACAAAGCATCTATATTAATATCACTTTTCATGGACTACTTATTATATTGTATAAAATACATGATAATTTATCAATACTATATTCATTTATATTATTTACATTTATGATTCCGTTAAGTTAAAATATGTGAAAATACCATTATTTATGGATGTCCTTGTGTAGTGAAAGTCGTGCATGAGAAAAGTAAACATCAAATTCCAGAGAGTGTTTTCCCCTGGGAATAGAGAAAGGAAAAAGAAATCAGGGCGTGGTATACAGAGGCTTCAAAGATATTTGTGAGGAGGTCTCATTGTGGCTCAGTGGGTTAAGAACCCGATGTTGTCTCTGTGAAGTTGTGGGTTTGATCCCTGGCCTCACTCAGTGGGTTAAGGACCTGGCCTTGCTGCAAGGTACTGTGTAGGTCATAGACATAGGTCCGATCCAGCATTGCTGTGGCTGTGACATAGGCAGGCAGCTGCCCCCAGTTAGAACCCTAGCCAGGGAACTCCCATATGCCATGGGTGCAGCCCTAAAAATAAAAAAAAAAGGATATTTGTGAAGTTTTGTCTTGAAAAAATATATATCTGAAGGAAAGATGCAGAAGAATGTTAGGATTTGACAAAGCCTGGTTATGCGCACAAGTTATATCATTTTCTACACTCTCTGCTCTTTGGAATTGTTTCATAATTAAAAAAAATAAAGTAGTGAATAGAAAGTAGGGTACCAAGCCAGGATGTTCTGAACACGAGATAGATGCGAGTCTAGATGTAGGTACGCTGGCCTCGGAGGGTCCCGGATGCCGCCCTGCGTGGGGCACGCTCCCAGCTGTGCTCAACAACACGCGGGGAGCCTCTTTCCCCATCCCGTTTTCGTGTCCCATCTGGCAGTTCCTCTCGGATCTGCTGTCTGCTGGGAATCACTGGTCTCAGGCTCTGACTACCTTTGCACAGGTGTGCTGCCTGGCTGCCTGCGCCTCCCTGGGGCCTCCAGCCTTTGTCCTCCCGGGACTTGGGTAAGAACAGCACAAGTTCATGTCCACCTCCTGCCAAGGGACAGGGGAATTTTGGAGGCCGGGAGATCTTGATTGTTTTATCTCCTTCAGGCTTTCTCCACGGTAGCGCACGGGTTTCCGATGTCCTGGTTTCTTGCACTTATTAATCTGTCTGCCCCGTCTTCTTCTTCTTCTTTTTTTTCTTTTTAGGCCTGAACCTGCCTGGAGATTCCCAGACTAGGGCTTTAATTGGAGCTACAGGTGCCGGCCTACACCGCACCCACAGCAACGCCAGATTCAAGCTGCGTCTGTGACCTATGCCACAGCTCACAGCAACGCCGGATCCCTGATCCACTGAGTGAGACCAGGGATCGAACCCGCAACCTCATGGTTCCTAGTCGGATTCGTTTCCGCTGCGCCACGACAGGAACGCCTGCCCCAACTTCTTTATTCCTTATAAAAATGGGTTCAGTCCAGGTCACTGACAACAATCCCAAAGAATCCAGCCTGGGCCTCCTTATCTAGATGGTCCTGGAATCCAGAGACCTACCTGCTGTGGAATCCCAGCTCAGCCAGCAAGCAGCCGGATGACTCTAGGCAAACCACGTCACCTCGCTGGACCTCCCTTTCTTCCCCGGGTAAATGGGGCATGGATGCTTGCCTCACCCGGTTGGCATGATGTCGTGATTGCATAATGTCTCACTTGTCAAGGCTCCAAGCACAGTGTCTGCACAAGACACAACGCATTAACTTTTCCTAGGGGCAAATTTAGCAATTCACATTGGCAGGCCTCTCACGGTCTGATCGTGTCTTTCTATTACCAAGCTATGTCCCCCTCTTCTTTCCTCTGCTTCTCTCTTCTCCCAACCCCCTTTCTCCAGGTTACCTCTGGGTGCTCAGGCTCCTACAGAATAGCCTCAACCCCAGCCTCCAACCCCGATAAGACTTTCCAAGGGGACCTCTCAAACTTGCAGAACCTCAGAAACCTTTAAAGAGCTAAAAGCCCCAAACACCAAAATAGCACAACAATAAGCCCCTACACCAAGCCCCAGCTCCACTCCAGAAAACGCAATTCACTTGGTCTGGAGTGGGTGGGGGGCCCAGACACTGTCTTTTCTTTTCCTCCCCACCCCCACCCTGGCAGGTGATCCCCAAGTCCATTTTGAGACTGTTCCCTGCAAGCAGCTATCTTCCTAACAGTGGGGAAAAAACCCACCACACCTTCACTTTTTTCCATTTCCCAAGCTCTTTCTTGAAAAACATTTACATAAATAAATAAAATAAAAGTAAAAATAACTTACGGGCTCTTCATGAAGCTTTTCCTTAACTTTTACCTTGGATAATAACTTATATGGGAGGCAGAACAGAAATAACTCCCAGCCTGTCCTGAAGGGCCAGTTGCTTTTTCCTCCCATTGCTTGCCCTGGGACTTGGTTGCTTTTCTGCACACTTTTCCTTTGCCACAGATCTGGACTAAACAGACAGCAGCAAACCCAGGTAAGTTAAGCCCACTGTGAAGACTCTGTTTTCAAGCGACATTTCCTGCTTGTTTTTAGCTCATCTATTCTTCAGATGCTGATGTTACACGGTGGCTGATAACTTTAAGCAGCCCTGGTGTTTGGTCTTTGCAGGCATTGTGGGCTTCGGTGTCCTTTAGAAATCTTCCTCTTTAGCCCATGTCCTCTATGGCTCCTCCCAGCTCACTGGACTTCCCAGTCGTGTATAATGCAGCAACCCTGGGTGGCTCCCGTTCTCTCTTAGACTGCTTCTCCAACTCCAAGCATGGACCTCAGGCCGTGGGGAAGATCTGAACAGTGGAAGTGACTTAGCCAACATCATGGCTGTGGCCCTAGCAATGGAAAACGGTGTGACTGGAGGGCCAGGGCTTGGAATTCTTGGCTTTGCTTCCTACTTATCTGGAGGCTTGACTTGGGATATTGCATCTGGAGCCACATACTTAACATCAGCAGCATTTTAGCTTTGAATGAGCAGCGTGGCTGAAATCTATCTTCTGGCAAAGTGAGGTGGTGACCTCCTGGGAGGCCGCACAGACCCTGGCTAAGAACTTGCTCTGAGACATAAAGGGTAGACTCGCTTACACTTTAATACTCATCCTAGGATGGGGCTAGACAGAGAGGGAGACAGAAGTACCAACAAGGGTTGGCTGAAATTTGGGGAGAATACCAACAGATCGAATATACCTGACTATACATTTTTTGATATTTGGTTAGGTTCTTGCTAGGAAGTGGCATTTCATACTTTACTCCCCTAGTCTTGTCCAACATATTTTTGTAGGGCACGTTCTTATGGCTTATGCCATAGAGTCTCACAACACTCCCGGTTGAGATCATCATCCTTGTTTCACAGCTAAGTGAGCCGAGGACCAGAAAAGGGCTCAGTGTGGGCTCGGGCGTTGGAGGAGCTGGGACTGACTGTGGCTTCTTCCTCTATAGCATTCTGCCTCCAGTTATTCAGCACTAGCCCACAGTTTTCCAGGTTTTTATTTCACCGTTGCACACCAGCCCAGTCCATTTCAAAGCAAGGATTTTCCTGCTGGTAAGACTGTGCAAGTCCAGGTGATCGCCTGAACCACTGGAGGGAGATATCAAAAACTATTTTGGGGAGAGAGATTTTGTCTCAGGCTCTGTACCCACTTTATTGCCGTGAAACTTATACCATGATGGCAAGAGCACTAACCAAGTAACTATTTCTTTAAACATTTGCTGACTATACCTCATGTGGAGGGTCCTGGAAAGAGTTCATGGGAGACAGAGATGAATTTGATATGTCCCTACAGGAATGGCAGAAGTGGGGATCCAGCGGACCCACTCTTCTTTGCTACATCCAGGGCAGACATCACTAATCTATCAGGTCATTCCTTCCCATTAAGCCCAAACATGACCTCTCAAGACACTGATCCAGGTGTTCCTTTGTGAACTTTCAGTAGAATCAATACTTAATGAGAGCTAGAATTTGCTAACTGCTTATTATATGCTGGGCAGTATGTTACATTCATTGTCACATTACTGCCACACAGTTCCAGGAATCAGCAGCTGTCGTTATCCTCTTTTTTTACAAATGAACAAATAGGCTTAGACAAGTTAAGTATCTTGCTGCGCCCCCCACCCCCAACCAAAGGGATCTAAGATTTGAACTTGGCCAGTCCAACTCCAGAGCCCGCATTCTTGTTCTTTCACTCTTTACTGCTCTCTGCTTTCCATTCCTGAGCTGCTACAGCCTCTGCCCTTCTGAGCACAGAGCTGATGCAACTTGCAGGTGAGAATAAGTTAATATCTCCCGGCTGCTCGGCCAGCTCCCCTGATGTTTCATAGCCAATGATCATGGCCTCATTTCACAGAAGGAAGCACATATGGGCTGTGACATCTCCAAGGTGACAGCTCAAGTGACAGGAAGAAATGGGAGAGGGAATAGTGAATTCCCAAAACCAGACCTCTAGGTCAGCCCAGGTACCTCCGGGACTTTGGGGATTTTCTAAATGCCTCTTTTCATTCCTCAAAGCCTAACACAGTTTAATTTTGCAAATACACCTGGGGCCTGGGGCTGAAGAGTAATGTAAACAATAGATCTGGCTAAAACCTGCCTCCGGTTTTGTAAGAGAAAGGTGCTATGAAGTAGAAGCAACTGGTGTTAAATGCTTGTCTCATAGGCATTCCTACAAAATCTAGCAACCTGGGCGCCCCTTTGCGTTTCCTGGGACCAGCTAAATGAATAGTTACAATATGATATTTGAGCAATATATGGGGTTTGCAATTCAGTTCCCGTGTGTGTGTGTGTGTGTGTGTGTGTGTGTGTGTGTGTTCATTTGTTACATAGTCTTTCAAACTTCATTTGGAAAAAAAATGAATTGATTACACTTTAAATATTATATATTCCCTATTTCTAAACAGGCATAGAACTGGCAAATGGCTAAAAATGTGGAATAAAATCTGAAAGAAATTCCTCTGCACACAATACTTGCCCTTTTCATCTATCTTGAAAACATTTATTTGTTTATTTGTCTTTTTTTGTCTTTTTAGGGCCGCACCTGTGGCATATAGAGGTTCCCAGGCTAGGGGTCCAATTGGAGCTACAGCTGCTGGCCAACGCCACAACCACAGCAATGCCAGGTCTGAGCTGCTTCTGTGACCTACACCACAGCTCACGGCAACACTGGATCCTTAACCCACTGAGCGAGGCCAGGGATGGAACCCGCAACCTCATGGTTCCTAGTTGGATTTGTTTCTGCTGCGCCACGACGGGAACTCCAAGTCCTAAAAACATTTAAAAGGCCAACCTACCTAGCCAAATTGTTTTCCTTTGACCATGGGCAGATGGCTTTCTTTCTAATACTCTAGAGAAGGATTAAGTATCCAACTAGACTTACAGGTAGGCTGCAATAAATATTTCTACCGCTTGCTTCCTAGGAATGAAGAACAAGAATACCCACGAGTAGTGTGTGAGGTGAACTGGGTTCTGTAGAGTCACCACCAGTTTTTGTCCTCATGGAACCCATGAATGTGATCTTATTTGGAAAGAGGGTCTTTGAGGATGCAGTCAAGTTAAGATGAGGTTGGGTCATATGTCTAATGACTGGGGTCCTTAGAAGGAGAGAGAGACACAGAGAAACAGGGAACGTGATGATGGGCAGAGGATGTGCCGAGGCAGATATTCGCCAAGGAACCACAAGGATGGCCGGTGGCCAGAAGCGAGGAAGAGCTTTGGAAGGATTCTTTCCTAGGGCTTCAGAGAGAGCACGTCTCTGCTAACCTCTTGATTTTGAACTTCTAGTCTCCACAACTGTGAGAGAATAAATTCCTGTTGGTTTAAGCCACCTACTCTATGGCACTTTGTTAAAACAGCCCTACAGGAGTTCCCACTGTGGCACAGCGGAAACGAATCTGACTAGTATCCATGAGGATTCGGGTTCGATCCCTGGTGGATCGGGGATCTGGCGTTGCCGTGAGCTGTTGCAGATGCAGCTTGGATCCCACTGCGGGATCCCACTGTGGGCCGGCAGCTGCAGCTCTGTTTCAACCCTTAGCCTGGGAATTTCCGTATGCTTCCTGGGGTGTGGCCCTAAAACAAAATAAAACAAAAGCAAAAAACAAACAATCCCCCCAAGCCCTACAAAAGTAATAAATAAGGGAAGTTGGACTGATATTCATTCCAAACCTTCTTTCTCAGAGACCCTTAGATTGAGGTTTTGATCTGACTAGTGTTCTCCCTACAGTTTCCCACTTCATTGAATGGTGAGAAACAGTAACCCAAACAGAAATAGGCAGCATTTATGAAGCTTTCTCTAGTCACCTGATTTCCATATTAACTGATAACTGGGGACCAGAAGCCACTTTTATTTTAAGGAAATACATGCTCCTCCTAGAGAACTGAGCTATCCAATAGCATCGGGAGGTCTGCTTTGGGCATGAGCATGTACCTACCAAGTGACAAGAAAGGACACCTGTCCAGCATAATTTAGGGAAGAGAGTCTGATACGGTGGTTGACCAGGGAACGTTGGAAGCACCTGGAAGCTTTAAAAAAGTACTGATGGCTGGATTCCACCCCAGAAATTCTGATTTAACTAGTCTGGGGTGCCACTGTGCATCAGGATTTTAAAAAGCTCCCTCGGGTGATTCTGAAGGGTGGTTAGGGCTGAGAATTACTGGCAGAAATACCTGTAGATTCTAGCTATTGGGGTGAAACTTTCCAATGAATATAGTAAATTAAGGAAAACTAGTAAAATAGTTAAACTATGCATTAAAGAAAGAGAATAAGATAAAAAGGCTAATCTAGGATGAAATCAAACTCTGTAGTAAGGTTATTTATTTATTTATTTTTGCTTTTTTGGGGCTGCACCTGTGGCACATGGAAGTTCCCAGGCTAGGGATTGAATCGGAGCTGCAGCCAGTGGCCTATGCCACAGCCATAGCAATGCTGGATCTGAGCCTTGTCTGTGACCCACAGCACAGCTCACAGAACACTGGATCCTTAACCTACTGAGCAAGGCCAGGGATCGAACCTACATCCTTATGGTTCCTAGTTGGGTTCATTACTGCTGAGCCATAGCGGGAACTCCTGGTCCTCAAATATTTAAACAGAGCAAGAGCTATTTTGTAAAGAATGGTCACATCGGTGCAGCTCTGTTAATGGAATGAGTTTGAATCATTCGGTTTTGTTGGAGTTGTCAGCACAATGCCTGGCTCAGAGCAGGCTTTAAGAAACAAAGAACAAAAAAAACAAAACAAAAAAAAAGAAAAGAAACATTGGCTAATGTCGTCTCTTTAAGAAAAAGAGGAAGCCGAGGTTCAAATTTCCTCTGGCAGCTTCTCTTCTTCTCCAAAGAAATCTAGATCATCTAAATTATCCCCCAAAGCCTTCTTAATTCCTAAGAAGGCAAACCCAATGCTTTCAATTAAAAAGTTAATTACCATTTACTAAAGTTCCTATATTCATTTTAGATGGCCTAAACTGATGATTCAGGAGAGTTGGGTATTCTTATGTGGTACATTAGTGCTTTATAAAATACCAACTAATCCATATACACACTTAGCCCATTTTAAGAGACTTAAAGATTTCACACTTTAATTAATCATAGGAGGCTGTTGTTGGATAATTTTGCATGATGTGTTGCTGATCATCTTTGTGATCTATTTGCTGCCAAGTTCTTCATTAGAAACACAACTGCCAATTATTCCATTGTTACAAGAAAGTATAGTCTACTTATATGATTTTCAGGAACATACCTTGGTAGAAGGTGGGATTCGCCCATCCTCACAGGAACTAGTAGGTGCTTTGCAGACAGTTCAAGGGAGGGGTGATTGTGGGGTGGAAATACCCAGTTCCCTGGAGGCGGATGGGTTTGAGTTGAACTTTCAGGGTGTAGCACCACCGCTGTTTTTGAGCATGTATATGTGACTATACAAATACTTGGCAAGGGCCAGACAAGGGAGGCCAGTAGGCTTAAACTTGTGTGTCAAAACTGATAGACCAGTTGGTAATGATCTCTTAGGCTATTGGAGGTCAAAAATGATTCTGAAGCCAAATCCATATTCAGAGGGAGAGAGAACCAAGATAGGTTAACAATTTCTTAGGGCACATAGAGGAGGGAACAGAAGCATGGATGCCAAGCATTCGCTATGATCATCTGAGATCCTTTTTTGAAAGACAAGAGCCATTGGTTAGCCAATAGGCCTTATACAAGTCATAGGAAGTCCTGCTTGTTTCTTTTCTTCCTTCTTTCCTTTCTTTCTTCCATTCTTTCTTTCCTTCCCTCCCTTCCTCCCATCTTCCTTCCTTCTTCCCTTCCTTCCTTCTTTTTCTTTTTGCTTTTTAGGGTCGCACCCACAGCATATTGGAGGTGTTGAATCAGAGCTGTGGCTGCCGGCCTACACCACAGCCACAGCAGCGTAGGATCCGAGATGCGTCTGCAACCTACACCACAGCTTATGGCAACACTGTATCCCCAATCCACTGAGCGAGGCCGGGGATTGAACCTCATGGATACTAGTCCAATTTGTTTCTGCTGCACCACAACAGGAACCCAGATCTTGCTTATTTTCTAAAAACTCTGGCTACATGAGAAATTTAGTGTGTGGTGTAAGGCTGGTTGACCTTCGGCTAAGAGTCCCAGTTGAGAAGTTCCCAAACAAGATGAAACATTTAGTCTGAAACCAGCTAAGGTTTGCCCAGTCCTTTCCATCTAAATCTGAACAATTGCTCTCTGGTGCGATTATTCTATTTTTATTCATCCATAATAAAGAACTTTGCTGTTTAATGAGGTATTTAAGAATATAAGAGCAAGAGGCCACACTCTGTTTCAAAGAACAATGGTCAACGTCCTACCTTGATGTTCAGGCTTGTACCCTGCAGTCCTTTAAAAAACTGCACATGGCATTTCTTCCCCATCCTCTCTTATTTCCCAGCATTCACACCATGATGCTGATCGTTTGGATGCATTGCAAGAGAGAAGAGCCAGGATGACCACTCTTATCTGAGGAACTGAAAAGATGGCGTTGCTGAGATGATGATGACTCTAGGAGGAGGAGGAGGAGGTTTTGGGGACAGATCATGAGTTTAGTTTGGGGTAAGTTACATGTGGGATGCCTGTTTAATATCCAAGTGGAGTTGCCAAGTGGACAGTTGGACAGATGTGTCTGAAAATCCAGAGGGGGAAATGTGGGCCATAGATGTAAATACTGGAGTCATCAGTTCATCAATGGCATTTAAAACCGTGGAGCTGAACGAGATCACCAGGATAATGCATTCAGACAGAGAAGGGGTCTAAAGACTGAGCTTTGGAATAACATCAGGATGAAGAGGTCCTTGGAGTTCCCGTTGTGGCTCAGTGGTTAACGAATCTGACTAGGAACTATGAGGTTGCAGGTTCGATCCCTGGCCTTGCTCAGTGGGTTAAGGATCCGGCGTTGCTGTGAGCTGTGGTGTAGGTTGCAGACGCGGCTCGGATCCCACGTTGCTGTGGCTGTAGTGAAGGCCGGCAGCTACAGCTCCTGTTAGACCCCTAGCCTGGGAACCTCCATATGCTGCGGGTGCGGCCCTAGATAAGGCAAAAAGACAAAAAAAAGAAAAAAAATGAAGAGGTCCAGAGATGAGGAGAAACCAGCAAAGACTGAGAAAGAGCAGCGTGTGAAGTAGGAAGAAAGCCAGCAGTGTGCCCTGGTAGCCAAATAAAGAAGGGGCTTCAAGGGGGAGGCGTCATCATTAACTAGTTCAGATGATGTTGATAGGCCTGAGTAAGGTGCAGGCTGGAGACCAGCCCGTTGGGTATAGCAGTGTGGAGGTTATTGTTTTGAGGGAGTTCTGGAAGTGAAGGCTCGGTTGAAGGGTGTTTGATAGATAACAGGAGGATAGAAAGAGGAAGCTGCAAGCATTAACAATGTTTTTAGGAGTTTTGGGAGTTCCTTTCATAGCTCAGTGGTTAATGAATCCGATCAGGAACCATGAGGTGGCGGGTTCAATCCCTGGCCTTGCTCAGTGGGTTAAGGATCCGGCGTTGCTGTGAGCTGTGGTGTAGGTCGCAGATGCAGCTCGGATCCTGCGTTGCTGTGGCTGTGGCGTAGGCGGCAGCTGTAGCTCCGATTAGACCCTAACCTGTGAACCTCCATATGCCACGAGTACGGCCCTAGAAAAAGGCAAAAAGACTAAAAAAACCCCCAAAAACCAACAATGTTTTTAGGAGTTTTGCCAAGAAGAGAAAGCAGTGAAGTGATGGCTGCAGGGAAATGAGGTTGAGAGCATCTTTGCTTTAGAATGGGAGAGATAGTTGCCCGTTTGCGTGAAAGTGTCAAAGGCCCCATAAAGAGAACAAGTTGGTGATGCCGGGGAGAGAGGGGCGTTGCCGGAGCCATGTTCCTGAGCAGATGAGGCTGGATCGGGGTGCGTCTAGGTGCAGAGTGCTCGTCTTTGCTGGGAGATGGCAGTTCATCCACATGATTGCAAGATAAAAAGTTGATGTGACAGGAGATGATCATGCAAGTTCTCAACTGTTAAAACAGCCTTCTGTGGCTCCCGACTGTGCCTTACACCGTAGAGTCCATTAGGCTCAGCCTGGGATACGGGTTGCATCTTCCTCCTCATCAACCCTTGACTCTTTATTTTATTTTATTTTATTTTATTATTTTTTGTCTTTTTAGAGCCGCACCCACAGCATATGGAGGTTCCCAGGCTAGGGGTCTAACAGGAGCTGTAGCTGCCGGCCTTCGCCACAGCCACAGCAACGCGGGATCCGAGCCGCGTCTGCAACCTACACCACAGCTCACGGCAACGCCCGATCTTTAACCCACTGAGCAAGGCCAGGGATCGAACCCGCAACCTCATGGTTCCTAGTTGGATTCGTTACTGCTCCTCCATGACGGGAACTCCAACCCTTGACTCTTAATCCCCTTCTCTGTCTGTACTTAACAAACATGGTTGTTTCTGCCTGGAGAGCTCTTTAGGAGATGATGTTTCAGGTCAAACGTCACCTCCTCTGTCCCTCCAGGTTCCCATATTTTTCCGGCTTGAATCTGCATCATAGCCCTTTATTGCATTATAATGTTTTGTTTACCCATCTGTCTTTTTTCAAAGCTCTGATCTCTTTGATCACAGGCGCTTTGTCTTCTTACTTGTCTCTGTGTGCAGTCACCTCCACCCACCCTTCCCCCCAGGACAGTGTCTGGCACAGAGGAGGAAATAAAAATTGGGGAGGAGTTCCCGTTGCAGCACAGTGGAAACAAATCTGACCAGGAACCATGAGATTGAGGGTTTGATCCCTGGCCTCTCTCAGTAGGTTGGGGATCCGGTGTTGCTGTGAGCTGTGGTGTAGGTTGCAGACACGGCTCAGATCCCGCATTGCTGTGGCTGTGACGAAGGCCGGCAGCTACAGCTCCTGTTAGACCCCTAGCCTGGGAACCTCCATATGCCACAGATGCATCTCTAAAAAACAACAACAACAAAAAATTGGGGATCCTGGCAACTGAAGAGGGTTCTATGCATCCTTTTAATGTAAACTTTTTTTTTTTTTTTGGCTATGCCTGAGGCATGTGGAAGTTCCTGGGCCAGGGTTTGAACCCGTGCCACACCAGTGATAAAGTTGGCTCCTCAGCTGCTAGGCTATCAGGGAACTTCAACGCATGTTTTTATTGAACTATAACAGATATACACATATGTGTACACACAAATTATGTGTCTAGTTCTATGCATTTTCAAAGCGGACCTACCTTCATCAAAAAATGGACCCTTACCAGCACTCTAGAAAATTCCATTGTACCATCTCATTACTCAAAGGTAGCCATTATCTTGACTTCTAACATCATGATTTTGTTTTGTCTTTGAACTTCATATAAATGCAATCAAACGGTATTTTTTTTTTTTTTTTTGCTTTTTAAGGCCACACCTGCGGCATATGGAAGTTTCCAGGCTAGGGGTCGAATTGGGTCTGCAGCTGCCGGCTTACACCACAGCCACAGCAAGGCCAGATCCAAGCTGCGTCCTCGAACTTTGCTGCAGCTGGTGTCAACTCCGGATCCTTAACCCACTGAATGAGGCCAGGGATCGAACCTGTATCTTCATGGACACCATGTTGGGGTCTTAGCCAACCGAACCACAATGGGAACTCCAAACAGTACGTAATTTTTTTTTTTTTTTGCCTTTTGTCATTTTATGGCCGCACCCGCGGCATGTGGAGGTTCCCAGGCTAGGGGTCTAATTGGAGCTGTGGCCACTGGCCTGCGCCGCAGCCACAGCAACGCAGGATCCGAGCCGCATCTGCAAACTACACCACAGCTCACGGCAACGCCGGATCGTTAACCCACTGAGCAAGGGCAGGGATCGAACCCGCAACCTCATGGTTCCTAGTCAGATTCGTTAACCACTGCGCCACGACGGGAACTCCCAAACAGTACGTAATTTTGAATGTCTAATTTCTTTTGCTCAGCGTTTTATTTCTATGACCTATACACTTTGTGTGTGTAGCAGTAGTTCATCTGCATAGCTGTGTGGTGTTCCGAGCATATTGCAATTATTTATCCATTCTACTGCTGTTGGATATTTGGGCTGTTTTTGGCTTTTACAAGTATACCTGCAATGAATGTTCTTGTACATATTGTTAAGCACTTGTATACTTTTATACTTGAGAGTGGGGTGGCTGGGTCATGTATTTAAGTGCTACTTATGCTTTTGATCTTGTTCTCATTCCTCAACAAGCCCAGGAGCAGAGTTCTAGACCCTGCGCTCTGGCCTCTAAGAAGATTAGTCCAGCCCCTTCTTTTTTTGTCTTTTCAAGGCCACTCCCGCCGGCATATGGAAGTTCCCAGGCTAGGGGTCTAATCGGAGCTGTAGCCGCCGGCCTACGCCACAGCCACAGTCACACCAGATCTGAGCCGCATCTGCGACCTACACCACAGCTCACAGAAATGCTGGGTCCTTAACCCACTGAGCGAGGCCAGAGATCGAACCCACAACCTCATCGTTCCTAGTCCGATTCGTTTCCGCTGTGCCCTTCTTTTTCATACAGGAAGCCCGAGACTCAGGCTGTGACTTGCCCCAGGTCTCCTCATCTTCGGGCCAGTATGAATCAAGGTTCATGTTGGTTAAACACCTCTTAGTTTTCCCATGATGGAACTCTCCTCCCTGACCCAGGAATGATGACACGTCATTGCAATTTGTCTAACAAACTCTAGTGTTTATCAAGCATCCGTAAATTGCTGGACAAATTGTGTCATATGTTTACCTGTGTCATATGTTTATATCTTATGTTATCTCTAATCCTTACAACAGCCCTTCAAGACAGGTAATATCAACTTTCCTTTTCAGATGGGAACATGAGCCCAGAGAGGGTGAGTAACTTGCTGGGCTTTCCACAGGAAGTGGCGGAGGTGGGATCTGAACGCTGCTTGTAACTCCTTGGGAGACAAGAGGGGTGAGCGCCTTCCTAGGAGGCTATTGCTGTTTGGTGCAAGGAAGTGCTTTCTTTCTTGGGTCCTAGGGCTCCTCCCAAGTGCAGATAGTCCAGTTTTCTGTCTCAGAGCCTGTAACTAAAAGAGGGGAACTCAACAGACCTGCGCTTAATGTCCCCCTCTCCCCCTCGAAGGTCATTGCTTACAGCCATTGTGATGATAAACAGCTCGATTTGAAAGCTACAGAGGGGCCCAACCCTTGCTCCTCCAGCTCTCCCCAGAAGCCTCTCGGACAGTGAAGCTGGATGTTCAGAAACTAATTGAACCCATTTCGGAGGAGCTAGAACATGGGTTTCATTATTCCAGGAATCTTTGTAACTATCCTTTTCCTGTTCCTATGTGATATCTCAAAAAAGGTCATAAAAAGATAAATGATCATCATCAACATGAATGAGGGACGTATATCGTGCCATGTACTGACTGCTCTTATAAATGATCTCCTTTAGTCCTCCCAACCACATTTTGAGGTAGGTACTGTTATTATCCCCATTTTATTTTATTTTTTAATTAATTAATTAATTAATTGATTTTTACAGTCATACCTGCAGCAACATTGGATCCTTAACCCACTGGGCCAGCCCAGGGATCAAACCTTCATCCTCACAGAGACAACACCAGGTCCCTAACCCCCTGAGCCACAACAGGAACTCCTATTATCCCCATTTTAAAGATGAAGAAACATGCTTAGAAAGATGAAGTGACCCAAGGGCACATATTAAATGAATGAGCTGGGGCTTCATTGTGGGCCTGTGCAGCCGTGGTGCTCCATTCTTGGTTGAACTGATACTCAAGCACACCAAAAATGCTTGTTATTTGATACTTCCTTTTGACTAAGGCTTTTGTTGTTGTCTTCCTGTCTTATTAATCATTCATCTGGTGTGGTATAAATACACAGTGGAGTACTACTCAGCCATAAAAAAGAACACAATAATGCCATTTGCAGCAGCATGAATGGAGCTAGAGACTCTCATACTAAGTGAAGTAAGTCAGAAAGAGAAAGGCAAATACCATATGATATCACTTATATCTGGAATCTAATATAGGGCACAAATGAACCTTTCCACAGAAAAGAAAATCATGGACTTGGAGAACACACTTGTGGTTGCCAAGGGGGAGGGGGAGGGAGTGGGATGGACTGGGAGTTTGGGGTTAATAGATGCAAACCATTGCCTTTGGAATAGAGGAGCAATGAAATCCTGCTGTATAGCACTGGAAACTATGTCTAGTCACTTATGATGAGGCATGATAATGTGAGAAAAAAGAATGTATACATGTATGTGTAACTGGGTCACCTTGCTGTACAGTGGATAATTGACAGAACACTGTAAACCAGCTATAATGGAAAAAATAAAAATCGTTATAAATGGGAAAAAATAAAAACCATTATAAATGATAAAAAATCATTCATCTGGGAATGTTCATCATCTCACAACAATCACAATCTAACAAATTCAATCTTGTATTTGTGAGGGCATTTCTCCCCTACCCTCCACCTTGGGAAGAGCGAGGATTTTTTTTTACCGAAATCAGCTGAAATAATCAACTTAGTTAAGAAAGATGATGGGTGAGAGAGGGAGGGCAGGTCAGGGAGAATCTGGGTTTGGAGGGTATTGGAGGTGGCAGCATGGAGGCTATCATGCAGCTGTGAGGTTTGGTTTAGCTTCTAACTGCTCCCTCTGCATTTTCTTTGACGGACCCTCCTTAACCTTCTTCTCTGTTGATGGGGTATCAAGGTAGCAGGTGGTTGGGTACGTGTGTCTGTGGGCTTTTACTTGCAGTTTTTTTTTTGTCCTTTTTTAGGGTCGCACACGCCGCATATGGAAGTTCCCAGGCTAGGGGTCTAATTGGAGCCGTTGCTGCCGGCCTTCGCCACAGCCACAGCAACGCGGGATCCGAGCCGTGTCTGCAACCTACACCACAGCTCACGGCAACGCCGGATCCTTAACCCACTGAGTGATGCCAGGGATCGAACCTGCAACCTCATGGTTCCTAGTCGGATTTGTTTCCACTGCGCCATAACGGGAACGCTACTTGTAGGGTTTTTGAAAAATGTTGAAAGGATTTTGAAATGACTGATGCTATTAGGGCATAGCTCTTAATTTTTTTTTTTTGTTGTTGTTATTTTATAAAAAGAACAGGAGTTCCTGATGTGGTGCAGTGGGTTAAGATTAAGAATCTGACTGCAGTGGCTTGGGTCATTGCGGAGGTGTAGGTTTGATCCTCACCTGGTGCAGTGGGTTAAAGGATCCAATGTTGCTGCAGCTTCAGCTCAGGTTCAAACCCTGGTCCGGAAATTTCCACAGGCTGTTGTTGTAGCCAATAAAAAATAAAAAGATGAGATTGGGCGAGTTCAGGGTGGTATGGCCGTCGATGGAAGAGGGTGCCGCGCCCCGTTTTAAGTATTCACCTCCTCTCTTTTCCAGATGGAAATTCAGCGTATCACCAAGTGACCCGTCGCTGTGGGAACACAGATTTCCTGCCCAGTCTAGCCTCTCTGCACTTGGCATTAACTAAAGAGCCGCTGCTAGATCTGCAGAATTAGCAGGTGACTCTCTGGGCCACGTGCCGAGGAAGACAGCCGTTTTACTCAAGTTTGCTGAAAGGGGAATGTGAAAAGCACCTAAAAATCTGCTGGCTTATCTCTCTTCTCCCAAACTCCTTCCATTGACTGAATGACATTGCACGTGTGCGTAGGGGAGAGAAGGAGAGAGAGAGAGAGAGAGGAGAAGAAGAAGGAGAAAGAGAAGGGGAGGAGGGGGAGGAAGGAGAGGAGGAGAAGTTGTTCTTGGTGGTGCAGTGGGTTAAGGATCCAGCATGTCCACACTTGTGGTGTAGGCCGAAACCTGCAATCTTGGGTGCAGCCGAAAAAGAAAAAAATAAAAAAAATTTTTGTGCCTCTTTTTCCTCTTACAATCTCCTTTTACCACCGGGGACATGAATATCAATCAAGCTGGTAATAGAGTCACCTCAGATGGCAGCTAAGAGGCAGCACATTAATTAACTGCGTGACCTGCCTATGTGACGTCACCTGTCCGTATCTTAGTGTCCACACACGGCAAAGCCGTTTGTACACTGCCAGGAATGGCTCAGGCCTGAGAAATGAAGATCAGTGTTTCTTATGTGTTGAGAGGAGACTAAGTGTGGTGATATCATGGTTTTATTGTTATCCCCACAGTGGTTTTACAGAGATTTTGCAGCAGAGATTTACAATCTGTTTGAGAAACTATTCTCTGTTTTCCCTGGTGGGCAGTGGAGATGTTAAGAATTTCAGTTACTCCTCTGATTAAAATCTAAATGGCTATCACTTTCATGATAATATGGAGAACACCATCACTTTGGGGCTATTTTAATTTTCCTTTGTGTCCAGGCTTTCAATGCAAGTTACCTGGAACAAATTAATTTAGAGGAGCTTTTATGAGCCTAATAAGATGGGACTTACCATTTTTTTTTTCCCTTTTTAAGGGCTGCACCAGAGGCATATGGAAGTTCCAGGGCCAGGGGGCAAATCAGAGCTGTGACCGAGGCCTACGCCGCAGCCACAGCAACATGGGATCCTAGCCACCTCTACGAACTACACTGCAGCTTGTGGCAACACCGGATCCTTAACCCAATGATCAAGATCCGGGATCTAACCTGCATCCTCATGGATACTGGTCAGATTCTTAACCCACTGAGCCACAACGCTAACTCCCAAGACACTCATCTTAAATGCCTGAGGATCATCTAAATAGGGGACTGATTGTGGGAAGTACAGGTCATCACATGTCAGGTGCTTGGTTCAATTCATTTCCTCAAGGATGCTCACAGGCTAGGACCAGGCCAGGGGGCTATGATCTTACTCTTAAGCTTGTTTGATGTGCACTAATGCAAAGAAGACACCCTTGAAGTGATACTGGATGAGATGTCACCCACTGGCCTTGCTCTGCACAGCAATGGCTTCTCTTGCAGTGTTCACAGCAAAGACAACTCTTTTCAAGCAGGGACATGGCTGCGAATGTCAGGTTCTCAGATTCTGAGTCTCTAAGAAGTCCTTGACTCTGAGTGTCGGCCCCAGAGGCTGGGGTCCCTGGCTCACCGCCAGGCCTCCTGGCGGGTAGATTCAACAAGAGTGAGACACCATGCAACTAATTCCCAACCGAAAGCCTGTTCCACGGGCACACGAAGCGTGTTGTATGGGAAAGCGCAAATTTCAAGAGCCTCTGAATTGTTGAGAGAAAATATCTTGTTCAGGGAACGGCTGGAATCAGGTTCCTATCTGATCCTCTTGAATTGCTCTATTTTCTCTCTGCTGCATTTAAATGATGTTTGGAAATACAGAGTACAGATATGAGACACGGGCTGCTACTGTGGAAACAGCGTGGGAATAATTATTACTTTGTGTTCTGAGCAAAAAAAGGTTCGATATTCTAATTCTAGAGTTCTAAGAATGGAAGTTAGAAGGAATACAAATTAAATGGAGAAGAAATATATCCTAGGGCAGAAAGGGGATTCCGAAAGCTCATGTACACAAGATATCCTTATTTATTCTTTGATATGACATCGGCAATTATAAACGATTTATTGTAAAGACTTGCCTATGTTGAATTGTTAACCTGTACACTCGTATCATGCCTTTGGAACATGCTGAGGTGGGTCATGACCACTTTCTGGCTGTCTTGAGAGGAAGTGGAAAGTTTAAGTCACCGGTTTAAGAAGTGGAACCAAGAATTAAACTGCCGATGACAAAATATTTCCCTGGCTATGGTTGTGAAATTCACTTTCAAGCACAAATACTCTGACAACAAAGGGAGCACGAGACTTGGTTTCTTTAGGAAGGCTTTTTTCTCCCCTCCACTTCTGCCATGTCACTGCTAGTTCCAAAGTCTGTTTGGGAGTTCCTGTCGTGGCGCAGCGGAACCCAACTAGGGACCATGAGGTTGTGGGTTCGATCCCTGGCCTCGCTCAGTGGGTTAAGGATCCAGCGTTGTCGTGAGCTGTGCTGTAGGTCGCAGATGTGGCTCAGATCCCGTGCTGCTGAGGCTGTGGCGTCGGCTGGAGGCTACAGCTCTGATTCAACCCCTATCCTGGGAACCTCCATATGCCGCGGGTGCGGCCCTAAAAAGACAAAGACAAAGTCTCTTTGGGGGAGGAGGAGTCAAAAATCAGTACACTCAGCAAAAGAAAACCGTGGACAGAGTAAATAGCTCAAACTCTGAGGAGTATCATTCTAAGTAGTCTTAGTCCCACGGGGGAAAGGATTTGCTTAAGGTCGTAGGATTGATTGAAAGAGAGGGGCTAAAATACTACTGTATTTGCATTTTAAAAAGGTCTGTCTGGAAAAAAACAAAAGGAGTTCCCACTGTGGCACAGTGGAAACAAATCCGACTAGTATCCATGAGGACGCACGTTCGATTCCTGGTCTTGCTCAGTGAGTTAAGGATCTGGTGTTTCCGTGAGCTCTGGCATAGGTCAGAGACACAACTTGGATCCCGCAATGCTGTAGCTGTGGTTTAGGCTGGCAGCTGCAACCCCAATTTGACCCCTAGCCTGGAAACTTCCATATGCCACTGGTGCAGTCCTAAAAACACCAAAAAAAGATCTCTCTGGACATATACCCAAGAGTGGAATTGCTGGATCATATGATAGTTCTATTTTCAGTTTTTTGAGGAACCTCCATACTGTTTTCCACAGTGGCTGCACCCTATATCCAAAGAAAACAAAATACTAATTTGAAAAGATACATGTACCCCAATGTTCAGAGTAGCATTGTTTACAACAGTGTGAAGATATGGAAGCAATCTAAGCATCCATCAACAGATGAATGGATAAAGAAGATGTGAAACACAGGCACAGACACACACACACACACACACACACACACACACACACACACTGGAATATTACTCAGCCATAAAAAAGAATGAAATTCTGTCATTTGCACCAACATGGATGGACCTGGAGGGTATTATGCTTAGTGAAATAAGTTAGACAGAGAGATAAAAATACTGTATGTTATCACCTATATGTGGTATCTAGAAAATAAAACAAATGGCTGTATACAACATAACAGAAACAGACTCACAGATATAGAGGTCAAAGCAGTGGTTACCAGTGGGGAGAGGGAAGTGGGGAGGGATGAGGTAGGGGTAGAGCATTAAGAGAAACTACTGGGTATAGAAAAACAAGCTGCAAGGATGTACCGGACAGCACTGGGAATGTAGCCACTATTTTAAAGTAACCTTAAAAATAAAGTATTTTTACCTTAATACTTTATTTTAAAGTATTCCTTTTTTTTGTCTTTTTGCCTTATCTAGAGCCGCACCCGCGGCATATGGAGGTTCCCAGGCTAGGGGTCTAACAGGAGCTGTAGCCACCGGCCTTCGCCACAGCCACAGCAACGCAGGATCCGAGCCGCGTCTGCAACCTACACCACAGCTCACAGCAACGCTGGATCCTTAACCCACTGAGCAAGGCCAGGGATCGAACCCGCAACCTCATGGTTCCTAGTCGGATTCGTTAACCACTGAGCCACGACAGGAACTCCTAAAGTATTCCTTTAATACTTTATATTAGGAGTATAATCTATAAAAATATTGAATCGCTATGAAACTAATATAATATTATAAATCAGCTATACTTAAGTAAAAAATTAAAAAAATAAAAAGATCCCTCTGGTGGCTGCAGATCTGAGACTATCAATGATATTGGGCTTTAGAAGAGCCATAACTGTGGCTTGGGCCAGAGTGATGGGAGTGGACGTGGAGAGGGACAGACAGATTTGGGGGATGTCCTCTTTGCTGATCGTCAGGGCTAATTGATGTTTCAATATCTAAGGAAAAAGTTGGATTGGAAACCTGACCGGGCAAGGTGAGTTGAGGAATTTCATGAATCATGGCTCCGTGATGCACTGCAGTCGGGTCTCCTTTCTTTCTCACTCGGAGCAGCCCCAGAACCTTGATCCTTCTAGGTCATAACAGTTTCTTTTGTCTGTAGCTCTTAAAGCATTTCACAAAGACGCTTCAGCCTGGGCAGGGTGGGACGGACAGCGTGGCCTGCCACTAAGTGACTTGAAAAGAGACTGATTTCACTGTAATCGTAAACTTGGATGCAACCCAGGTGGATGCACAGTTATCGATTGCTTCACCCAAAGTAAATGGGACTCAAAGACAAGACTGGTTTGAGAAAATGGTCACTGTTCATCTTATTGCCATTATGTTGACGGAAGACAGTGCCTCAGTCCTGAAATACTTTCAACTTTGACCTGCTCAGAATGGGAATGTTTGCTAGCCATTCAGAATTTAACATAATTTCTCTTTTCTGTCTTTCCTCTTCTTCTTCTTCCTCTTCTTCTCCTTCTTCTTCTTCTTCTTCTTCTTCTTCTTCTTCTTCTTCTTCTTCTTCTTCTTCTTCTTCTTCTTCTTCTCCTCCCCCTCCTCCTCCTCCTTCTTCTTCTTCTTCTCCTTCCTCCTCCTCTTCCTCTCCCTCTCCCTCTCCCTCTCCTTCTCCTTCTCCTTCTTCTTCTTCTTTTTTAAGGGCCTCACCTGCAGCATATGGAGGTTCCCAGGCCAGAGGTAGAATCAGAGCTGTAGCAGTCAGCCTGCACCACAGCCATGGCAACTCTGGATCTGAGCTGCATCTGCGACCTACACCACAGCTCATGGCAACTCCAAATCCTTAACCCACTGAGCAAGGCCGGGGATAGAACCCAAATCTTCATGGATGCTATGTGGGGTTCTTAACCCATTGAGCCACAATGGGACCTCCAAACATAATTTTTCTAATCAGTCAATTAGTAGACATTTATTATATGCTTTCTTTAACAATATAGAAACTAGTAGTTATTGAGCATTTACTATCTGCCTGGAACTCAAGTCCCACCTCCTTCTAAAGCCTCTCTGATGTTTCCTTATTTCCCAAATTCTGAACCTGAAAGGTCTTTACCCTTCTGACCACAAGCAGCTCCCTGCCCCGCACCAGACTCTGGGCTCACGGAAAGCAAGCCCTGAGTCTCGTTTGTCTCTGCTTGGCCCTCAGAATGTTCTTGATCAAAGTTCATTCCATCATTCTCATTTCTGTCTGGGGAACTTTTCCTGCTTGGCCCCTGGGCTCATTTTTATGGTCCAAACAATTGGACTTGCAATAGCATGTCAAAGGCTCACCTGCCTCTTTTTTTTTTTTTTTTTTTGGTCTTCTGTCTTTTTAAGGCCACATCTGCGGCACATGGAGGTTCCCAGGCTAGCAGTCTAATCGGGGCAGTAGCCACCAGCCTGCGCCACAGCTACAGCGATGCCAGATCCGAGCAACGTCTGTGACCTACACCACAGCTCACGGCTACGCCGGATTCTTAACCCACTGAGCAAGGCCAGGGATTGAACCCACAACCTCATGGTTCCTAGTCGGATTCGTTTCCCCTGTGCCATGATGGGAACTCCTAACCTGCCTCTTTGGCTCTAGGAGGAAACTGGGCTTCAGGGAGCAGCCAGTGCCAGCTAGCCTGGTTTGTGCGGTGTCTTCTCACACTTGAACCTGGTCAATCTTCAGTAAGTGACAAATATTAACAAGAAGCTCTCACAGAGGGACAGGGCTTTATAATTAACTCAGTATTTAAAAATCTTTAGTTTATTTGATTCTCATAGTAGCCATAGTGGATAGACCAGGGGAACCAAGGCTCAGAGAGGTTTCCATAATTCCCGAAGCCACACAGAGGAGTTCCCTTCGTGGCTCAGTGGTTAACAAATCCGACTAGGAACCATGAGGTTGCGGGTTCAATCCCTGGCCTTACTCAGTGGGTTAAGGATCTGGCGTTGCTGTGGCTGTGGTGTAGGCCGGCGGCTACAGCTCCTGTTAGACCCCTAGCCTGGGAACTTCTATATGCTGCGGGTGCGGCCCTAGATAAGGCAAAAAGACAAAACAAAAAACAAAAAACAAACAAAAAGCAAAAACAAAGGAAAACAAAACAAAACAAAAAACCAAAGCCACACAGAAAGTCACAGAGCTTTTACTAGCACTTAGGGTTTTACTCCCTGCCTGGGGTTCACAACAGGGACTAACATTTTTGTTTGCTTGTTTTTTTTTTAATAGACTGTATTTTTAGATACGTTTCAGGTTCATTGCAAAATTGAGTGGGAAGTACAAAGAGTCCCTACAGGGCCTTACATTTTTACAAAATTTAAAAAGTTCCTTTAGGAGTTCCCATTGCGGCGCAGCGGAAACAAACCTTACTACTATCCATAAGGATGCGGGTTTGATCCCCGGCCTTGCTCAGTGGGTTAAGGATCCGGTGTTGCCCTGAACTGTGGAGTAAATCGCAGATGTGGTTTAGATCTGGCGTTGCTGTGACTGTGGTGTAGGCCGGCAGCATTAGCTCCAATTTGACCCCTAACCAGGGAAACTCCATATGCTGCAGGTGCGGCCCTAAAAAGAAAAAAAAAAGTTCTTTTGCATCTATGATTTCATTTGTTAGAGACACAGAGAGGATATCAGCCTAGAGAGGGAAGAGATTTGGCTATGGCCACGCAGCAAGGTAGTGACATCTGACTGGACTGAGGGCCCCAGCATCTTTCTAAGGGCTCCGAGGGGCTGGCATCATTCAGAAAAGCAGTCGGGTGGTGAGTGGAAGGCGGTCGGCACTGGGCCTGCTTTTCCTCAGTGTGTCAGCAGCCCCTCTCACTTAGGTCCTGGCACAAGACAGACATCCAGATCTGGTTCTCTGAGCTCTTCTATCCTGAAGGAAAATTCTAGTGACTCCATTTGGGGCAGAAAACCAATACACACAAGCATAGCTTTTTAAGAAAGATTCAATTGATAGGTTGAAATCGCCGCAGGGCCACAAGACAATTAGAGGGTGCTGGGCTCCAAACTCTGAGCAGATGCCATCCTGGTTGGGAGCCAGGCTCTGGGAATAGAAATGCTGGCCCTTCTGTACCCATCCTGGCAGGTCCTCGCTAGGCAGCTGGTCTCCAGCCAGCCACTCCCCCTGCTGCCAACACTGCACAGGCCCCGGGAGAATGGAAATGAAATTTGCCAGAACTTACAGCTTGTCTTTTGAGAGTAGACGGGGCAGTGGGGGAGGGGGGGCGGCTTTCTCTCTTTTTTTTTTTTTTTTTTTTTGCCTTTTGTCATTTTAGGGCCGCACCTGCGGCATGTGGAGGTTCCCAGGCTAGGGGTCTTATCGGAGCTGTAGCCACTGGCCTACGCTGCGGCCACAGCAACGCAGGATCCGAGCCACGTCTGCAACCTACACCACAGCTCACGGCAACGCCGGATCGTTAACCCACTGAGCAAGGCCAGGGACCGAACCCGCAACTTCATGGTTCCTAGTCGGATTCGTTAACCACTGCGCCACGACGGGAACTCCGGGGTGGCTTTCTCGATGGGAAATAGTACATTATCAGCCAGCCCCTTGACGGCAGGCCCTGCTTGCTTTTCTGGGGTTTTTTTTGGCCTTTTTTTTTGTCCCCCCCAAAACCTTTTTTTTTTTTTTTTGCCTTATCTAGGGCTGCACCCGCAGCATATAGAGGTTCCCAGG
>PVHT021183693.1:49535063-49545839 GCA_004024745.2 Catagonus wagneri
CTGGCCTACACCACAGCCACAGCAACGCCATATCAGAGCCGCGTCTGTGACCCACACCACAGCTCACGGCAATGCCAGATCCTTAACCCACTGAGCAAGGCCAGGGATTGAACCTGCAACCTCATGGTTCCCAGTTGGATTCATTAACCGCTGCGCCACAACGGGAACTCCCCTGCTTGCTTTTCTAACCAGCTTATCCTGTTCAAGAAAAAAGTGATCTAGTGGCCCCTGTTTAATAGCGAGAAGGCAGACTTTATTCAGGGAGACCAGCATGGTAGGTGGAAGTCCTGCTGCAGTGGGGGACGGAAATTGAGTTCAACTCCAGACAGCGTGGGCACACGGGGGTTTACAGCTAGGGCGCGGGGTGGAAATCTACGGGCGCAGGGTGGAAAATGACTAAGAGGAAACATCGGGCAGAAGTGGGGTTCCGACTGAACTGCCTCAACAGAATTCTTGCTGAAGGCAGACCAGAGCGGTCAGATGTCAGCGGCCGGCTGGTGGAGGATGCGTCCAGGTCTGTTCACCGGCTCCAGTGTGTGGCACTCCCGCCACCAAGCAATTCTTCACCAGCTGGGGGTCCTACGACTGAACTCAGTTCTGACACCGTCTACCCCGAGATGGCATCAGGCTCCACAGGTGAAGGGCTCAGTCCCACAATTCGGCTCTTGACTCAGGTGCCAATCGCAAGTCCAGGGCATCGCCCATGCTTCCGACTGACAGGCTATCAGTCGGAGGTTCCCACTCCCCCTCCTTTGCTAGACTAGCTCACAGAACTCAGAGAAAGATTTTACTTAGTACATTCTGGTTTACCGTAAAAGGATGTGCCTCAGTGACAGCCAGGGGGGAGGAGAAGCACAGGACAAGCCACAGGGAAAGGGAGCAGAGCTTCCGTGCTTTTTTCCAGGCGCCACCCTCCCAGCACCTCCACGTGCTCTAGAAGCTCTCGGAATCCTGTCTTTATGGAGGCTTCTCTATGGAGGCAAGCTTGATTCAATCTTTGGCTATCGGTGACTGATTCAACCTCCAGCCCCTCTTCCCTCCCCTGGATGCTCCGATCCTTCCATCACACAGTCGGTTCCCCTGGCAACCAGCCTTCCATCCTTAGGTGATTCCAAAAGTCACCTCATTAACATCAACTCAATGCAGTTGAAAGGGGTTTGTTATGAGTCTTCAGACACCTTCATATCTCTTATCTCTTAGGATGTTCTAAGGATTTGGAGGCGCCCTGTGTCAGAAATGGGGAGCAAGAACGAATGCGTATTTCATACTGTAAATCACCACATCACATCGGGAATGATAAGATATAGAAGGAGAGGGATTCTAGCTAAACTGACCTAGCAGGATTCTTGCCAAAACTGGACAACGCTGAGACGAGCAAAGAAATCAAGAAGGGAATCTTTGTCAGCCCTCAGGGCTAAAACCAGCACTGAAAGTGTAACTCGTACTTTAAATGTTTACTTATTGACCGCACACATGCTGAAGCCGGGGAAGGAGATTTCACTACATTTCCAAGTGCAAGTGCAGCATCTTTCTATCTGTAGGACTCTTGGTGGCTTCTGATTGAGTGCCTGGTGTCACGGCTTCAGGAGTAAAGGGGATTTTGTAGTCAGGCTTGATTTTAGAGGAAGCCCAGAGGATAAAGGGATGGAGGCAGGTTTTTTTTTTTTTTTTCTTTTTAAGGCTGCATGTGTGGCATATAGAAGTTCCCAGGCTAGGGGTCAAATAGGAGCTGCAGCTGCTGGTCACGCCACAGCCACTCCCGACGCGAGCCACGTCCTCAAACTACGCTGCGGCTTGTGGCAATGCTGGAGGGATGGAGGTAATTTTAAAGGGGAGAAGTAAGCTGGCTGTGTCCTGAGCATGCAGGAGGAAGGAAAAGAGATCTCAGAGAGCTGTCTTGAACATGGGAGGAGGGCCTAGGGTTTAACGGTATAGAAGGGCTGTTGGAAGGAATTTTGTCACTTAGCCATTCCCCCAGACATGTGTGTGCCTCTTCTTTGTGATGAGTTTCCTGGAAAAGCGTTGCATCTCTCTGGAGAGAAAGGGCTCCACCCCAGTAAGTTCTTTCCAGGGAGTCTTTGAAGGCATGACTTGCAATCCAGGCATGTAGAAGGCCCAAGGCAGGGCATGCCACTGCTGCACCGCAACGGCCCCGCCCCAGCTGAAATGAGCTCCATTGGGACCACTTCTGCCTGCTAATAAGGACAGGGTCCCAGGTCCGCTGATCAGGCCCGCAGTGTGGTGCAGAGGATGGGCGGGCTGCTCGGAGGACCTCTGGAGGAGGTGTGTGGACGTCGGGGCAGACCTCTGCGTGTGGGGTGCACCTTGCCATACGGAGAGCAGCAGCATCGGCAGATGAGGAGGCAACAAGACTGTGTGAGGAGCCCGTCCTCCTGTTTGACTTGAGTGAGAAGTGGCAGCTGAGGTTGGGCATCTTTGCCTGGGCCAGATCAGAGATTTCCTGTGTCCTTCCTTTTGATTTCTTTCTTTCTTTTTATTTTATTTTTTGACTTCTAGCGGAGAGGATTATGTTAATCACACTCTCCAGTTCCTGACGTGTTGTCATCATTGGTCCCTACAAATCCCCTCTCTATTTTACCTATTTAGTCCCGTCTCCCCATCTGTAAGCCACACATTCTAATATGCTTGACGTCTTTTGTTCTGTGTGTACGTGATCTTGTATAAGGTGCGTGGTGGGTGAGTTGCTTAGGAGGCCTGTTGATCTAATGTCTGTTAATGAGCTTGGGTTTTTGCTGTCTCGTTCTGCTTCTGACTTTTTGCTTGCACTGTGGTTTGAAGATCTCTCCATCCCATTGTGTGTCCGGTCAGTGACTTCTAATCGCTGCATCGCACTGCATGAAGTCTCGTCACTACACTCTGCCTGTCTTTCCCCCTGGGCTGGACACGTTGCCTGCAGCCGGCTCCTTCGCAAAGCAGTGCCAGGGCGGGAGCCACCTTTGGGCAGGCTGGTGACCTCACAGGGCTGACACAAGCTCCTCAGCCAACATGAAACTCGTGAGTGAGCTCAGCTGGATGTGTCCAGCCAGGGCAGAAGTGGCTGTGACTTCAGGTCCCGAGGGGACCAGCCAGGCTGCTGTCAGGCTGTCCACGTTCGTGGTAGCTTTGTAATGGGGCCACGCACGGGACAAATATTAGGTCTCAGTCCTGGTTCTGAAAGCACAATGTGTTCTTTACGCATAAGAGGAAGTTTAGGAAGCAAATCCAGGATGTCTGTTTTCCTGAAGGTCGGCCTGTGAGTAAACACGGTCTTTGGTTTGATGCAGGGTTGGGGGGAGGGGCAGTGCCTTCTCACAGCAGCAAAGAGGGGATGGAATGGAACTGGGAAAGTGTGTGTGTGACAGAGACAAAGGGAAAGGGTGGCCAGGCCAGAGTGGAGCGTGAAGGAAGAAAAGGGCATCACTGGGAAAGACTGCTTTCCCTTCCTCTTACCTGTACATCCTCATCACCACTTGGAGATGACCTGCTGTCGGGTCCCAGTTAAAGCTTCTAACAGAAGAGGAGTTCCCTTCGTGGCTCAGTGGTTAACGAATCTGACTAGGAACCATGAGGTTGCGGGTTCGATCCCTGGCCTTGCTCAGTGGGTGAAGGATCCGGAGTTGCCGTGAGCTGTGGTGTAGGTTGCAGACGAAGCTCGGATCCCGCGTTGCTGTGACTGTGGCGAAGGCTGGCGGCTACAGCTCCTGTTAGACCCCTAGCCTGGGAACCTCCATATGCCACTGGTGCGGCTCTAGATAAGGCAAAAAGACAAAACAAAACAAAAAAAAGCCTCTAACAGAAGAGCACGTGGAGTAACCTGTTATTCTTACCTTAGTAGGGTTGGCTCCTGTCCCCGCTTCACATGTTTCAGGAGAATCTGTTTCCGATTTGCGAGACAACTACGCTCGTGAAGAGTCCGGCGGGGTGTCCCCCTCATCGGTGTGTCGGTCCCTCTGATGCTGCACAGGGACTTGGGCTGGAGATGCTGTTTTGCTGCTCGACATTCCGCCTTTCAGGCTGGCCAGGGTGGCTCTGACCTCGGGCTGGACATCGTAAGAGAAGGTGGCAGAACCATGGGAAGCAGTCATGGAATTCCAGGCACCTCCTCCTCTAATTCTAGCATCTGCTGGCAAAGGCTAGAAGGGACTGACAGCTTACAGGCTGAACCCATCGGAATTCTTGGGAATCCCAAATTTACCTTGGATGATTAATCCATTTCATGCAAGCCACATACCTCAGACAATCCTGACAGCAAAAGCATTAGAGTGGCTCTGCAGTTGCCTTGATGCAGAGGGCAGGAGCAATCACGACATCAAGCATTAGAGGCTCATGGAGGCTTGGGCTGGCTCTTCCTGAAAGGGTTAAGCACATTTTTTCACCACTGCATGGCAGTGTGTATTGTAGTGCCTGGTACAGACTATGTTTTGGCCTACGAGGCCCTGTGCTTCTGGTCCCTTTCATTTTCCCCATTGCTCAGCCCAGTTTTCCTTTCTGTCACCCAAACGTGACCAGCCTATTTCTAGCCCTGCCTCAGGGCCTTTGCATCTGCTGTAACCACTTCCTGGGACTCTTTATTCTCCAGATCTTTAAATGGCTGGCTTCCTGTCATCACTATGGTCCCAGCTCTAGCATCAGCTTCTCGGGGAAGACTTCCTTGACAACCCCAGCTAAAGAGCCCCCTCTTTACTTCCCTGCCTCAACAGTCTTGGCCATTCTCTATTCCATTACTCCGTTCTATTTATTTTTTATTTTTTTGGCTTTTGTCCTTTTAGGGCCGCACCCACGGCATGTGGAGGTTCCCAGGCTAGGGGTCTAATCGGAGCTACAGCTGCCGGCCTACACCACAGCCACAGCAGCACCACAGATCAGAGCCGCATCTGCGACCTACACCACAGCTCACGGCAGCACCAGATTCTTAACTCACTGAGCAAGGCCAGGGTTTGAACCTGCAACCTCATGGTTCCTAGTCAGATTCATTTCCGCTGCGCCACGACGGGAACTCCTCCATTTGTTTTTTAATAGCACTTGCCGGTCTGTTAAATTCTTTTATTTTTATAGTTGCTTAGGTACTGACTGCTGTCTCTTCCTCTGGACCACACAGTTGATGAAAGCAGAGGTGCTGCTTTGCTCACTGCTGTAGCTCCAGGACCTGCGCCAACCGGTGTGCAAAGTATGTGCTTAATAACTGTTTGGCAAATCAACCAAGGAATGCGTAACTGAATGAGTGAATGAGCCAGTTGAACTGGAGGCAGCACAATGGACAGAATCTGGACTGAAGAATGAAAACACAGCATCAAGTCCTTGCTTTTTGTGTGGGAGCCATTGATTCTGCAGATGCTCCTTCACCTCTGTGAGTCGCAGCTTCCTCATCACAAAAATGGGGACAACAATACCTTCATTCTGGAGTTCCTGTGGTGGCGTAGTGGAAACAAATCTGACTAGGAAACATGAAGTTGCAGGTTTGATCCCTAGCCTTGCTCAGTGGGTTAATGATCCGGCGTTGCTGTGAGCTGTGGTGTGGGTCACAGTCGCGGCTTGGATCTGGCGTTGCTGTGGCTGTGGTGTAGGCCGGCAGCTGTAGCTCTGATTTGACCCCTAGCCTGGGAACCTCCATATGCTGCGGGTGTGGCCCTAAAAAGACAAAAAAAAACCAAAAAACAAGAACCAGTACCTTCAGTCTGTGCCTTACAGATTGTGAGTAAGGAAAAGATGGAAAGTCTTCTTAAAAGGCAACTGGTAGCCTTGGCTGTTGGCAGTCATTCTCAGTGGAGATTCAATTGTCCAGCTGCGATGTAGGGAATGGCATGCTTTGGCTGCCTTGTATGCTTCTGTTTTTCTATCAAGCAGCCACCAAGGGTTTCCTGATTTCTATTAGATGCCCAGAACTCCCAGGGGCTGGGGTTTGCACCGGAGGCAGGGCCTGGCCCCTGACTTAATCGACGGCAATTAGTGAGTGTTGCTGGCCAGCTCTTTATTAGTCATAAGTCTAATGAACTGAAATGGAGCAAGGTTGAAAAAATTCATTAGCTATAACCATATTTACACTTCTGTTGTCAGCCACACCATTTGTTGGTTTAAAACAAGCTGACTTTAATTTATTAGAGTCATTATTTCTGTCTGGGCGAGATAAAGAACCCGAGTTTTGTAAGTATGTGTGCAGTGATTCCAGCTTGGTAGATGGTTTTCAGAACCAGTCATTCTCAGCATGGTAGGATTTTTATTAATTCTAAGGGAGAAGGAGCTTTCACTCTAGAGCAATAAAGAAGACCCCAGGAACTACGTCCACCCAGCCTCGAAGGCACGCCGTGGGTTCTATGAGGCATGTTGTGGGTTCCATGAGGAAGCTGGCCTGCCTGGAGTGCGGGCTGGTGCTTGACGGGAGATGCTGTTGGGAGGCTTTGGCACAGGCTGTGTGAAGTGCCAAGGCGAGGAATTTTGTCCTATGCTGTATTTTTCAAAGACGACTGCATTGTTCAGCCTGCTCGCACTTCTTAAAATGTGTCCTTGGCACCCCTCTCGCTGAGTGGCACCCCTTCCCCTTGAACCTGGACAGAGCTTTGTGACTGCCTCGGCCGCTGGAGTATAGCAGAGGGGGCGTCGCGTGAACTTTGAGCCAAGTCGTAAAGATTCCATACCCTTCCATTTTTTCTCTCTTGGGGTGCTTTCTCTGAGAACCTGGTCACCTTGCTCTGAAGAGGCCCCAATTAGCCCGGGTTGTAAGATTCACAGAGAAGCCATGCGTAGATGTTCTGGCAACCGCCCAGCCGAAGATCCCGCTGATGGCCAACATCAATCTCTGGACATATTAGTGAAGATAATGCCAGATACTTCCAGCCCCCAGCTGCTGAGCAACACTATGCCCCCCGACTCCTCGCGCCCCGATCCTTCATGTCTTCTCAGATAAATCCCTGGATATTCTGGAGCAGAGCCAAACCACCTTGGCTGATCCTGCTTAAATTCCTAACTCTTGGACTCCCCATTGGGGTGCAGTGGAAATGAATCAGACTAGGAACCATAAGGTTGCGGGTTCGATCCCTGGCCTCGCCCAGTGGGTTAAGGATCTGTCGTTGCCGTGAGCTGTGGTGTAGGTTGCAGAGGTGGCTCAGATCCTGTGTCGCTGTGGCTGTGGCTGGCAGCTATAGCTCCGATTCCACCCCTAGCCTGGGGACCTCCACATGCCATGAGTGCAAGCTTAAAAAAGTAAAATAAATAAATTCCTAACTCTCACCATCTGCAAGATAGTGGTTATTTTATGCCACCCCCAAGATGATCTTGGGGGTTGGTTTTGTTAGGTAGCAAGAGTCACTGGAAGAAACACGAACTTTGGTGGACAGACTTTAAAGGCGGGGGCAGACACATAGGCTCAGGGCAGTGCCAGGCGCCCTGAGCAGCTGGTCCCAGTGGTCGTCACAGCGGCCATCTCTCTGTTTCCATGGATGAAAACAAGTCAGGTGGTGCAGAAATCACCATCCCTCTTTACAGGTGAGGAACCCCAGACTCGGTGAGACTCGCCAGCCCAGGGCCCTGCAACGAGCACGTGGGAGCGGGTCAAGCCAGTAGCTCCCACCGCCAGCAAAGCACCGGCTCATCCTTCCCACGGTGGGTACCCCAGCCTCCTCCCTCCCCGCCTCCTGCCCTTCCACGATAGACGAGGAAGCTGGTCAGAGTCTTGATGCCCTGTTCAAAGTCCCTGGAGCAAGCGAACAACACCCAGTGACTGAGGGTTCATTCTCTGCACCTCCCTGCTGGGCACCCTGGGGCCCCGGGAACATGTTCTGCTCTGGTTGACTGAAGTTAGCCTGGTGTCCTAGGTCCACCGTGGCTCTGGTCATGTTCTAGCTTGTCTATCCTCATTAGGCCCACAGGCAAGCCTGGAACTGAGCCATTCTCGATGACCTATCTCACTTGCTGCCTCCTCAATAAAGCCTTCCCTATGTCCCCACCATTAATAATGCAACCCTCTCTCCCTGAGCTCCAGCAGTGCTTTTTCTTAACTCTATTGGAGTATATTCTTTCTTTTTCCCGCTTTTTAGAGCCGCACGCGCGGCATATGGAGGTCCCCAGGCTAGGGGTCCCATCGGAGCTACAGCTGCCGGCTTACACCACAGCCACAGCAATGCGGGATCCTTAATCCACTGAGCGAGGCCAGGGATCGAACCTGCAATCTCATGGTTCCTAGTCGGATTCATTTCCCCTGCACCACAATGGGAACTTCACATTCCTTTTTTTAATTCCCCCTTTTTTTTTAGGGCCACACCCGAGGCACATGGAGGTACCCAGGCTAAGGGTCAAATCGAAGCTGTAGCTGCCGGCCTTCACCACAGCCATAGCAACAGGGGATCTGAACCGCATCTGCGACCTGCACCACAGCTCACAGCAACGCCGGATCCTTAACCCACTGAACGAGGCCAGGGATCAAACCCGGGTCTTCAAGGATGCTAGTCAGAGTCGTTTCCGCTGCTCCACGATGGGAACTCCTGTTGGAGTATATTCTATGGACGCATCTCTGCTTGCTTGTCTAATGATTCGTGCTGACTGTTAGCTGGGCTTTTAGCGGGGCTGTTGCTCGAACACGTCCACATGGCCTCTCTGTGTAGCCTTTCCTTGTTAGCAGTAACAAATAAGTAAATATTTGTGAACGAGAAACGTATCTTTCATGTCCAACCAGCCAGTGGGAGAATGTATGTGTGTCTGAGGGGAGAGAAGCAGAGTGTGTGAGTGGGTTTGGAGGTGAAGAGGGAGGGAGCAAAGTGGGCATTAAATCCAAATGGCTTTTTTAAAAACTTTTTTTTTAACATTGAAGTGTTGTTGATTTACAATATCGTGTTAATTTCTGCTGTACAACAAAGTGATTCAGTTATGCACACTCTTTTTAAAAACCTTCTTTTCCAGGAGTTCTCTTCGTGGCTCAGCAGTTAATGAGCCTGACCAGCATCCGTGAAGACGCAGGTTCGATCCCTGGCCTTGCTCAGTGGGTTAAGGATCCGTCGTTGCTGTGAGCTGTGGTGTAGGTCACAGACGTGGCTCAGATCCCGAGTTGCTGGGGCTGTGGTGTAGGCTCGTGGCTACAGCTCCGATTCTACCCCTAGCCTGGGAACCTCCATATGCCTCCAGTGTGGCCCTAAAAATCAAAAAAAAAAAAAAATCTTTTCTGCTATGGTTTTATCATAGGACATTGAATACAGTCCTCTGGGCTCTACAGGAGGACCTCATTATTTACCCCCTCCATGTAGAATAGCTCACATCTGCTAACCCCAGCCTCCCACTCCATCCCTCCCCCAGCGGCCTCCGCCTTGGAAACCACGAGTCTGTTCTCTTTGTCGTGAGTCTGTAAAACTAAATGACTTTTAATTTCCCTCTCAGCCCTGAATTCCTCTGGAATACTTCATCAGAGCCACTCCGGTAGCAGGCTCTCTGCCAACACATCCTGACAGAAGGGCGACTCTCGGGGCCGAGGTAGTTGGGAACAGAGCTGGGAAGGCTGTGCCGTGCAGGCTGACCAAGCCCCACCTGCGGGCCCAGCGCCGTGCTAGGTCAGGGCTGTCTGCAGCAGACCTGGCCAGGGCCAAGTGTAGCCAGGAAGGCCTGCAGAGGCTGGGTTAGTCTGTGCCCAGGGCTCCAATGCTGAGCTGTAGGTCAGAAGGCCTGGGGCAGTTCTCAGCCGGGCCACGGCCTTCAATTTGCATTTGATGAGCATTCACCTGTCCTGTGCGGCCTCTGCAGAGCGCAGAGAGTAAGATGCAGTCTCCTTCTAGGAGCTTGCACAGAACTTGGAAATCGATGGAGTGTCTCTTTGCCTTAACTTTTCTTGTCTGTAAAAACTGAGCAAATGTGTAAGCATTTTGCATGGTGGGCACATAGCTACTCCATGAGTTCTGGCTGAAACCAAATGTTCTCAGCGCCCCCGCCCCCCCGCCCCTGGCCAAGACCCTCACCCTTTTCAGTAGAGTGGCCAAACAGACCACTAGAGCTCCCGGAAATCAAGAATTGTTAGGATGGTTGCCAAACGTGGCTGGTGACATTGAAAGCACTGAAGACAAGTGAGCTTCTAGAATGAAGGGGTGAAGAAGAAGAGACCCGGATTCAGAGGGTGATGAGGGAAAACCATTTCTTGGGAAAGAGAAAGGAACAGGCAATAAGAACGAGTCAGACTTCTCCCCGAACTCTTCTTTATATTTTCTCAAGAAGCTCAACTCATTTGCCAGTTCCCTCTTGGGCAGCCTCTCCCCTGTTTCTGCGATGGGCAGCGGTCAGGCGGGGAAGATGGGGGGACTCGGCCGCAGCAGCCGGGGGAGCTCTGAGTGGAGGGGGGCAGTGGGAAGAACCCTGAAAAGAGCACTGGGTTGCAGTACCTGTGTTGGAGCCCCATCTCTGGATAAGTCACTTTCTTTCCCTTTTTTTTTTTTTTTTTTTTTTTTTTTTTTTTTTTGCTTTTTAGAGTCACATCTGCAGCTTATGGAGGTTCCCAGGCTAGGGGTCAAATGGGAGCTACAGCTGCCGGCCACACAGAACTTGGAAATTGGAAACAGCCACACAGGATCTGAGCTGTGTCTGCAATCTACACCACAGCTCAAGGCAATGTCAGATCCTTAACCCACTGAGCGAGTCAGGAATCGAACCCTCAGCCTCATGGTTCCTAGTCGTTTCCTGTGCACCACAATGGGAACTCCTGGATAAGTCCCTTTCTTTTCAGAATCTCTGTGTTCTCTGTAACATGACGGGGTCAGCCGCAGGGGTCGCCCTGGCCCTGCTCCCTACTGCTGCCTCTGACCCTGCCAT
>PVHT021183693.1:49545939-49572882 GCA_004024745.2 Catagonus wagneri
GGAGTTCCTGTTGTGGCTCAGTGGTTAACAATCCAACTAGGAACCATGAGGTTGCGGGTTCGATCCCTGGCCTCGCTCAGTGGGTTAAGGATCCGGCATTGCCGTGAGCTGTGGTGTAGGTTGCAGACGCGGCTCGGATCCCGCGTTGCTGTGGCTGTGGCGAAGGCCGCCGGCTACAGCTCCTGTTAGGCCCCTAGCCTGGGAACCTCCACATGCCATGGTGCCGCCCTAGATAAGCCAAAAAGCCAAAAAAAAAAAAAAAAAATCCTTCTTCTTCTGGCCCTGGACAAGCCCCCGCTTCCTGCGGATCCTGAATTCCGGAGCCCCGAGGCACATTAGGGTTGCTTCAGCACCGTCCTCTCAGCCCTGGCTGCTCCACCCGGATCTTTTTCCCTGTCAGGCCTGGGCTCACCCCAAGCCAACTAAGGCAGGGATCCAGTGTTTTCCAAAAGCTCTCCTGGTGCCTCAAAGGTGAGTCCAGGGCTGAGAACTAAGGGTGGCCTGAACTCTATCCCATGGGAATTCAAACCTTTCTCCTCCTTTCCTAAAAACAAACTCTTCCAAATCCATGCTTACTGACATTTCCTGGGTTTGACTTACTTTGGTCTTTTTTTCTTCCTTCTCTTTAAAAAAAATTTGTTTTTGGCCATGCCCATGGCACTCGGAAGTTTCCAGGCCTAAGATCAAATTTGCAGTATGGCAGTGACAATGCCTGGTCCTTAACCTCTAGGCCATCAGGGAACTCCTTTTTAAAAATTTTGGACCTTAAGTCAAGAAGGCTGAGCTCATGCTGTTCCTTAGTTCATGGCACAGTCATCAGTGGATGAAGGGAGCATACCCCGCCCTATATTCCCTTTCTTTACCCACAGACCACCATTTTACTGCACTCACATTTATATTTTTATTTGCATATGTCCTTGCAAAAGGTGTGTTCTTTTGTGTATAAGTGCCTTTACTTATGTAAGTGACACGTTATGCGGCTTGTTCTGTGTCAGCTACTTGTCTTCCTGACACTCTACGTGTGCATTTTCTTTCTTTCTTTTTTTTTGTCTTTTGTCATTTTAGGGCTGCACCCATGGCATATGGAGGTTCCCAGGCTAGGGGTCTAATCCGAGCTACTGCTGCTGACCTACGCCACAGCCACAGCAACGCGGGATCCGAGCCGCGTCTGCAACCTACACCACAGCTCACGGCAACACCAGATCCTTAACCCACTGAGCAAGACCAGGGATCGAACCCGCAACCTCATGGTTCCTAGTCGGATTCGTTTCCCCTGAGCCACGACGAGAACTCCCACATGCGCATTTTCACACAGAGCATCCAGCCTCTTCCTGCGTTTCTTCCCTGGACTCACCATTCCCCTGCCTGATCTTCCTCCAGGCCCAGAAATGTTGTGGACTCCCTAGGTACCGTAGGACACATGGTTCTTACATACAGTCTGTAGCACTTACACATTTTATAGTAGTTAGCCCTCTATTGGGAGTGGGACAGACACGTGGGCGGAGCATCGTTTCCCACGGATCTCGGGACTTGACTTGCACTCAGAACAGAGGCAGTCGTCTCTGAGTCCTGAAAAGCTGCACTTTGCACGTTAGCATCCGACCAGCAGCTGCCCCGTCCACCTCTTTCCCTTGGCCTTGATTTCACAGCCGCTAATGTGGCGTCTCAAGCTTTCGGTCACTTGGGAAGACAACCCAGAGCATCATTCTCTACGCCCTGAGCAGCCCGGATGGCTGTCCATCAGCACACCTGTGCACACACAGGGACAGGCAGTAGCCTGGAATCCTGGCCCACTTGTGCTGATGTTCTCCGTTGCAAGGACTGGAGCTGATGGGATCTTTTTTACTGTGCCGATGGCGGAGCCTGGAGCTGAGACCCAGTGCTGAGCCTTGTTTCCAATCATCCGACTTGATCTTGAAAGGACTGCATTCTTCTGCTGCTTGCTGGCAGATTCCAGCCTGGGGCATGTTTTCTGGAGCTGGCTGTCTCATTAACCCCAACCTGTTGGCTTTGGTATCCAGCTGGATCAGTTTTACAGCCAACAGAGCAAATAGTTACACTGAGCTGGAGCAAATGGATTATCTTTGGTCTTTTTACACAAAAACAAAACCAAAATGTTTCTGGTTTTGTTTTGGTGGTGATGTATCTGGGCAGAGGGGCAGTGTGTTAGACCCAGTCCAAGCTCCTCCTCTTGCATGGCTGCAGCTGAGGCCAGAAGGACTTGCTCCAGGTGATGAGTTAGCACAAGAGCCACCAGGAGAGCCCACGTGTCCCAGCCCCCTGGCTGATCTTTCTGTGCACCAGCCCTTGGTCCGTATTTGATCACCCCCAGGGCATTTGTCCTTATCAGTGCAATGGTCAGATGCTCTGTAGGACAGTCGAAGCCTTCTCTCCTGTGCTGTGTTGATGAGTACAGGTCACAGAATGTGTGTTTTGGTCCTGGCCTTGCTGGGGATGAGCTGTATAAGTCAGGACACGAGATTTCAATTTTTGAGTTTCAGTTTCCAGTCCTGGGGAAAAACGGATAACAATAGCTACTACGTGTGCATCGAAGGCCATCAAATATTCATACCCTTTAACCCAGTGATCTGAGTCTGTAAAAGTATCTCCACACACTTTATAAAAACATCCACTGCTATTACATATTGTTTATAAGAAGATTTCCCCGCTTTGGCTGCCCTGCAGCATATGGAGTTCCTAAGGCCAAGGATCTGATCCGAGCCGACCTACATCACACCTGTCGCAACACTGGATTCTTAACCCACTGTGCTAGGATGGGGATCAAACCTGTGTCCCAGGCACTCCAGAGATGCTGCGGATCCTCTGGCACCACAGTGGGAACCCCACCTAAGAAGATTTTTTGATACCATGGGAAAATGTTTATGTTACATCAAGCTAAAAAGTTGTTTAAAACTGGAGTTCCCTTCGTGGCTCAGTGGTTAATGAATCTGACTAAGAACCATGAGGTTGCGGGTTCGATCCCTGGCTTTGCTCAGTGGGTTAAGGATCTGGTTTTGCCGTGAGCTGTGGTGTAGGGTGCAGACACGGCTCGGATCCCGCGTTGCTGTGGCTGTGGTGAAGGCCGGCAGCTACAGCTCCTGTTGGATCCCTAGCCTGGGAACCTCCATATGCTGCGGGTGCGGCTCTACATAAAGGCAAAAAGACAAAAAAAAAAAAAAGGGAAAGTTGTTTAAAACTGCTGTGGCTCAGTGTGTTAAGGATCTGATGTCTTTCTGAGGATGCAGGTTTGATCCCTGGCCTCACTCAGTGAGTTAAGGATCCGGTGTTGCTGCAAGCTGCGATATAGGTTGAAGGTGCAGCTCTGATTCGACCCCTGGCCCAGGAACTTCCATATACCAGAGATGCAGCTGTAAAAAGAAAAGAAAAATTGTTTAAAAAAAGAAAAAATAAATAAACCAAAAGTGACTTGGGTTGCTCAAGGGGTAGGCTTATGGCTAATTATTTCCTTATTCTCTCCTGACTTTCCAAGATTTTTGCTATGTATATACATAGACACACACACACATATACATATATATATGCCTTATGAAAGTCATATAAGCATGACATACATATATATATATGACTTTTTATAAATAATATACATTTATAGGACATATATCCATTGTATATATGACTTTTATAAGTAGGAAAAATACTTAAATCATCATCAAAAATGAAAGATAGATACATTTAAACACAGCCTGCTTTATTGCCTTCTAAGCATTTTCTTCATATCTATTATCAGATCTCACAATGTCCCCAAGAATTAGGTATGATTGGGACTCTGCTTACAAATTAGGATGCTGGGGAGAATGGGGAAGGGACAGTTTCTACCTGTGAGTGGGGGCCAGCAAGGGAACTGAGCTCCTGGCTTCAGTGACAGAGCCCCTCCTGTCCCCGTGCCTTGCCCCTCAGAGTCACAGCAGCAAGGCTGCCCAAGGAGGAGGCAGGGTAATTGTTAGCATCTTCCTGCATGTATTACTGCTCCCACTCGAGGCAGAAGGGGAGCCTGAGGTTCTCGATCCCTTTCCTCCGGCTAAAGCAGAGGAAGGGGAGATGTGAGGAGCCCCACAGAGAGGTTCCGGGGTCGGGATGACTTGGCTTTGGGCTTCTTATAGCAGGGAGGTGTCCTTGAACTCATAGGTGGGAGGTGAGTGGCATCATCTGGGGGCAAGGTGGGGTGGGGAGAGGGTCGTGGGCGCCAGGAGCCAGGGAGAATTGTCACTGGGAGAGAGGTACCACTGAGAAGTCTTGCAGTGCATTTCTGCAAGTCCCCATGGCAAGGAGTTTGTGCCTTATCAATGGTCAGTTTTGGGGGGTCCACGGTATATATAAGTGGTCCTGCTATGGGTCGCCTGGAACCCTAGTGCTCCAGCAAACATAGGCAAAGCTGATATGCAACTTACATGTTTATATGTCATTAATTCATCAGTTCATCAGCAAACATGTTTTTAATTAATGCATTCAAGCAGGCAATATTGTCCCAAACCTATGTTCCATAAGGGGAACAAAATAATGGCATTGAAAAGAAGAGGTTTGGAATCCTGGTTAGGATATCTAGCTCCTTGTGTGTGATCTAGAGAAGGTTGTTTAAAAAAAAAAATGAAAAGGGGGGCCCTTCTCCTCGCCTCGCTCCTGTCCTGGGAGCTCTTTGCTTTCCTGTAATAAAGACTTTGCTTGCTTGCTGCCTGTGTGTTCATGAAGTTCTCCCTTCGGCTGCATGAACGAGAACCCGGATTCTGCTAACATCTTTCTGGCATCATCTTTTGGGGGCTCGTCCGGGATCCTATCCAATACACCAGCACTCACAGGAATGTGTCTGATTCCCTGCGAGATCTCCGGCAGCAGATTCATAAGATATCTGATCCAGCTCCAGCTTTTGGAGCCGCCCTCTGGAACTGGTTGACCTCCCTCTTCTGGTGGAAATATTTGCTCACTGTAGTCGTCATTGCGGTCTCGATCCTTTCATTCGGACCCTGTATAATTAATTGAATTTCTTGCTTCATTACTTCCTGATTAAAAGCTATCAACCTTCAAATGGTGATAGGACGGGCACCCAATGTGATGTATCGAAACCCACTCAACCGTCCCATGAGTGGGGACCTAACTGCTTTCTCCTAAGGACACCGCTTTTCAGCAGGAAGCAGTCAGAGCGGTGGTCGCCCCTTTCCCCCAGCCCCCAGTTAGAGTCTACAACTCTAGTGGGGGCTGGGGAGGACTGAGGCAGAATACTAACTCGGGTAGACAGTGAAGGAACACCGGCTTTGATGCATTCTTTGATATGGCTATTGATTAGCATTTGTGGCTTAAGGGCTCCAGGAGTAACATTCCCACAGGCCTTGTTTACCATAGGGAGTGTACCTATGCCCAGACAGACATTAATCTCTAACCCCTGTGACTCAGTCTATGGGAAGAGAAGGGCAAAGAAACCATGAGACTTATGGGACATTTTCACCCCTAAGACCCCGACTGGACAAGGACTGATATAGGTAACTGGGCAAGGCCAGTGGGAGAAAACCACATCTTTCTGAACCCCACGTTGGTACCCCCCATCTTTCAGGGATAAAAAAACCCCTATAGGACATTGCGGGGGGGATCTTCTCCCCCTCCCAGCTGTCCTGGGAGCTGTTTGCTTTCCTATAATAAAGACTTTGCTTGCTTGCAAAACACAAACAAACAAACAAAACAAAACCAAAAAAAAAAGCAACAACAACAACAAAAAACCAATTTTACTCACCTTTCCCCCTCCTTTGCTAGAAGAGCAGCTATAAAGAACAGTCTGCTCCCTGGACGTGTTTCAGAGATGTTCATTTCATTCGGTCCAGGGCTGCAGGCAAAGGGTACCGTTTCCAGGAGAAAGTGTCCACTCTCCACAGCTGTGTCTAGGGAGATGAGGGTTGTCCCCTATGGCCCCCAGCTTTTCTCTTTTTAATGGTCAGATCAGTGTGCAGCTTCTGGGATCTCTAATTCAGCCTAATATATGGGAAACTTAAGTGGGTACATTTAAGGGTCCAAACATTAGCAGAGGACTCTTGTACTGCCTAAGGATGAGTGATGCACGTCCTCCACGTGCTGGAGCGGGTCAGGAGTCCAAAGCTCATTAGAGTTTAATCAAACACATTCTTTACCAACAGGAAGTGTGGATTTCTGGTGCTCGGGAGTGAGATGCTTTGGGGCTTGGGGCTGCATTTTGAACTCACTCTTTCTCCTTTTCCTGGGAGATTTTTTCTTTTCTTTTCTTTTGTCTTTTTGCCTTTTCTAGGGCCGCATCCGCGGCATATTGAGGTTCCCAGGCTAGGGGTTGAATCAGAGCTGTAGCCACTGACCTATGCCACAGCCACAGCAACGTGGGATCCTTAACCCAATGAGCGAGGCCAGGGATCAAAACCGCAAGCTCATGGTTCCTAGTCGGGTTCGTCAACCACTGAGCCACGATGGGAACTCCTCCTGGGAGAGCTTAATATCTCCTCCTCCACCTTTAAGAACCCACCCTCCCCTGACCCCACCCCTGCCCCATGGTGGGCCTTCCTAGAGATTCTGATTGAGTGGCTCTGGGTGGCATTTTCCTTTTTGAAATTCTCCATGGATGACTCTGAGTCCCTCCAAAGCCTGAAAACCATTGGCTATAAGAGGTGGATGATTCTCAAGCTGACACCCCCACTCCAGAGTTCCTAAGGCTCAGACTTTGCAGCCTCTGTCTTCTGTGCGCCTCCATCTGGGATGCCTAATGGGTATCTCAAACTCCAAGTAGAAGGTGTGCGGGAGTCACTCGCCAGCTGTCTTTGGCTTGTTCCACTCGTTCTGTCTACCTGTGGCTGGGTGGAGAAGCCGTTTTTCTGATCCACAAAATTCCCCTTCTTGAGAAGTTCTCTAAACATTGCTCCCATCCACAGTGACTTGGATAAGGGCTTGTTATTCTCCCTGCATGAACATAGGCTTCTTCCCTTACTTTGCTCCAGCAATGACAAAGCTGGATGGCTTGAAAAGATGTGTTTCACCAAAGAATTATCCATAACAAGAAGAAGGGAATGCAGGACATAATGTGACAAAAGACACCCTGGTATCCAGAGTGGAATTTCTCTTTGAAGACTGCAGATCCTGCCTCATCACGGCATCCTCTTCTGTATCCCTGTGACGGGCATTATTGCTGCACTTGCCAAGCAGCATGTGTGCCCAATTCCCTGGACTAGGCAAGGCTCTAACCAGGCAGCCAGAGCAAGACGTGCTCCATTTCTGCTTTTTGTCAGGGCACCCATTTTATCCTCAAATAATTGGTATTGGAAATGACCACTCCTTCAGAGGGGACCGGGTCTACACCAGGGCAATGGTCTTATAGACTTCAGCATTGCCATCAAACCAAAATAAGATACAGTGACCCCGATTTTCACCATGAGCACACATCACACCTCTGGCCAGCCCTTCTGGCACTGCCTTAGTTCTGGCCCTCATCAGCTCTTGCCAGCAGTAGAAAGCTCCCATCTAATTCTTGACCACAGATAGTCTTCTCCTGCAGGTCCAGGATCCTAAAAGTACAGAATATAATAATCTATGGGTTCTCAAATTATTGGGTCTCATGACCCCTCTACATTTTTAAAAAATCACTGAAGACTCCAAAGAGCTATTATTTCTGTAAGTTATGTCTATCAATATACACTGTGTTACTCTTTGATATAAGTTGCAGCAATATCTTTCTTGCCCCACCTCCTAGAGTAATGAAAATAAAAACCAAAATAAACCAATGGGACCTAATTAAACTTAGAAGATTTTGCATAGCAAAGAAACCAGAAACAAAATGAAAAGACAGCCCACAGAAGGGGAGAAAATATTTGCAAATAAAATGACTGACAAGGGATTAATCTCCAAAATATACCAACAACTCATGCAGCTCAATATCAAAAAAACAACCCAATCGAAAAATGGGCAGAAGATCTGAACAGACATTTCTCCATGGAAGACAAACAGATGGCCAAAAACACATGAAAAGATGCTCAACATAGCTAATGATTAGAGAAATGCAAATCAAAACTACAATGAGGCATCACCTCACACCAGTCAGAATGGCCATCATCAAAAAGCCTACTAACAATAAATGCTGGAGAGGGTGTGGAGAAAAGCGAACCCTCCTACACTTTTGGTGGGAATGTAAGTTGGTGCAGCCACTATGGAGAACAGTACGGACGTTCCTTATAGAGCTAAATGTAGAACTACCATATGATCCAGCAATCCCACTCCTGGGCATATGTCTAGAGAAAACCATAACTCAAAAAGATGCATGTACTCCAGTGTATATCACTGTCTATTTATAATAGCCAAGACATGGGAGCAACCTAAATGTCTATCAATAGAGGAATGGCGAGGGTTTGATCCCCAGCCCATTGCAGTGGGTTAAGGGATCTGGCATTGTAGCAGCTGCAGCGTAGGTTGTAGCTGTGGCTCCTATTCAATACTTGGCCTGGGAATGTCCACATGCTTTGGGTGTGGCCACAAAAAAGGTATGGTACATATGTAAAATGGAATATTACTCAGCCATAAAAAAGAATGAAATAATGCCATTTGCAGCAACATGAATGGACCTAGAAATTATCATAGTAAGTGAAGTAAGTCAAAGACAGGTATCATATGAGATCACTAATATGTGGAATCTAACAAAAAGTGATACAAAAGAACTTACAAAATAGAAATAGACTCAAAGATTTTAAAACCAAATTTATGGTTGCCAAAGGGAAAACATGGGGCAGGAAGATAAATTAGAGGGTTGGGAGTGACATATACACACTGTTATATATAGAATAGATAGGTAACAAGAACCTACCGTATAGCACAGGGTAATCTACTCAATACTGTGTAATAACCCATATGGGAAAAAAAGTCTGAAAAGGAATAGATATATGTACATGTATAACCGATTTATTTTGTTGTACACCTAAAATGAACACACCTTTCTAAATCAACAATATTCCAATAAGATTTATTTTAAAAACAAAAAATACAGATTACCAAATCCTACCGCCAGTTACTGACTAAAAAGGTCATATATGGGACCTGAGAATATAGTTTTTTTTTTTTTTAAGCTTTCAAGGTTGGGTATCAGATAATACAAATCATCAAATTTTTTGATAATAAAGTTATTTGCATCCTTATTTACTGGATACAGAGTTTAAATGATATAACTTGTAAAAGAAAAACCTTTTTGCTCTAGCATATCAAAAATAAAGAAGAGCACTCAGACTCCATTTGTCTCCTAAGAAACAATAACTTCAGGATAAATGATACAAAAGCGAATACTTTGTTACCCTAAAACACTCTCGGGACATATATTGCTGTAATTTGGTATTTGACTATATTTGGCAAAACTAAGAGTTGAAAAAATTCATTTACATCATAATACATATATACTTAAAATATAAAAAATAAAAACTAATTATATTTCTCCAAACAACAAAAAATTATTGAGAAGAATGGCATTGTTTTATATTTTTGCAAGTTGCTTTAATATTTGGCTTAATAGAGAGTTCCTGTTATGATTCAGTGGAAATAAATCTGACTAGTATCCATGAGGATGCAGGTTCGATCCCTGGCCCTACTCAGTGGGTTCAGGAGCTGGTGTTGCTGTGAGATGTGGTGTAGTTTGCAGAGAAGGTTCGGATCTGGCGTTGCTGTGGCTGTGGCGTAGGCCAGAGACTACAGCTCTGATACAACTCCTAGCCTGGGAACCTCGATATGCAGTGGGTGTGGCCCTAAAAAATATTTGGCTTAATAGTTTAAGCTGGAGTCTGTTGGGCTATGCTGTTTTATGTTATGTTATGCCATGACATATAGGAGAAAAATCTGGCCTCCTGTATATATGCAGTTGAAAAGGGAAGAGTATTTTCATGGCCTTCTTAGATAATGATGAATATTCTTTTTTGACACTACACACAAACTTAGGAGGTATAGTTTCTTAAAAAGATCAGTTACAATGTGAAATCTGAAACTGTATCAATGAATCTTTCGTGCTCTTGTACATTAAAGTCTCTTCTTTTGTTTTGCAATTTAAACATATCTTTTTTTTCCAAACACTGGGCATTAGTCATTTGAAGCATATGGGTTCTCTGTTGCCACATTTCATTATTCACTATTTAAAAAATTAATACCACTGTTGGGATAGCATTGGAAAAGTCATGATGTATTAGGAAGTTGTCAGACTTACAATGGCAGACATAATGTTTTCAAAATTTGAATTCTCACTTGAAAGCACAGATTTTGCCATTGGCAATAAATAATGTCAGTAAGACTCATCGGTTTCATTTTTGAGAAAAGATCTGCCAAAACCCAAGTCTGAATAACCACAGTTTGTCAGTTGCTTCTTTCAAAAGTTGAAAAAGTTTTCTGAAAAAGTGACTGGGGCAGCTCACTCCTCAGTCACATAAGTGATTTTCCTTTGAGATGAGCACCGTTATTTCCACTTGAGGTAGAAGTGTTCACCTGCACTTAGTTCATCACACAGAATTTTAAAGCAATGTGTTACTCAAGGGTTGAGATTTAATCAATTTAATAACTTCCCTGTTTCATCAAGGACCATCTTGAGTGAAACAGACTTTTAAAACATTTATTTATTATTGTTTTTTTTTTAATCATGAATGCATGATAGTGAAGGGTAAAATGATTATCCATATAATGCAGTGTTGCTATCTTGGTTTGTGCTAAGGGACCAGCAGTTTTACTCACTGTTGCTTTTGCACCATCACTGCAAATACCAGCATGGGGAGGAAAGGCAAATAACTTCTTCCGTACTGTAAGGAACACAGTTTTGACTTCACGGAACTCCTGAACGGGTCTTGGGAACTCCAGAGATCCAGAGCACACACTTTGAGAAGTGCGGTACCAACTTTTCAGCTCTCAAAGTTTCCCACTTCCTGTAGGCTAAAGACTGGCCAGACCAGGAGTGGCATGCCGTGACCTCCAGTCTTCCTCCTCTTCTTCTCCAGGCTCTGTCCATGAAGATTTGACTTAAAATTTTTTCTAATTATAGTTGATTTATAGCACGCTTTCAATTTCTGCTGTACAGCAAAGGGACCCAGTTTTATTTACACACACACACACACACACACATTCTTTTTCTCACATTATCCTTCATCATATTCCATCACAAGTGACTAGATGTAGTTCTCTGTGCTATAAGTAGGATCTCATTGCTTACCCACTCCAAATGCAATAGTTTGCATCTACTAACCCCAAACTCCCAGTTCATTTCCTTTTCTCCCTTTCCCCCTTGGCAGCCACAAGTCTGTTCTCCATGTCCATGAGTTTGTTTCTTTTCTGTAGATAGGTTCATTTGGGCTGCACATACATTGAAGATATAAGTGATATGGTATTTGTCTTTCTCTTTCTGACTTACTTAGTATGAGAGTCTCTAATTCCATCCATATTGCTGAAAATGGCATTATTTTGCTCTTTTTAATGGCTGATTAGTATTCCATTGTGTATACGCACCACATCTTCTTAACTCATTCCTCTGTCAGTGGACATTTAGGCTGTTTCCATGTGTCGGCTGTTGTGAATAGCGCTGCAGTGAGCACGGAGGTGCATGTATTATTTCAATGAAAATTTTGTCAGGGTACATGCCCAGGAGTGTGGTTGCTGGATCATATGGTAGTTCTTTTTTTTGTCTTTTTGCCTTTTTCTAGGGCCGCACCTGCAGCATATGGAAGTTGCCAGGTTAGGGGTCTCATTGGAGCTGTAGCAGCGGGCCTACGCCACAGCCACAGCAACACGGGATCCAAGCTGCGTTTGTGACCTACACCACAGCTCACGGCAACGCCAGATCCTTAACCCACTGAGCGAGGTCGGGGATCGAACCCACAACCTCATGGTTCCTAGTCAGATTTGTTAACCACTGAGCCACAACGGGAATTCCCATATGGTAGTTCTATATTTAGTTTTCTGAGATACCTCCATACTGTTTTCCATATGGTTGCCCAAGATTTGACTTCTAAGGAAGAGCAGCAGAGAGCCCAAGAGAACGCTCCATGGGGAGAAGTTTATGAGATGCTGGCAAGCCTGGCTCTGATTGATGCATCTTGGGGAGGCTGCTGGTGGGAAGGTTGACATCAGCTGGGCAGCAGCCATCCCCCCCCCACCCGCAGGGCACTTGAGGCTTAAGGAGATTTAGTGTAAAGTAGTCTGGAGTGCTTTGCTTGAATTCTGAAGCCACGTGAGCTGCCAGTTCCAGCAATGATCTCATTACCATTGAATGATTGAGTGAGGCAGGCATCCTCCAAGGAGATCATTGGGTTTAGAGTGACTGTCTAATTAAACTGCGCAGCAGCACGCTGCAGCTGGCGGGAAGGAAATGCAATTGGTTTTTGCAGATGGGGAAATAGCATTTAGAGAGGTAAATTGAATTGGCAACAGTAGTGAAGTGAACCAGCTTCATAGATAAGGAGACTTAGGGCTAGAAGTGAAGTTAGAAGTCAACCAGATAAGCTGAGTTGGAGGTAGTGGAAAGATTACTTTGGGTTCCAGCAGAGCTGCTACTGCACATGAATCCACCAGGCAGCCTCATAAAATTGACTCCATATCCTTTTCCACATCTCTTAGTGGGATAGCCTCCCCCAAAAGGAAGCCAGCTACTCAATGGATCTTTGGTCTATTGACAGCATTTTCAGTGAGGTTGGCAGGAAGACTCCAAGTCATGGGATATTACTCAGGTAAACTGGTAGGAGATCTCAGCAGCTGAAGTGGGCCGGGGGGGTCCAAGAACTGTCAGTCATTTTTCTAGGATCAGCAAATGACTTGATTTGGGAAAGATTCCAAGTGACTGGGATGTGACCTCCTCACTCACATCCAGCTTTCTCAGTAGACAAATACACTCTTTTAATGTCCATTATCACATCTGATTCCCATGACAGCCCCGTGAGACAGGCAGGACACAGTTTTTTATCCCCATTTTGCAGATGAGGAAGAGAGTCCCAGAGTAGGTACGTGACGTGCCTAGATCACATCAGTGAGTGGAGAGCAGGATTGAACTCTGGGCTCCAAGGTCATAATCCTAAATTTTATCTAAGAACGTATGCTCCTCCCCCTCAGTGCTGCTCATCAGGCTGTGGTACTCAGGGAGCCAGGAAGTCTTGGCAATCCCAAAGGGGATGCATTGTATCTTAGCAACACACACACCATAGCTCTCTCAGCTTCCTTGGCCAATCTGGCATGTTGTGTTTGTCCTCGCAAGCACCGAAAAGCATACTGATGCACTGGGAGATGCTCCAGGACTGGGGGCCAATGGCACTGATAGAATTTTCTTGTCTGACGGTTCATCACATTTTTTTTTTAATTTTAATTTTTTTATAGCCACACCTGTGGCATATGGAAGTTTCCAGGCTAGGGGCTGAGGTGCAGCTGCTTGCCCATGCCACAGCCATAGCAACACCAGATGTGATCTGAGATAAGATGCCACAGCTTATGGCAACACCAGATTCTTTACCTACTGAGCGAGGCCAGAGATCGAACCCACATCCTCATGTTGGGTTCTTAACTGCTGAGCCACAATGGGAATTCCAGTCACATGTGATTAAAAACCATAGATGCTACTGACTTTTCACTTTCCACTGGGATGCTATGGTATAAAGGGAAGAGTCCTGGATTTGAAGACAGAAGAGTGGGGTTTGGTTCCTTCGATGTCTGATAGCTGGTCTTTCAGTCCAGCCATTGGATCTCTCTCAGCCTCAGTTTCCACATACATGAACTAAGCATGATAAGTGTCATACAGCTCATAGGGTTGTGTTGAGCACCAAATGACATGATTTTCATAAAAATACCTAGTATGCTGTGAATCTCTGTTAAAAAGTGGGGGGCTATATCCTCAGATAATGAACATGCTCCCATATCAAGCAGGATGGATCTGTTACTCACCAGAATGGCCAGAATGGTAAGGATCCTCCCAAATAGGCACTGCCTTCTTTAAAGTTGTAGGAATCCCAGTCTTTGGAACCAAGAGATTCCCGTAGCCGAAGGCAGGGCCTGGTAATGGACGGGGAGTGAACACTGATTCATGCTGGATCAGCTCCAGTGGGGTGGATGTGATACTTCCTATGTGACCTGATGCAAGACCCTGCAATTCTTTGTAGGCTCTCATCGCCCACACTATGGTACCCTGACAGCTGCTCAAGCAGCACTGCTGGGCCACCCTGTCTGTTGGAGGGGTCCAGGCCCTGTGAGGAAGGACACTGAGGTGCTGGCATTCAAGCACAGCCCTCAAACCCTTGCGAAGAGGTTTTCCAGCAGCTGCTAGGCTCTAACTTCCCCAAGGTATCACTGTGTCTCCGTGTCACGTGGAGAGCGGCACGCATGGTCAGAAGCATGAGCTCAGAAGCCAGATTGCCTGGGTTGGAATCCTGCCTCTCCACTTACCTTTCTGTACCTCTTTTTCTTATCCTCACAACGGGGTGATGACAGAACTGTCTTAGCTTGAGCCGTTGTAACAAAATTCCAGAAACTGAGTGGCTTATAAACAATAGAAGTTTATTTCTCACGGTGTCTGGAGACTGGGAAGTCCAAGATCATGGTGCCGGCGAGTCAGTGTCTGGTGAAAACCTACTTCCTGGTTCTTAGCTGGCTGTCTTCTTGCTGTGTCTTCAGACGGTGAGGGGGGTGGGGCAAGAGAGCTCTCTGGGGTCTGTTTTATCAGGGCCCTAATTTCACTCATGGGGGCTCCACCCTCATGATCTAATCACCTCCCAAAGGCCCCACCTCCTCGTACAGTTGCCTCGGGGGTTAGTATTTCAACATGTGCATTTGGAGAGGGAGATTCAAACCTTTAGACCAGAGCAAGTACCTACCTCAGAGCATTGTCATGATACGTTCATGAATTTAAATGTGTATCAGAACAGGACATTTGACAGCGCTCTGCAAAACTGTGCCTGGGCACCGGCCAGTGGATGGCTGCTGTCTGCTCTGGGTGTGGGACTGCAGGGGACAGATCCCTGGACCCCAGTGCCTTCCCCTTTTTGGCCTAGGAGGGTCCTGGCACACAGCTTGGCAGTGTCTGCCCTGCTCGTAGGCACATGGCTGAATGGGACAAGCAGGCTGAAGTCCAGCCTATGCTCCGTTTACCTGGCCTTGCTCCATGTCATGGAACTTCATTCCAGCCCGCCTCTCCACAGGAAGGCTGTCTTTTCTTCTCTTGCACAAAGTACCTTCTGGTGGACAACCCTAGTGCCAAGCGGCTGCATCTACTCAAAGGCCTGCCTTGTCCTAAGTGGTCCTTTCAGAGGGACATGGTTTCTGGTTTACACAAAGGTGTGCTACAGGAGAGGTCCCCAGTGACCTTCCCCTACTCTCCCACGACCTCTTACCTTTCCCACATACGGATCTTGCACTAGAGCCAAACTTATTGTACAGAAACCTCTCAGTCACTCCTTCCAGCTTCAAGGGCTCCTAGAACATTCTCCTCCTCTGTGCATGACATGGTTTTTGTGCTTCCCCTTAAACTGATACCAAAAATTCTGCCTACTGACAATTGTTTCCACGGTTCCCAGGAATAACCTTAAATCTATGAATGAAGAAAGGAAATAGTCAGTCACTGCCATATAAATTCTACCTCTGTACTGTGCTGTCGCCTTGATAACATCTCTCATCCTCACCTCCATTCTCCCTTCCCCACTCATCCTGTGTTTCCCTAAGTCCTTCTCTTCTTTATAACTTACCTCGAAGTCTGCCTTCTTGTGAGACCCTCCCCAAAAGAATGAGAGCACAAATTTCCCTGCCTGGTCTCTGGTACCCCAAATGTGTGGTGGTGACATTAATAATAGCCACCATTACCGAGGCCCCAGTATGTGTCCGACTGTGCTGTGAGCTTTATGAGCAGGATTTCATTTAGTTCTCCCAACAACTAGGAAGTTGCATTCATTAGCTATCGCTGCGTAACAAATAACCACACAGTTAACAACTTCAAAGAATACACAGTTTCCGTGGATCAGGAGTCCATGTCCTCTGCTCAAGGTCTCACAAGGCTGCGTTCAAGGTGTCAGCCGGTCTGGAGGCTCAACATGGGGAGAATCTACTTCCACGCTCAACTGATTGGCAGAGTTCATTTCTTTGTGGTTTGGAAAACTGAGGTTCCTGACTTCTTATTCCCTCAGCAACTCCAGGTGTGCACAACCACTGTCGTCAGCCTAAGCTGCCACTTTTGGTTAGACTCTCTGTCAATCAATTCCATTTTTCATTCTCTGATGAAAGCCTTTCTTGATTAATTGCTGTCAGTTTATTGCTGGGCGAGCTCTTTTTACATAGTAATTCCAAAGGGCCGTGAGTTGCTGCAGTCACACTGCTGCTCATACAACTGTGTACCCTCATGCTAGTCAATATTGCTGACCGTGACTATGACAGTGGTGGAGAGGAAGACCTTTCAGCCAAGGCATGGGAGAGAAGCCCAGCCTACAAGGACAGGGCTCTGGGTGGAGGCTGGTCCTGTAGGGCAGGAGGGGAGAAAGGGTGAGGCTGGGGTGGGCAGTGCAGGAAGCATAGGAGTTCTTTGACTCCTTGTGGGACCCCAGTGACTAAGGGGCTTTCCCTCCCTTCTTTGGGGCAGAGCAAGGCAGCAGGGCCACCTGCGGACTCATGGTCACCTTGGATGCCTTCTGCCAGTGTGCCCACCACCCTTTCATTCCCTCCCTTTTAGTCAAAGACAACGATCTGTCACTTGATTTCTCCTTTCCTTCTGGACTGAGCCAACGAGGCTTTTCTTAGCCCAGGTTCTGCTGCTGCTGAGTCTCTTCCTCTTACACATTCAAGTCCTGAGAATGCTTTTTGTCTTTGAGATCATCTTTCCATTTTCTTCTCCTGTTATGTTTTCTTCCCAGTTCTCCTGAGACTCCTGTTGCGGAAAATGATGTTCTTTACCTGGTTAATTGTATCTTCTTCCGTTACCTGGGCTTACAAATTCATCATGTGACAATCTTTCCCCCCAAGATTTCTGATAGGCAGAAAAATCCTAATTAAAAATAACAATCCAGAGTTCCCGTCGTGGCTCAGTGGTTAACGAATCTGACTAGACACCATGAGGTTGCAGGTTTGATCCCTGGCCTTGCTCAGTGGGTTAAGGATCCAGCGTTGCCGTGAGCTGTGGTGCAGGTTGCAGACGCGGCTCGGATCCCGCGTTGCTGTGGCTGTGGCGAAGGCCGGGGGCTACAGCTCCTGTTAGACCCCTAGCCTGGGGACCTCCATATGCCGCGGGTGCGGCTCTACATAAAGGCAAAAACAAAAACAAAAACAAAACAAAACAAACAAAACAAAATAACCCATCTTATTTTTATTTTAATCATTATCTGTTCAGGATATGATTTATTTTCCTGAGGTATGAGCAATTACTCAATTTTTTTTACCTTATGGGTCCAGTAACCCAAAAGACAGGGCAATAATTTCAGCAACCTGAAGCAGATGAGAAAAACTCAGGCCTCATGAAATTTTTTCTTATCTGCTGCAGTATTTGGTACAGTGTAAGCCTTACTCAGTATCTATAGAATTTATCCTACTCCTCATTTCCCCCTAATTTTATGTCCTATCACTTGTCTTCCTGATTTAAACAAATAAAGAACAGTTGTCCAAACCTGAAGAACTCTTTTGACCTTGTCCTCTTCCTAATTCCCATATCCAACCAGTCCCTGTCCTGTCCATTCTGTCTTCAAAATACCTAAAAGCATAATAATGTAACACCTCACACCAGTCATAATGACCATTAAAATGTCTACAAGTAATAAATGCTGGAGAGAATATGGAGAAAAAGAAACCATCCTAATGTTGGTGGGAATGAAAATTGGTGCAGCCACTATGGAAAACAGTATGGAGGTTCCTTAAAAAAATTAGAGTTACCATACGATCCAGCAATCCCATTCCTGGGCATATATCTGGAAAAGACAAAAACTCTAACCCAGAAAGGTACATGCTCCCCAATGTTCATAGCAACAATATTTACAATAGCCAAGACATGGAAGCAACCTAAATGTCTGTAGACGGATGGATAAAGATGTAATACTTGTATACAGTGGAATACTATTCAGCCATAAAAAAGAATGGAAAAAATGCCACTTGCAGCAACATAGATGGACCTAGAGGTTATCATAATAAGTGAAGTCAGTCAGGCAAAGGAATACAAATATTATATGATACGACTTCTATGTGAAATCTAAAACAATAATACAAAGCAACTTATTTCCAAAACAGAAAGAGACTCATAGACAAAGGAAACAAACTTATGATTACCTAAGGGGAAAGAGTAGGGGGAGAGATAAATTAGGAGTACGGGATTAATAAGATACTCATCATTATATATAAAATAAACAATAGGAATTTATAGCACAGAGAACTATACTCAATATCTGTAATAACCTATGATGGAAAAGAATCTGAAATTGTACACCTGAAATTAACACAATATTCTCAATGACTACAGTTTAATAAATAAAACTAAATTAAAACTAAAATATAGGAAAAATAAAATTGAAAATAGAACTATGGAATACCTGTCGAGTCCACTCGCCTCCTGCTCCACCCCCTCCACCTGCCCCTCTCTGGATCATCACAAAGTCTCTCTGTTCTCACTCCCTCCACTCCTGTCTTATCCAATCCGTTCCTCACAGAGCAGCCAGACTGCTGAAAAACCTAAACCCCATGATGCTCCTACGCCGATTCAAACCCATCAGTGACTTTCCGTTGCCATCAGAATGTAATCCAGACTCCTTCCCGCGGGCTCCCAGGCCCTATGTGACTTGGCCCCTTTTCTCTCTCCCTCTTCGTCTCCTGTCTCTCTTCCTTCCAGCCCCCAAGCACACTGTCCTCTCCTTTCAATTTCTTCCAATGCCAAGTCCTTCCCTGCCTTAGGTCACTGCAGATGCTGTTCCTTCTGCCTGCGTGCGCTTCACCAAGATTTTCATGTGACTAAATCCTTCTCATTGTTTAGGTATCAGCTTAAATGACAGCTTCCCCAAGAGGATATACATTCCAAAGTGGGGTTTCCCTGTTATTCTCTCATGTCTACTGTCCTTTTTCTTCATAGTACTTGTCATTATGTCCTTTTTATTCATCTATATTCTCGCCTCTCCACTAGACTGGAAGTTCCATGAGCACAAAGACCAGATATATTTGTCCAGTACTGTTTAACCAGCTCCCAGCCTAGTACTTGACACATGGAAGACATCAAAGTCCATTAAATAAAGTTTCTTTCTTCCTTCTTTCCTTCCTTTCTTCCTTCCTTCCTTCCTTCCTTTTTTGTCTTTTCCAGGGCTGCACTCACAGCATATGGAAGTTCCCAGGCTAGGGGTCCAATCGGAGCTGTAGCCATGAGCCTATGCCACAGCCACAGCAACGCAGGATCCGAACCGTGTCTGTAATTTACATCACAGCTCATGGTAATGCTGGATCCTTAACGCACTGAGCAAGGCCAGGGATCGAACCGGCAACCTCATGGCTCCTAATCGGATTCGTTAACCACTGAGCCACCACAGGAACTCGTATTTATTTATTTATTTATTTTTTATTTTTTTTTAGGGCCACATCTGTGGCATATGGAGGTTCCTGGGCTAGGGACTGAATCAGAGCTGTAGCCACTGGCCTACACCACAGCCACAATTATTTTTAACACCAGATCTGAGGCGAGTCTGTGACCTACACCACAGCTCACAGCAACGCTGGATCCTTAACCCACAGAGCAGGGCTAGGGATTGAACCCATGTCCTCATGGGTTCTAGTTTGGTTCATCACTGCTGAGCCATGATGGGAACTCCCATTAAATGAAGTTTTTAAAAAAGGATGAATGAATGCATGCATGAATGAGCCTTCCTTGAATTCTTCGCACTTGTGTCCTCCTAAGCAAGATGATACGCCTTTTAAACACTGTATGGTGCCCCCTCACTCCTTCGCTAACTTCATCCACTTCATTTATACTTATTTGTTGAGCACTTTCTGTGTTCCTGCATTATTTTCCTATCACAGTAACATCTTGCTTATCTGATGGACTCATGTAATCCATTTCTATATACAACTCAATTGAAAAGCCAGAAAAGAAGCAAAAAATCTTCTTCAATAAACCCCAAACCATGATATTCCAGCTTTTGGGGGTCTCCATTCAGATACATTTTTAATATTTTCACACACTTCTAATAGGCACAAAGATCTGCTCTTCAAACCTATGACTAATTAGGTGTATCTCTTTTTTTCGGTGGGAAAAGGTGCTGCTGGATACCATTAAATGATGGCTACATTTTCCAACAGAAGACCTCAAGAAAGGAAATTTTAATCAAATCCCAGTTAACATAAATATTCTCACTTTAATGTATTCATAAAACAGAGTCTCAACTCCTAGCATGTGCGCATGCATACACACACACACACACACACACACACACACACACACACACTCACAGCCCCGTTTCTCTGGCTCACTCACCCACAGTCACCATCAGACACAATGTGTCTCCCTCTAGGAGGGCACTGCACTTTCCCTGGTGTCCCTAAAGGGCCAGGATTCCTTTAGCTCTTCTTGGATTGCTTGTCCAGAATCCCTGCCCTCCAAAAGCTTAGAAGACACTGCAGTGACTCATGGATAAATCCCTTCAGCACTAAGGGACTTTGTCCGGCACACCTTGTCCTGTCAAAAGAATACATACCTGTACCAGCACCTGTAAGGTCTTCCACAAGGGCCGTTAGGTCAAAGTCAGTATTTGGCTTATCAATACTTGTAATTATCAAGTATTTACTCCCTTAAGTAATCACTCATTATTCATTCATTCATATATATTTAGTGCGACCCCTGTGCCAGGCAGGCAACATGCCCGGGGAGCACAGACCTCAGCGGGACGGCTTCTGACTGTCTTAACTCTCAGGGTACTGCGCATGTGCTGTGCCGCCCAGGAATTTCCTGTTTCTAAGAACAGCCCTTTCTTTCTTAAATAGCCTATCAGGTGGGTGCCCTTAGGGATCCTTAACCTCAGCTTTGTCACGTTCTTATCATCTGTTTACAATTTGTTAACCTATCTCAAAAACACCCTGCCCTGATTTCTAGATATCTTGCTTCATTATTTGTTTTTTTCTGGCTTAACTGGAAGTGCCCTCCAGGCCCCTCCTCCTCTGTCTGCACATCTCCCCATCTAACGGAGGCTTGAAGCGCTGATTCCGCCTCAGGCTTGCCCTACGGGACACCACAGGAGTTTTTCAGGATGGGAAGCAGACCACTGTTGGAACCCACTCCTTAGGGGTTTTCCTGTGAAAGCGCTCATATATAAATTACCGAGGGGAGAATTCGTATGTATTTATATGTTTGAAAAATATATACATATACATACATCTATGCCTATGTGAAATTTACATATAATGTATGGCTCTCTCTACCTGGAATTCCCTCCCATCTGTTGCAATCTCATTACTAGTTAGCTCCCTGTAAGACTTGCTGATAAGTAATGTAAGAAATTTGTTTAGCACGGAAAGAGGAGAGAAAGAAACGAGCAGGGGATACATGCAAAAGGCGGCGATCATGATTTATTGGAGAATTTGGCTCCTGGGCATGGAGTCAGGAAGTCGCGCCTGGGTTGGGAGCGCGGGGGTTTTTAAGCCTAGTTGGTTCCAGGTCTGGATCCGGGTGGTGCCTTTGCCAAATTAGGCAAGGGACCACCGTGTCCCTAGGTGATTGGTCGGGGGTAGGCGTTTGGGGGCTTTCCGGGTAGGTGTGGCTTCGATCGTCCGTTGACACGAGTGGGGCTGGCGGCCTATCTTCCCGCGCAGGCTTGTCCGTTCCTCATGGGGTCTGTTTGATAAGAGGGGTCTCTTTGCCATTTGGGGGCCACTTCCTGTCTCCGCCGGCCTAACAAGTAATACTCTGGGATTGAAATTAATTACGTAGATGCTCACGCATGCCAAGCCCCGAGAGTCCACGGCCTGAAGGGAGTGAGACCAGGGCGTCAGGTATGGCCAGAAGCAGCCATGAGCTGGCTTGCCCATTTCTCTGTGTTAGATTTCTAAGCGAAGCGAGACGTCTGAGTTACTAATTGAAGGATTTTAAATGTCATTGGCAGGGAATTAGAGCTTCTCTAATGAACATGGACTTGCAATAACTCCCAAAGTCATTCTGACTCTTTTTCTTCACTATCTCTTGGTACATACACTTCTCTTCACCCCCTGCCGCCATCACCCTCTGTCTGGACACGGCATGGCACCCCCACCAGCCTTCCTGACTCCACACTGGTTCATTTTTAGTTCCTTCTCCACACAACTCCCAGAGCCATCTTTTTTTTTTTTTTTGCCTTATCTAGGGCCGCACCCGCAGCATACGGAGGTTCCCAGGCTAGGGGTCTAACAGGAGCTGTAGCTGCCAGCCTACACCACAGCAACGCGGGATCCAAGCCAAGTCTGCTGCAACCCACACCACAGCTCACAGCAACGCCGGATCCTTAACCCACTGAGCGAGGCTAGGGATCGAACCCGCAACCTCATGGTTCCTAGTCGGATTCCTTAACCACTGACACGACGGGAGCTCCCCAGAGCCATCTTTGAAACCACAGATCAGACCGGTCACCATTGTCCCTCCGATGGCCTCCCTAGACCTCAAGATAAAATCCAAGCCTCTGTGACTGGGTCCACCGAATACTCCCATCTTGACTCTTGTTAACCTCTAGCTGCATCCTTATTCCTTAACTCAAGCTTCAAATACTTGAACCGCATGCTTGCACTTGCTTCAGGTCTTTGAACATCCTGCACTACTGCCTGGAGCTCCCAGTCCTCCTTTCCTTAATTTCTAGTCAGTCTTGAAGACCCTGGTTAGTCACTACCTGAGGGTACCTGGGCAGAACACGTAACACCCTCCACCATCACCGTTTTTTTCCCAGCAGCTGGACTAGGAGAGCCTGCCGTTGTTTTCAGAGCCTTCTGGTAACCCTCTGTAGGGTCATTACCATAGGATACGCTAATTGCCTGCTGAGTTGACTGTTCTTGCCAGAAGGTAAGACCCTTAAGCTTGGATTCTCCTATTCATTATTGTATCCCCAGTAGTCAGCACAGTTCCCAACCTATAATAGGGAAGAACTCAATACATGTTTGTTGAATTAACTTATTCTTAAATAGATTTGCTGGGATGGGTAAATCCTAGGCTTTAATATCGGGATGATCTTGATAAAGCAGGTGACAGAGTAAGAAAAACCCTAGGCATGTGTCATGAGTTCCGAGTTCCTTATATTTTGGGGCAAGTCACTTCTCTCAGCACAGAACTTCAGTTTTCCTTCATATAAAACCCTGGAATCCAAATCTCAGAGGTCCTTGTCAACTTTTTGTGGTACACAGTTCTGTTTGATGTGAGAACTACTCTTATTCCTCTAGTTTGCCTATAAGGGATGTCAGAAGACCATCATATCCAGAAGGACCCTCTTAAAAATCCATAAACAGCGTAAAGACAAAAATTCGGAAAAAGGCTACCTTGGTCTCAGTGGGACTTTGTTCTTAAAGACAGATTGTCAGCTCTTCTTGTTGACTTCTCCTTGGGATTGAAGAACTCCAGCCTTTATTTCCTCCTAACTGGCATCCTGAGGCTTCTCTATGAAGACTTCACTGTCTTTTTCCTGTAGGGATGGCATATTTGCTGAATTTCTAAGATGGAAGGTGAAAGGATAACTCAGAATCGGAGCTTGAAAAGAGCTGGAAGAGGTGTTCGGATTCCATCAATGGGCATTAAATGTCTAGAAAGTTGATAGAATCCTTCAGAGCTCAAGGCCGGAAACACAGAATCCTGGGCTGGAGTGGAGGGCAGTGGGTGGGAGGCTCAAAATTATTACAAGGGTCCCACGATCCATTTACGAATCCAACATTTTCTCTAAGTGAGGACTAGGTTTTGCAAGCATACATAGTTTCTCAAATGTACAACAGAACTGCCATTGTGACTAGTGAAGTAAACATTGCTTTAAAAGGTAGCTCTGAATTCATACCAGGTGTCTTGTGCTTTCTTCAGTCAATGGATGCTGTGAGGGATACCCAAGACTCCCAGTTACAGGAACGGCAGCTCCAGGGAAGGCGAGTCTGAGTCTGCCTCGTGTCTGTACTCCTAGCGCCTCGCTCAAAGCCACGAGGGTACTCAACTGCGGAGTTCCCACGTGCTGCAGGGGGTTCAGGACCTGGTGTTGTCACCGCCTCAGCTTGGCTCACTGCTGTGGCATGGGTTTAATATACGGCCTGGGAACTTCTTATGCTGTGGGTGTGGCCAAAAAAAAAAAAAAAGGTTTATTTGGCGCTTAATAAATAATATAATAAATAATCGTCAGCATTCAGGGTTTTTTGTTTTTTGACTTGAAAAAGACAGATATATTTGAAAAGGTAGGAACAACTTGCTAATCAGAATAATGGATAAAGTAATATTTTTGCCTTTTGCAACTTAAGGAATTGCTTTGACATGTAATCAGTGCATTTGGCCCTAAAAGAATAACCTTGCGAGGTCAGGGTCCGAGAGGCTGTCTGCAGTGCGCTGCAAGCAATGGGTGGGGGAACCTGGTCTTCAGCAGTACCCTAAGGAAATACTGTAATTTGCAGAGAAGACTGTCTCCTCTGAACCACCGGTGGCTGGAGTGGCTCAGATGTGACATCCACACAAGATAAGGGCCTAAAATAAATAAGACTGGGGTTTTGTCAACTCAGTTTAGTTACCAATCAACAAAGACCATCTTGAGGTCCGTGTTTAAAAAGAGGAAGGAACTGGGGCAGGTTTCAGGCGAGAGGCTCTCCTTCTGCCTCTCTGCTGTTCCCCCTTTTTCTTTTTTTTTACAGGTGAATATTCATAACAGTTTTTTAAAAATATAATAGCTTTTATTTTTCCATTAAAGCTGGTTTACAGTTTTCTGTCAATTTTTCGACTGTACAGCATGGCGACCCGGTTAAGCATACATATATAGATTCATCACAAGTGATTAGACGTAGTTCCCGGTGCTATACAGCAGGACGTCCTTGCTTTTCCATTCCAAAGGCAATAGTCTACAACTGTTGACCCCAGACTCCCAGACCATCCCACTCCCTCCCCTTCCCCCTTGGCAACCACAAGTCTGTTCTCCAGGTCCGTGATCTTCTTCTCTATAGAAAGGTTCATTTGTGCAGTCTATTAGATTCCAGACTTTTTTAAATCATCTATTCATAACTTTTTATTTAGGTATAGATTCCAGATATTTGTGATATCATATGGTATTTGTCTTTCTCTTTCTGACTTACTTCATAACAGTTTTATTCATAATCATTAAAAATGCTAAATAATCGGAGTTCCCGTCGTGGCTCAGTGGTTAACGAATCTGACTAAGAACCATGAGGTTGTGGGTTCGATCCCTGGCCTTGCTCAGTGGGTTAAGGATCCGGCGTTGCTGTGAGCTGTGGTGTAGGTTGCAGACGCTGCTCGGATCCCGCGTTGCTGTGGGTGTGGCGCAGGCCGGCAGCTACAGCTCCTGTTAGACCTCTAGCCTGGGAACCTCCATATGCCGCGGGTGCGGCCCTAGATAAGGCAAAAATACAAAAAAAAAAAATGCTAAACAATCAAGATCTCCTTCAATAGTGGAAGGATAAACAAATGCAGTACAAGCATTCAGTACTGTGCGTGTACACAACTCTGTTCCCCCATTTTCTGCCATTAAGTAGAAATCTAATGGGGGGTCAAAATATAGGTTCATCTCTGTTAAGTAAAATGTTTATTTTTGTGCAAGATTTTGATTGAGGTGCAAGATTTAAGGATCGTGAAAGATGGTGTAGACATGAAGTACGATGTGAATCGCTGTCAGAAGGATATTGGTTTGATAAAGGAAGGTGCACTCGTACCAAGGCATGGGGCGCAGTAGTTTAAATGATACAGATTCGTGTTTATTGATATATGATTGGCTAGTTACTGTAAGTCAAACGAGAGCAGATAGTACAGCATGGAATTGTCTCCTTGGTATGGAATTTGTACACGTTCTTACAAGTGCGAGACATGCCCAGGGTGAGTGATGGTCTCCGAACTTGAAATAGGTCTGCATGGCAGGATTTCACGTGGTTTCTCCTACTTCGTGTGGTTTTGAGTTGGCATGACGAGGCGCTGCAGATGCCTGTTCTCTTGTCCACTTGCGTTGCTGATCCCAGAGAGAGAAATGCATCCCCACAGGCAGGTGCTTTTTATTAGCAATTCCTTGCACGACATCCGGAGCTGATTGGACACGCTCACTCTCTCAGTGACCAAGGAGACAGCCCTGGCAGCCACGAGCTGGGCTGTAGTGGGAGCAGAAGGGACTGGGCCACCACCGACCGGCTCAGGCTCCTCCCGTTTGCCTGAACGCTGCCCGCCAGTCTCCCCTGGGAGCAGCAGGTCACCCAGCCGGGGCTGAGCCCTTAGTCCATCCTCCCGCCTCTTCCACAGAGGCTCTGGGTCTCTCTGCATTTGCTTCCCTGTCCCCTGGGGGCACCCACGAGCATGGGCTCCGTCCTGTCACGCGTCGCAGAGTTTGTATCCATAACCCCCTCCCCCCACAAAGCCACTGGTCATTCTCCTTAGCCCACCAGGTGCCAGGAATTTGTTCTCTGATGTGTGCGTCTTGAGGGCTCACCGGGTGTGAGGTGGGAGCGAGTCACTTTGCTTTCTGAGCCTCAGTCCCTCACCTGTAAAATCGGAATCATAATCTACCTCACCGAGAATCAAAGAGGTGATGTTTACGGAAGGGCTTTGTAGACTTTGAAGCCATCTCACAGTAGGGAAATTGGCAAGACTGCAGGGCCTTTGAAATTAGACATGGATCCAGATGAGATCTTGCCACGTATAGATCAGGAGACTCTGAGTGAGTCAAGCACCCGCTTGCAACCTCAGTTTCTGACCTGTGAAATGGGCTCATTCTGCTCTTTGTCCCCGCACACCAACCTGAAACCCTCCTGCAGGAACGGTCATCTGTGTAATCTCCAGAGAACCAAGGCTCGGATTAAACTTTCTCA